>JAJOZX010000064.1:912500-1450000 GCA_023014485.1 Bathynomus jamesi | reverse complement strand
TGAAAAAAGCAGATTTTAACCAATAATTACAGAAGAGTCCACGATGCACAATAGACAAGAATTTATTCACACTTGTGTAAAAATAGCTCAGTCAACCTTTAAAAAAAGTTTCTATTCTCTAAAAACAGTTTTCTATAGTCAGCTCACTCAGCTGTCACGTGAGTACCTCGGTTCAGTGTAGCTGTCGCTCTCGTAGCAGGTGGGTGTTCTGTTGTTGGCGTTACTCAGATAGTCTAAACTATATTTCTTATATATTTTGCATTTCTGTATTGTGTTGCCCTAAGTTTGCCATGTACTATTAACTGAAATTAACGTATAATTGATATTAGCTCTTTCTTTTTCAGATTTGTATACTTTCAAAATGTCTCGAGTTTGTGCAAAATCAACCAGGGCCTCAACCGAGTGCCCCATGTTTGGTATGGGGGAAGATTTGTGGCACAGGAATCTTCCTACATACGAAGGAGTTTTTAAATATTATTTGTTTGTAAGAAACGATTTGAAACAGAATACTAATAAAGATCCTTCAATATCTCAAATATTAGAACAAGTTGTTGATAAATTGAAAACAATTTGGGAAAGTGCTTCCGTCCAAATTCTGTCAGACAGGCGAATTGAAACAATGTTCAGAAGCTACCACGAAAAGTATCGTGTCATTATGAAGCCATACCAAAGCAGAAAAAATTCTGAAGCTTACAAAGCAAAGATTGATATGTTCAAAAAAGAAGCACACACGAAACTTTTTGACATTGCAGCGTGCAAGTGCAAAGTACTAACACAATGTTCTTGTCCCAAAGAAAAAACGGTTCCAAAGGAAGAAGTGACGTTCCTCTTAGATCAAAGGAGTGAAAGAAAACTGTTTATTGATAGAGTAGATATTACACTCTCAAAGAAAAAAGCATCTACGTTGCTAAGAAAGCAAAAAGAAGCTGTGAGGCTCACCAAAGAATCTTCACAGGAGAAATTGCAGGATACAAATGTTGAATTATCATCATCGACATCAAATAGTGAAAGTGAATCTGGCGAAATATCAGACGATACATTTCCAGAGCCAGTTAGCTCGAAGAGAATGCTCGAACAACCTGAAGAACAATTATTCAAGAAAAGGAAAACTACAAATCTACCTTCAGTGGCTACTGCTTGTGACAGGACTGCAGTTTCAGATCGAGCTGCAGCATTCATTGTTAGTGCAGTATTGCAAGATATTGGAGAAGTTTCTATTGACAATACATCTGAAGTAGTGGATAGGAGTAAAATCAGAAGAGAAAGACAAAAGAAGAGATTAGAAATTATGAAAGATCAAAATCAGGTCCCAATCAGAGGAATCTATTTTGATGGTCGAAAAGATTCTACACTCTTCCAAGAAAAAAAAAGAGTCCAAAGTATATCAGAAGAAGGTAACAGAAGAACATATCACTTTAGTGAGAGAACCTGGTTCAGATTATTTGGGCCATTATTCTGTGAATTCTGGATCAGCTGAAGAAATATGTAAAGGAATGTTTGAGTATATTGGAAATAATGACATGAACCTGGAAAACCTTGTTGCCATTGGATGCGATGGTGCAGCAGTCAACACTGGAGAAAAGGGAGGCGTTATAAGGCTTATAGAATTGAAGCTGAAGAAGCCAGTTTAACATTTAGTGTGCCAGCTCCATGCCAATGAATTGCCATTACGCCATTTAGTTGCAAAGCTGGATGGAAAAACATCTGGCCCCCGCGATATTCACCGGTCCTATTGGCAGGGAATTAGAGAACTGTGAGAGTCTTCCTATTGTCGAGTTTGAAAGGATTGATGCTGAGGAACCAACTGTAGACTATGAAGATCTTAGCACCGACCAAAAATATCTAATTGATATTCATCAGGCCATAACAAAGGGATATTGCTCTCCAGATCTTGCTCATCGTAGTCCAGGCAAAATGGACTATTTTGGTAATTGGAACACTTAATATATAATAATAACAAGTAAGTTTCAGTTATTGTACTAATGCAGAATATAAGAAAATCATTATATTTCACTTTTTTCGACGGCTTTGTGGCACCTGAAGATATAATTTCGCAGGACTAATATTTATGCATAGTCATTATCTATAGCACCCACATATTTTCCGCACTAGCCATATTTGAATTTTGAAAAAACGTTTAAAAACCTCATTTTCGATCCGCCCTAATGTGCGTGTCATGGCTTCAACAAGCAAATCCGGTGAATCTAACAGTGATATATCTGCAGATAACAATTTAGTGCACCCTCTGTTTGATGGAAAATACTTTAAAATTAAATCTAAAGACGGTAATAAGGTAAAGTGCACCTGCTTGCTGTGTAAACACGAAGTCTCTGCTGCAAGCAATGCTACAACGAATCTGTACACTCATCTGAAGGTAAGTGTTTTTTAGACATCAAAAAATATCTTGAAATTGACCGAATAATCGTACAAAACGGCTCTGCCTTAAGTGGGCCTGTGTAACTAACTCGTTGCACAATCAATCCAATTTGCGATGGAAAATTCATTGATGAAAAAGCTTTTAAAATCGTCTGATCTATCGAGTGGTGTATTTATTTCGAAATTCACCGTGTCCCCTAAAGTAGAAATTTATCAAAAATTGATATCAATGATTATTGATTCATTAATTATCGATCATTATTCATTAGGTAATTCATGTTTATTGTTTTCACAGCATGTCCACCCTGGCATGATTCAAACTGTGCAAAAGTTGAGTATAATATGTCACTGGTTGAACATCGTAAGTTCTAAGTTCTTTTGTTTTTGTTTTGTTCTAAAAAGGGAAATATATAATTGGAAATTAGATTGTACTATTTCTTTATCCTTTATCAAGCATTTTATATTGTTGTTACTCATGAATTAGTGAATGCATATGTTAAAATTTGTATGTATTTAAAATGTATTTACAAATGTATTTAAATACAATTGATGTATTTTGTATTTAGTATCTAAATACATTCATGAAATGTATTTAGTACTATTTAAATACATTGCTCCCATGTATTTAGTATTTAAATACATTCAATGTATTTATTGCCCAGCTCTGCATACACATATATACATACATATATACTGTATATATATAATATATATATATAATATATATATACCCACACATTTTATATATATATATATATAATATATATATATATATATATATATATATATATATATATGTGGTTTCAAAAGTCCTGCCTCATAGGGGTATTGCTCGAATATATTCTATGTAGTATTAACTTAACTCCAGGTTTTTTGTTTTGTTTACAGTGTCAAGGCCTTAAAATTTACAAATGGCAGAACAACATACAACAGTGTACAGTATACACTCCCCAAGAAAAGGTGGAATTAGTTTTCTTACACATTGAGGGTCTCAGTCAGAGGATAGTGGTTGCAGAATTTCACAACAGACATTTCTTTCTGTTTTCTATGCTTACTGTTTCTTTTAGTTTTTTAAGGAGATGTCCGACAGTTCGCTGATTAGATTGTAGTTTTTCTGGATGTCTGTTGTGAAATTCTGTAGCTGCCATCGTCTGAGACCCTCAACATGGAGGCGAACTAATTCCACCTTTTCTTGGAGAGTGTACACTGTTGTCTGTTGTTGTTCTGCCATTTGTAAAAAAAAAAAAAACACCTGGAGTAAAATTAATATTACATAGGTCATATATTCCAGCAATACTCCCCCTAATGACGCAGGACTTTTGGACCACCCTGTATACTGACCTGCTTCCATCTCTCCTCAGTCACACCTAATGAAGACTTCAGTATAGGGTAAAATCTTGTACTCTAATGAATCCATTTCCCATTGTAGGTTTACTCTATTAAAACGTTAAAAAAGTAGTAGTTTTACTTCAACACAGAAAACATTCATCACTTACCATTTGCATTCATGCAGTGTAACTTACACTGGTTAGTTCCTAAATAGAATTGCAACTTACTCTTCACAAATAGTCAACAATGCTGAAGAACCAAAGATGATTAAAGGACGAATAAAAATCAGTGTAGCAATGAGGAGACTGAATGTGAATGTTTCATCAAATTGTCTGGAAAAATAGAGAAAAATTAAATCTAGAACACCCCCCTTTTTTTTTTCATTTAAAGTTCTTTATCTAATTTCTGTACCGAGTTAATAATACAATTTAGGCTGCATTATAAACTTTGGGAGGTAACAACAATCCAATTACTACAAAAACTACTAAAATCAATATAAAGACTAATTAACCAATTTTAATCCTGATGCCTTCCATCTTTGCTCATTTTTTTAAAAAATTTCAATGAAATTGCAGAAAACATTTTTTATTTATAATTTCTTAAAGAAAAAAACTGGAAGGGAGGGAAATACTTAGTTATTTATACTTCAAAATAGTCATTTTAACTCCAGCATGTAAGGTTGTTTCATATTTCATCATATTTAGCAGAAAGATTAAAATAGACAAAATGAGAGATGATGTTGACTTCAAAACATTTTTAAAAAGGATTTTGGTCCTTAAACTACATACATCTGTTCATCCCTGGGAATAAAATAAAACTACTATCCCAATCTCCATGAATGATTGGTACTTTCTTTTAGTCCACTGTATTCTAATTAAATTCTTTTCATAAAAAAAAACCCCTTTTATAACCATATCTACCAATAACATCAAGGTTTCCAGCCATGAAAATTACACTGGTGCATTCGTGCCCTCCATAAAGTGGCAAGGCCAAAGTTTTGTCATAAAGAAATTATATTTTAAGATACAACCTATTCATTCATACCATTATATTTCTCAAAATGTTCCAATCATTGCAGGATTTTCTTAAGTTTAAGGGCAATCAAATCTTATTGGTAAAAGTTATATTGGCATTTTTTTATACAACTTCAATTACAATGAGAAAAAGTTTTTTAATTATTTTATATATATACTGTATATAGAGTAATACCAACTGTATTTATAGCTTAATACTTGTTAATAAGGTTAAATCAGGCTATATATAGGCCCATGTAACTTGTAAACGGATGTATTGGGATAAACTGAATGTAAATATATTCTCTCTTGTATATGCGGGTTGTGCAAGAATGGAACCCTGGTGTGAAACAAGGGATTACTCATATATATATATATATTATATATATATATACAGGGTGTCCCGTAAGTCTGGACCCATAGGGAAAAATAATAAAATTACAAAATAGTCCAAAAATTATTACATAATCTGTTCAAAGTGTCCGCCGTTGTGTCGCACACATAGTTGAAGACGCAATCTCCACTGCGACAGCACTTTCTGAATCACAGTCGCAGAAATTTCTGACACGCCTCCACAATGCGTGCTTTAAGGTGGAAAATGTTCTGAAGTTTGACCTCGTACACTTTGGCTTTCAAGTGGCCCCACAAATAAAAATCATAATAAAAAATAATAAAAAAATAATAATAATAAAATAATAATAATAACATAATAAAAAAATATATTATAAATCTCTATGGGTCCAGACTTACGGGACACCCTGTATATATATATATATATATATATAAGGCATTCATAAAAGATCTGAATGATTTGATTCATTAATATATTAATATTTTTCATACTGAACAAGATATAAAGCATGAAGCATGTGTAAGCAATAGAGCAACTAACAAAGTTTTTTTTTGTACAAGACAAGGTTGTCAACATCCATGAACTACGAATCAGGATCAGGGATGCAATAGCGATGGTCGATGCTGACATGCTTGAATACACATGGCAAGAAATTGAATACTGATTGGATGTTGTACGGGTGACCAATGGCGCACATGTTGAAGTTTATTAAACATGTATGTAAAACTTTTAGCTGTGTGGTGTCACTTGTTTCTTTGTATGTTATTGGGTTATCACATTAATAATGATTGAAATCATTCAGATCTTTTATGAACACCCTGTATATATATATATACACACACACACACGGTGTTCATATTGATTCAATGTTGTACAGGTGACCAATAGTGCACATGTTGAAGTTTATTAAACATGTACACTACCAGTCAAAAGTTTAAGTACACCCTGAAATATTCATAAATTTCAAATTTTGTTTAAAGTTTTTTATTTATTAATGAAGTTATCACGACACAAATTCGTAAGTACAAACATGGGAACTTAAATAACAACAAATCAGGACAATTTACCAAAAGCAGTCTAAAGTTTAGATTCATCAAAATAGCCTCCTCTAGCAGCAATTACAGCAGAACAAATTCAAGGCATGCGCTCAACAAGAGAAAGAAGATAGTCTGGTGAAAGCTGCTGCCAGCACTCTTGTAAGAGTTCCCATAGCTTCTGAGCACTGGATGGCTGCTTGGCTTTCACTTGTCGATCCAGTTCATCCCACACTAGCTCGATGGGGTTCAGATCCAAGGACTATTCCATAACTGTGAGCTGACATTGCTTCTTTCTGCTTCAGGTAATTTTGACACAGCTTGGAAGTGTGTTTAGGATCATTGTCTTGCTGCATTATGAACTGTTGGCAAACTAGTCACAGTCCAGATGGGATGGCATGGTGCTGTAGAATGCTGTGATAGCCATGTTGGTTCAGTATTCCAGTGACTTTGTGGAGATCTCCAACTTGCTCCCCTGCAAAACATCCCTAGACCATCACACTTTCTCCACTGTGCTTCACTGTTGGCACAACACACTGCTGTGTCATTCTTTCACCCACTCTGTGCTGCACAAATACTCTGCATTGGGATTCAAAAACTTTGAACTTTGATTCATTTGTACAAAGGACAAATTTCCACTGCTCAACAGTCCATTTTTGCTGTTTTTTTAGCCCAGGCTGGCCTTTTCTTTTTGTTCTGGAGTCTCAGCATTGGTTTCGCTGCAGTTCATCCTTTTAATCCTGCCTCTCTTAGTCTTCTCTGAACAGTTGATGTTGAAACTATTGTACTTCTGGAGTTGTTCAGCTGGGCTTTGATTTCAGGTGCTGTGAGGCATCTGCTGCACAGACTGGTGACTCAGATATACTTGTCCTCCGAGTCTGTTGTGGTTCTTGGTCACCCTGACCTTTTTCTGTCCTTATTTTCACCAGTTTCTTTGTACCATTTAATGGCACAAGCAACCACATTCACAGAAACTTTTAATTTTTTTGCAATTTGCCTCAATGATTGGCCCTCATTTCACAAAGTTACAATCAACTGTCTTTTTTCTGTTGTTAACCAAGCTTTGGCACCCATTTTTGCTTTTAGAAACAGAAATATACCTTTAACTACACAGTTAGCTCCTCTGCAAGGATTTCATATGTAAAGACCTGCAGTGCATGTTAATAACTGAACACATGTATTAACATACTCCTGAAGAAACACACTACCCCAGTAAAGACTTTTAAACTATTTTTGGACCTTTGTGCAGAGCTAATGGCATTAATTTTAGGTTGCATGCTAGACATAAATTAACACATTTTGAAGGCTATTTTGAAAAAGCTTCTGTGTTACCACACACTGCATAGGGCAGATGCACTGAAGCATACAATATGAAAGCCAGGTAAGCAAATTCATCTCTAGTACCTGTTAAGTTTACATTTGAAGTTTATGTCATGAGTTAAGCAGCAAAACATTGGAAATTAGTAAGTGTACTTAAACTTTTGACTGGTACCGTAGTGTATGTAAAAATTTCAGCTGTGCTGAGTCACTTGTTTTTTTGTATGTTATTGGGTTATCACATTAATAAAGATTGAAATCATTCAGATCTTTTATGAACACCCTGTATATACATAACACACACACACACACACAGGGTGTTCATAAAAGATCTGAATGATTTCAATCTTTATTAATGTGATAACCCAATAACATACAAAGAAACAAGTGACTCCACACAGCTAAAAGTTTTATATACATGTTTAATAAACTTCAGCATGTGCACCATTGGTTGCCCATACAACATCCAATTTCTCGCCATGTGCATTCAAGCATGCCAGCATCGACCATTGCTGTTGCATCCTTGATCCTGATTCGTAGTTCATGGATGTTGACAACCTTGGTCTTGTACAAACAAAAACTTTGTTAGTTGCTCTATCACTTTCACATGCTTCATGCTTTATCTTATTTAGTATGACAAATATTAATGAATCAAATCATTCAGATCTTTTATGAATGCCATATATACTGTATATATATATGCACTAAAATCACAGAATAACACGTGATCTTATTAATAAGCAAACAACCACAGGGAAAAGGAAACACAAAGTCCGAGCGCTTTCGTGATATATTCACATTATCAAGGCACAACTCCAAAATTCATGAAACTTGGTGTGAGGGTTGGTTTTGGTCCAAATTACAAAAATCTGAATTTTTTGAAAATTGGTTAAGTTGGTCAAATTTTATGGCTTGACCAAATTTTGGCCAAATGAAAAAACCAACAATTTTCAAACGTAAATATCTCAGCTGCTAATTGTGGTAGCGTAATAAGTCTTAAATGATAAAATGTAAAATTAACTGTAGTTTCTAAATATGTATCATTTTTTTAGGGTAACAAAAATAAAATTATGAATTTTTGGAATTTTTTTTTTTTTTTTTTTTGCGATTTGGCAGCGAAGATATCTTTTTTCGAAAAAAAGACCAAAAATAAAAAATGTTTATTTGATGTATGTACACCATAATAAGTAATAAAAAGTCGGCTTATAGTTTATTATAAGGCTCAAAACTGAGTTTGAAATTAAGTAATAAATTTTTTTTTCAGATGACGAAGATTTATTACAGACTTGGTCCAAAAAAAGACAATTTTCAATTCATATAAAAAATACATGTAGATAAACCAAAGGAGAAAAAATCTTTTAAAATATATGTACAATGTACATACATAACCTCTCTTATATTTAGGGACAGAATATATTGACAATAATAATGTTTAATTTATAAAGTGCTTATCAGAGTATAAAATACTCTTCCTAATACTACACGTACACAAGTCTTTGAGAATGAATTAAGAGAGAGTATTCTCATCCAGTGAATCCAAATTTTAGACACTAATAATATAATAAGAAAAAATAATTTGAAAAGATTTTTATAACTATTGAGTAGATACACAAATCTTAGATAAAAATTTTAGAAATATTATATAGACAATCTTAAATAGTATACATTCGATAGAATTTATTTTATCTTTGAAAAGTTATTTAATTCTTGAAGCGGAAAAATGTATTGTATTCTTGTTCCTCCTCGTAAACTTGTTTCAATACTCACTCCCAAGTATATTTTCTGTTGGAACGTGACAAACATCATCTTGCGCAGGAAAAACGTATGGGACATACGCCCGAAGGATGGAGAAATTTTATCAGAAAATCATCATATTCAGAGTCAAAGGACTGGACTAATCCGAGCCATAGTTTATTTTCATACATACAACCCACAAAAGAGCCTGTTTCAATTTCGCGTTGAGAGACAATATTATGTTCTTGAACCAAAGCAGAAACTCTAATGAGCTCTCTTATTTTGACTGACTGTGCACTCTGAGAGAGTGGATAAACCTTCAATGAATTCTTGGAAATTGGGACGAAGCGATGTAATTGTTGAGTACCTTTGATAGAAGTAATAGGTTCACTCAGACGTTTTTGTAAAGAAAGCTCTACATCTACAACTTTGTAGAAGCCTTTATCTGTTTTTGTCCCGGCTTCAATCCAGCTGTAAAACAATTTCATAAATTTAGGTTGCGTGAAATAATCAAATATCAAATATTTTGTATATATATGTATTCAAGTGCTGATGCTAATATTTAAAAACAGAAAACTATGAATTTGGCATTAAGAAACAAATGTCCTGAACGGAGTCTCTATTGTTTTATTACCTGTTTTAATAGGGATTTCATCAAATAAAGGTAAAATATTGTTGCTGAGCAAATCTTTATTGAATTGCCTGTCTTGAATGACAAATTCTTCCAATGGTGGTGGATTCGTGGAATCGCTACTGCTTCACTCCATAGATTCGTTAAGTATGTCTGGCTCAGGTATTGGCACAGGTTCTGGCTCTCTGGATGAACGTTGAACATGTTCTAATACAATTGGCTTCTTTTTAATTGTGACATAGCAATTGCTGCATATTAATTGATTTTCTTCCAAAATTCCATAGCTTGCAGCTGCCATGGCAGAGTTTACTTTTTTGATGTTACAGAAAATTCTTCTTGAGTGTTTTTTCATAGGATCGCAACAAAATTTTGTGTTTTGAGGCATTTTAAGGGTTAGGTAAATTTACATATACTATAAAATTAGGTATACAGTATACTGAAAATCTGGAGGATTTTTTTTTTTAGTAATTTTTTTTTTATAATAATTGTCAATAAGCTGACTTTTTATTACTTATTATGGTGTACATACATCAAATAAACATTTTTTATTCCTGGTCTTTTTTGAAAAATGATATCTTCACTGCCAAATCGCAAAAAAAATTTAAAAAAAATTTAAAAAATCATAATTTTATTTTTGTTACCCTAAAAAAATGATACATATTTAGAAACTACAGTTAATTTTACATATTTTATCGTTTAAGACTTACTACACTACCACAATTAGGAGCTGAGATATTTACGTTTGAAAATTATTGGTTTTTTCATTTGACCAAAATTTGGTCAAGCCATAAAATTTGACCAACTTGACCAATTTTTTTCAAAAAAATTCAGAAATTTGTAATTTGGACCTAAACCAACCCTCACACCAAGTTTCATGAATTTTGAAGAGGTGACCGTGTACAGGCGTCCCCCGTTATACGATCGTTCAGTTTACGATTTCCCGCGTTAACGATTTTAAAAAAGTACCCCCATCTTTCGATTTACGATTGCCTTATTTCGCGTTAACGATCTCCAACTTGAAAGCATGTCTCAGAAAAGGCCAAGTGCTGGTGCTTCGGGTATTGCTAAGAAGCCTCACAAGAGTTTGAGCTTGGAGGTTAAGCTTGACATTGTCAAGCATCACAAGAATGGACAAGGGACTAATTCGATAGCGAAGATTCTTGGACTGGCTCAGTCCACTGTGTCGACAGTGATCAAGAATTCCGACAAGATCCTGGCAGCTGGCGAGAATGTGTCGTCGTTATCTGCCAAGAGGATAATGAAGAGCCAGGATTCAACTATCCAAGAGATGGAGAGGCTTCTCAATCTGTGGATAGAGGATCAGAACAGGCGCAGGATGCCTCTCTCCACTGCCCTTATCTTATCCTCCGAAGCGTCATTTAAGGCGAGTTCTGGCTGGTTCGATCGCTTCAAAACACGCGCTGGTCTGCATAACCTGCGCCTGATGGGTGAAGCTGCCAGCGCTGATCACGTTGCCACGGAGGAATTCCTTGACGTCCTCAAGGAGATCAGCGAAGGAGGCTACAGCAGCAAACAAGTGCTGAACTTCGACAAGACTGGCCTCCATCGCTGACTGATGCGGGAGCTGGCCCTCCTCCCCCATCACCACCACCAGGTGGCGATGAGTAGGCATCGTTACCTCGGACTGATGCATCGACGACGACTTGGACCAGATTTGAATACATTAGGTGTGTTCATGTATAAATTGTCTTTTATTAATCACAATTTCTTACTTTCAGACACTTTTTGAACGTAACAGTAAAATATATAGCAAAATAATATAGTGGAAGAATTTTAGGATAAATATATTCAATCGACCTATCAAATTAGCAG
Organism: Bathynomus jamesi; assembly: GCA_023014485.1. Classification (NCBI taxonomy): domain Eukaryota; kingdom Metazoa; phylum Arthropoda; class Malacostraca; order Isopoda; family Cirolanidae; genus Bathynomus; species Bathynomus jamesi. The sequence goes on along the minus strand of JAJOZX010000064.1, from coordinate 1,438,381 downwards.
GAAGTCGAAACTTGGTACACTTGTAAACTGAACCCTACTGATGAATATATTAAAAGTCCCAACAAATCCAAGTTGTGCTCCAGCCGCCATCTTGGAAAATGGCGGCCGAATTTCGGTTTTTTGGAAATAACTTCAGACCCGTAAAAGATACGAAAATTTACCAAGAGAGCAAAATCATTCTACATAAAAAGGCAAACATTTTCTGTTCCCAACTTTGTTTTGTACGATGAAAAATAAAAGTGTTACACAAAATACAACATTCCTTTATTCTATGAATCAGTGCAGACATGATGTTCAAACTTGGTTAATGGGTAGAAATTCGAATATTTTGTTGCAATTTATTATTTCAGAACCATGACAGTTTGTTTTTTATGGGTAGTTTGGTAAAAAAGTAAAGCACAACAGAAAGAGCTAGAGAAAAATACTGTAATGTAATTTTTTTGATGATGGGTAGGAGCTAAGTTATCGGTTTGGAGTAACATTATTTAAAACAGTTATTTTATTCCTTCATTAGACATCTAAGTATTGAAAATGGAAATAATTATGAATGCTATTCTCAATACATACATTACTAATATATTTTATGTAAAATATAACATGCATTTTTCCTTATCTTGTATACTGAAGAAAAATGTAACATAGGAAGAATTTTCATGTATTGATGATGACCATGATGTTCAGACAGGTTTTATGGATTGAACATAAAATAACATCTTATTGAATGGTCACAGTAATCCTTAGACACTTGGGAACATCACTATAGCTAACTATAATCGTCTGTTGTTACCTAAAATGAAAATGTAGTAATCTAAGTCTTGGAGTGCAACGCAGTAATACAGTATATAGCTTTAACACTAAGGCACTGTGTGACATCTCTAATGTTGAATAAAGTCATCTAACATGAGCTAGGAAATAAAATGTAATTGTGTCTCCCTGTTTTAAGTATAATTTTCTAATTACTACGCAAAAATAAGCTAGATTGTACATTTATTGCATTGTGTAGTGTCATATTGCAACACACTCAGTTATCAGTTGTCTAGTAGCTTTCAACATAAGAGTTCTTGCAGGTAGTTCCTTCACATCCTCCACACATCGCTGAGCACAGCAACCAAACTGTATGCACTTGCATCTCTTGGTGCATCCTAGCTTGCAGTTACATGAAATGAGGTTAAGAAGTTGTGATGGAGCGCTTCCTTGGTAGTAGGGACAGGCCTCAGTGATTTCCCTGTCATGGACCATCCCCACTCTGTTGGCTCCAGGCAGTTTCCTAACCATTCTTGGACCTGCAAGTACACTCTGTATGAGTGTTGCTCTGCTGCTGCACTGGTCAGGTAGGGATGCTAGTTGAAAAGATGTATCTAACTTCTTTTTTGCTACTATGCGATTATACATGAACTATCTTAGCTCATCCAAGGACTTTGATTTTGATCCATACATTTTTAAGAGGAACTTTTCCCTAGCAGCTTTGATATCTTCTTTACTGGCATCCTTTTGGTTAAATATTTTCATTTCTTCTCTCATTTCTGTATGGTTCTGTAGAGTTGGAGACCTCTAACTTTTCCTTTTTTATACAAAGCTGATGTGGTATCGCATCCAGTCATGGCGTGAGCAGATAGCAAAACTTCACAAGCCTTCCCCATGTTTTTTTTCTCACTTTGGATGCTGAAAATACGGGGTGTGCTGTTTGATTTCCCTGGTTTGAGAATCCAAATTTCAGTCTTCATGGGCTAGAGCAGTTAGAAGCACTAGAAGATCCGTATCCTGGCCAACAACTACTGTTTGATTTTTGTGTTTAGCTTGATCTAGAGCAGCCTTAACAATAACAGTATCTGCATCACTCTCCGCCTGAACAACAGAATAACCTTTGATCTTCATACTAGACACAAGAGATGCAATCAGGGCCCATTTGTTGTTTCTGTTAGCAAGAAAATCTGATTGTGGTATAGTGGTTGGTGTATTCTCATTAAATATGATATCTCTAGAAGTTCTTTTTGCTGCTCGGCTGTCTTAGTGGTTTCTCTGTCAGGATAACCATCAAACACCACTGTACAGTTTTTACCGTAATTGCTCTCTACAGAGGTTGTATACAAGTCAAACAGCTGACCAAATGTAGCAGGTTTTGGCCAAACAACGCAATGAAGAGGTTTCCTCCATCTAAAATGTAGTGAGGATTGGCTGGTAAAGCTAACATCTCATTGTGCGACTGAAAAGCATTGATCAGAGAAGACTTTGTGCCTTTTCTTAACAATGTTGAGTCAAATAATGATGGAGGCACACTTGCCAGCTCATACTGAAAGTACCCTTTAACTTCTGTTTTGCTTATGTCCAAACATATCATTCTGTGGAAGAGTTCTTGTGGGGAATGCAGGATTACAGTTTTTTCTTTCATCTTTATTGTGCCAGATGACAGGTTAGACAAAGGAACTACTTTCTTCTTCCTTTGCAGTCGAATATCAGAGAAGCTATGACTTGAGAGTGCTTTCATTGTTTCTGTACCAATCTCTAGTGCCCTATCACATGTTATTGATGAATCTGCTATCAACCCATTTGAGAGGTTTACCAACTGTCCTGATAATTGACCAAATGGGTTATGTTCTTTTAGCCAGCAAACAAATGTCACAAAGTCGTTTAAATCTCTTGTTTGACGAGATGTTCCAGATTCTATGTTCTGATGACTAATTGTTACACTTATTCCTGCAAACTCTGATAACGTTCCAGTTATTTCACCACAAGCTGGAGCAGACAACACCCATCTCTGTAAAGTTGAATCTGTGAATCCCCAACCACCATGTGTAAGTCCACCTATTGCTTTAAAACTACGCATTAAAACTTGCTCAATGCACATATCTGTTGACACACCAGACCAGAATCTGTCACTGCGCCTGATTGTGAAGTAACCATCTTTCGTGAATCTTTGGAAGTCCTCAGATGACATTTTGTTGGGCAAATCCTCCATCAAAGTTAGATACAGATGGGCACATTTTGCATAGAAGTAAGGAAGCATATATTTGACAGTTTCAATATGCAAATTCCAGTCTGCTGTTCGTTCTGCTCTTATAAACTGAAGGATAAGCATGACTTGCTGAAAATACTGAAGCCATAACTTAGGTGTTTTGCCTGAATTCTGCATATCTTTTTGACTTTCTCAAACAGATTTATGTAGTTCTCAATACCAACACTCAAAAACATCTTCAGAAGTTAGTGCCTTTGCTAAATACTGATTTGATATTTCACACAGTATGTTTTGTGATTCTTCAGCTTTTGAAGCCAATTCATCATGAATGAGAGTAAAGAGTGCTGCAGCTGTTAGAATATGAGCACATACGGCTCTGGCATATGAATGGCCTTTCATCATGTGGGGTACAGTCGCTTTTCCATAAACAGTTTGCCACAACTCCTCAATCCCACTACCACTCATTATATGTCCTACTGCTCCCATGTATGACATCAACAAATGAAAACCTCCTAAGCGAACAACTATTGAAGATACAAGACTAGCAACTGGAGGGTTCCAGCACAGGTGAAGCAAAAAATTTTCATTTTGACACCCAACCATCTCAGATCTTACTTATTTTTGGTGTATAAGGTACGTTGTGCAAGAAAGCCAGCTGTGAAAGTTTCAGCTTTCTACGACCATTACTTCACGAGTTATGAAGGTCAGAAAAATCAAGGTTAAGGTCAAAATAGCTCAAGGTCAGCATCTTTGGATGCACCTCATACATTCACTAATTATCGTAACCATATGAAACTATATGTTTTTGGACTCAGAATGAGCTGTAGAATCCAAAAACGCAACGAAATCAGCAATAGGAGAACAAATAAAAATGTTCACCTTTTTCAAGGAACGAATTGACCTTTTGACCTTGAAGTTCACACATTTTGGAGAAACATTTCTTTACACAAAATGAAGTTCCATCATTGCACTTTTAATATAAACAATAAAAATGTATCTTATTCACCAACTATACTGTCTTAAAGAATTTTTCAAATTTCTGGCAAAATCACCATATGTACCGTATATGCATATATGTACTGTTAAAATCTAGATATATTCATTATTTAAACTACTTAAGCAAAATAAATATTATTAGAAACATGATACAAAATAACTTAGATATAAGCTAGGTACCATAGGTATAACTATGTATAGATCTCTATTTTATTGTGGTCTCCACCCCTACAACCAGGGTTGTGGATCGGAGTCGGAGTCGTGGAATCGGAGTCAAATTTTTACAATGTGTGGAGTCGGAGTCGGAAAATTTTGGACCGACTCCACAACCCTGGTTATAGCCACTAGGTTAAGAAGGGTTATTCAATTTTAAGTAGGACTACTACTGGTTAGACCTTAATTATGTTTAAGAGAATCTTTTTCATTTATAATATATATATATATATATATATATATATATATATATATATATATATATATATATATATATAGGGTGTCTCTTATTGGGTAGTCAAAAATTGAAATGTTGAATTATTTTATCTGCGCCCCCTAAAATAGTTCCATTTAGCATAAAAACTAAAACTTGAAAGTTTGACACAAATTGGCTCATATTTAGGGGTCGCCCCCGGCTAATAAAAATGGTGACCATGGCATAATAGCTCCTGACATATGATTATGCTCATTATACACATAATTCCTTCCTTCTTTTTTTAGTTTGATTCGTTTTTATAAGTATAGGCCTTCTTATTTATCATTGATCCTTTTCTAACCTATCCTTGATGTTGTTATAATCCATCCTTTGGTCCTCAATCCTTCTTTATCCCAATCCTTTTTCTCCTATCCAAAATCCTTCCTGGCTCTTTTTTTATATACAATCAGCAATGAAGCATTGCTACAAAAAAAAACCATTAGTTTATTATATAGAGATAAATTCAAAATGCCAGTGCTATTTACATACTTTAATTACTTTAATTAGCATTATTTCCTTATACAACATTTATTTAATATACAATGATTATACAATATGGTGTATTTTAAGGTGCGACCTCATTGATGGTTATTTTTTGAGAACAGTTTTTGATGGAACTGGGTGACTCTGGCGGTGTTTTGCAACAATTTGGAGCAGGAACTGGAGCTGCTCTTCCCCCACTGTCAATTTCTTATTCAGCTCTTGAACTAAAGCTACTGCACGTTCTGCCCGGTCATTTACAACAGATAGAGCTGCAACAATAGCTCTGGCCCTTAAATATTCACAGTTGGATGTCCAAGTGCTGGGTGCCTTGTTCAGAAATCCTTCTGGCAAATTCAGCTTAGTAAAGAATTCTCTAGTATTTCTTGTAACAAGTTGGTGTAGTCCTTCACCAGAGCAGAAGGTCGATTCAGGAATCCGAGGACGCTTGGGTGGTCTATCAGTGGACTCATCTTCTAATGCCTTTACCATGCGTTTCTTTACATCTGTAGTAATTCGCTCATCAAAGAAAGCAAGACCAACTGCTTCTTCAGACAGGTACCATAAGTGGTTAGAGAGCTTTTTTTTAGTTGCATCAGAAATCTTTTTGTTAGGATAATTAATCAATGACCTCATAAGGAGCCAGTCATTAAATGGGGTTTCAATAGGGAGTGAGGATGTTGTCCAAGCCTTCATATAGATGAGAACAGAAAAAAGGGAAAGATCTCGAATTCCTCGTTCTTCAGTCTTAGTCATCTTGAACTGGTTTCGAAAAAGCCACATCTTGATAGAATAGAGCGCTTTGGACATCCAGCGAGCTCGATGCATGGCACCTGGTGCACGAAACTTGATGCCTTTATTGGGGACACCTCCAAGAAAGATGATGGACAGATCCAAAAGTTCTTGATAGTCATCCCGTAGCATAGGTGCCTGGGATCTAGCAAACTGAATTAGTTCAGTTTTAGACTGGATAATTGCTTCTTTAGTAATCGTGTCTGTCTCACCTGTTTGGAACTGGCTTTGATCAACAGAAGTCCAATTGTCACGAAAACGCTTAAAGATCAATATCTCTGGACCAGTTGATGTAGATCCCAATGTTGCTTCAAATGCAGCTCCCAACAATAAATCTAAAACATGGTGTCTACAAGGCAAGTACAAAACATCATGTCCCAATTTTGCTTCGATGAGAGCACAGGCTCCACTATATTGACCCGTGTTTGAAGCTGTTGTATCGAAACAAATTGCTTTTACTCTCTCTGTAATTCCCCATTCATTCAGGCAGTTAAAGACGGCTTCAGCTTGTGCTTCTCCAGTTGAGTTTGGGGACACCAAGCAGCTGTTCAACACCAGGTCCTGACACAAGTACTGGGAGACGATCAATGTGCTTGTGCGAGGTGAGGTCCTCCATCATCTTGCCATCCCAGTGGACTGTCATAGAACATTCTCCATGGAAATGCTCCTTAAGTTCTTTAGCATGACGAGCTCGGTTCTTATTTCGAAGGCGATGGATAGAATGTTGGTTTATGTTGTAATCTGAAGCGTCCAAACCAAAGCTTTTAGCTGCCTCTGCGAGGATAAATGTTGCCTTTCTAGAGGAAATTTGTGTACGATCCAGGGCAGCAGACATCTGAATAGTCATGATGTTTTTCATGCCTCGTTTTTCTTAGATTTTGGTAAAGCACAAGCTCCTTTGGGCTCCTCCTCCTCATTCTCACTTTCATCAGTGTTGCTGGAAGATGTGGAAGAAGCCAGTACAACTTGACTAGTAGACGCCTCCATCAAAGATTCTGACTTTCTTTTTCTCTCTGCCTCAGCTTCCAACCGTTTGACTGCATTTTTTGTGCGGTGAAGATGTACAGTGTCCACACCACCGATTGAGCCAGGACGACCTTTTTGTCTTTGCAGTTGAAGGAACTCCCAGTCCTCACGATTCTTGATCAGCTTCTCAGCGTCTCCATGGGCGATGTCAAAGAGATCTTCCAATCGCTCTACAAAATCAGCCTCCTTGGTTTTATGGCTCTGGCTTGTTCTGGAAGCATGCTTCTTTAAGCAAGTCCATTCGTTAAAGAAATTCTCTAACTTCTTCATGGCACGAGGTTCCTGCTGAGTAGGAATATTGGCCTTATCCCAGATAACTATTGTGGCTCGAATAGATTGACGCAGAGCATCGCGGATTGTCATGTTTTTCTCTCTGTGGAGGTGCATAAAATAACCAAAAGCTTGCCTATATGGGGGCAGCTTTGAGCCTTTAATATCATCTACTGTAGATCCGAGCAAATAGAATGGTCTTCTTGTATTCATCTGCAAAATAAGAAAACAAAATATTAATGTAGTGTTATGGTTTTGTAGAGCAGGGCTAAATCACTGTTTTGACTTTTTTAAATTACAAAAAAAAAAAAAATTTGGTAGACATAAGTTAATTTGGTCTATTTTATAAATCTAACGTATTTTTCTCAATTATTATTCCTATTATTTTTTAATCTAAGAAACAAGGAATAAATATTTTTGTAGTAGAAATTTATATTTTGCTATTTTATTGGAAATAGAAACAGTGGCGTCACTAGGGTTGGTGTCACCCAGTGCGGTAACTCATGGTGTCACCCCCCCCCATGGACCTCCTCCCGTACCAGACCATACAGAATCCTTAGTAATGTTTTTTGTACTAATGTTACTCGTAAATCGTAATTCCCGTATATCACTGAATGTAATGGCAATAGTAGTGACATAAACAACTAGCAAAATTAAAATTACTCCTTTAAATTACAATATCATACGCACAGCCTAAATGTATTTACATTTACATAGTTTCATGTGGTTAAAGTGAAAATTCGGTAAGAAAACAATAGAATTCGAAGTAAAAACGTTTAAGAACTACATCAAAATTATGTTCATTTTAACGTTAAACTTTACCGTTACATGAGATACATTAATGGATTAGGTTTGCATAATCAATAACGGCCCAAATAATGTAGAAGTTGTAGACAAATGCATATGGAAATATACTCATAAATTTGAGGCTGCAACAACTGAGCGGAAGCCTTTTTTTATTTTTCTCCTTCTTTTCCTTTAATTACTACTTCATTCTCAAAAAAGTTATTGATATAGGTTCACAAATACTAATTACCACAATATTGTAGCTAAAACAACAGAAAATTTGACAAAATCAGCGACTATAAAAACACCAGCAGCAACGAAAACAACAGCGCGTGCTTGTAGAGCGTGCAGACGAAACCACGTGATTCGAAGCGTCATTGTAATTGGGTAATAATGACAGCTCTGACCGGAGCGCATTAGAAGGTTCAAAAAGTAAATTAGCATAGAGTTTTAGCCTTGTAGGTATATTGATACATGTAAGCTGGGCTTACGAAAAATGTTTTTGTTGTTATAACTAACTACAGGGATATTTTTATAAAAAATAATAAATTTCTGCTCAAACACTGCACAAAAACCCCCCGCACCCCTCTAGTGACGCCACTGATAGAAACACAGATCATGAAACACATGTCAGGTAAAATTTCCATTGAACTAAATTAAATTCTTTGTGACAAATAGCAACATTGTTTAAAACTTCATAATATGTGTATAAGAGCATAAATTCTAATTTTTTCATTAAATAAATTCATAAAAAATTCAAACACTAAAAAATCAGTATAAATAACAGTTTATTATCTGATAATAGCAAAAAAGAAGTATAGTGATACACAGTTACACACCTTTTACTTATGACAGCAGAACACTGAATGATGACAAATAAACAATTGCAACATAATCTGGAGCATTCTTGATGAAACATGTTTAAACAGGTTGATCTTGTCTTATCAAGCAATATTTTCAGCTACAAACTTGACAATTATCTCTAATATATTCATTTAATTGAATTCATCATAAATATGATGATTAATTAATTAAAAACATATGTTTAGTATACTTGACAACTGCTAGTAATTTCAAATATTAATTGCATAAATAATAGCTATATTTTATGAACTTTAATAAGCGGGGGACCTCTAAAAATTGTTCAATCCAAAAAAATTTTATGTGATGTTTTTTCAACCAATGGAACTGGTTGAGGGGGCGCAACCTAAAAAAATCAACACTTCGAAAATAAGAGACACCCTAATATATATATATATATATATATATATATTAATAATATATTGGAAAAAATAAAAATCCCTTAATATGATAATATCTACAAGTCAATATCCTTCTTAATATTTGAATGTTCCCTTATCCTAGAAAGTAACCTGACGATTCATGTGGTGGTGATGAAATGTCTTATTATTATGATAATTATAGAGTGAAACACTAGAGGAGTCGGAGTCATATATTTAAAATGTGAGGAGTCGGAGTCGTATATTTAAAATGTGAGGAGTCGGAGTCGGATTTTTAGATTTTTTACAATGTGTGGAGTCGGAGTTTGAGTCGGAAAATTTTGGACCGACTCCACAACCCTGCCTACAACCACACCTTTCCACCCTTAGAAATATTTTACTTTTTTTTATAATTACTTTTATTAATAATACATTAATACAAACATATATATATAGGAGTATCATATAAAATAGGAGTAAAAAAGGAGTATCATATTATGTAGACCTGTATTCTATAGATACATATTAAACTAGAGCTCTGTACACTTTTGACTCAAGAACAGGAAACTGTGGCAAACAGGTCTGCATGATTACCCTCAGCTATTAGCATCTCATGATCATCAAAGGCATACTGAATTATTCTTGAACCTGCTGTCAATGATGGAGCAGTCATTGTCTGGATAATATCAGATGATAACATCCAACATGAGTCAGGACAAGAAGGGAAACTATGTTTAGAACGTCTTCCATGTGGAGACATAAAATTGACCTTATAATCACTAAATTCTTCTGATACTTCAACCACTAATCCAAACTAAAATTTTATTATCATAGTTACAAGCTACATATACCCCAACTTGTATATCTTCAGTTGAAATGTGCTTTTGCTCATGTAAATTATCTTTAAATGATGGATGCACAACTGTCATAATTTTTGTAGGACCTGAGGAAATCTCACCAACCTCCAACTGGGTATGACTAATAGGCACAAATCTATGAAATCTACGAGTACCTGGGATGGTTACAGAATTTTTATATCTATTTTCCAGGAATTCAGTTGTCTGCTGGACATTTTGTTTCGATAAGAATACAAATTTTGTGCTGGTATCTTTCTCATCCAGAAATTTCATCATGTCAAGTGGTGTCAGAATTTGGTCTTTAAATGTACGTTGAAGACTGGCATGAGCCGTCATTCTTTTTGCTGTGCCTCCGACTCCATCACAAGCACTTTTGCCATGTGAAGTTGCAAAAAAGTGCCATTCAGCATCCAGTCCAAAGTCCTCTTTGTGGTGACACAAATTGGTGGTTATATTTATTCTTATACTGCCCTCCGCAACCATCAGTAAAGTAATGAATCTTCCGCAGGCCTGAGCTCTCTTCTTTTATCATGGGGATCAGTTGCTTTAAGAACGCAAAGACAAGGTTTGTACTATGTTTCATGTCATCAGAAATGAAACAATAACTTTTAACTTTAATTTCAACATCATTTTCATTTACTTTATAGTAGAACACAAATGGATGAACTGTTGCCTGACTATTTTCCCAATGGTAACCTTGTGCAGCATCTTGTACAATAAATGAGTAGTTTTCAGAGAAGTCTCCTAGGAGAATACCTTCAGTGACCATCAGATTAGCTTTCAGTTTTTTTAGGAAACTTGCTTGTGCATCAGCCACATAAGTGTGTCTTGTTAGTGCACAAATTCTAGTTGCCAAAGACTTAATGAAGTTTTCAAGGGATTCACCGATGTTAATAAGGGTTGTCCGATCCGTGGAAGTCCACTGCTTGTATGTAATTATGGTGCCGACTGCATCCTGAACAGATTCCAATCCTTCAAGGAATGCAATAACACCTTCTTCTCCTGGACACAATGCACATTTTGTAGCATACACACTTCCTTTTCACTGTCACAAACTGCATAGAGAATGAGGTCTTTATATGATAGTTGTTTTTCCCCCAAAGCTGATAGCTGAAGTTTAGGATTTTGGTGGTAGGTACAGACACACACAGTGTGTGTTCCTCCAGCTCCTGCCAAGACACACCACTTGGGTCTCAATGCAGCAAATGATGAGAAACCTATTTTTGGATTAGTGTCATTTGCCTTGAAAACAGCGAAAATCTCACGTAAATTACCAAGCACCAATCGTTTCTGCTGTAGTTGCTTCTCTCCTTCATGATTCCTAATTGATAGACAATCCTTCTTGCCTGGACATATTCTGCTTATTTCATCTGATTCATAGAAAATGCACACTGCTTCCTTCTCTTTCTTTGTTATAACCGACCTTTGCTAATATGTGGAACTTCTGGTAATATGCCATGTTCTTTCTTTATTTTGCGGCTGGTTGAAACCATTCTTGTAGATGCATTGAAGAAAGATGCTGTTCTGTGAATGGTGTATGGTGAGTGTGTTAGTATTTGAATCTTCCTCTTGTAGTCAGTCGTCTCACTGAAGGCATTCTTGAGTGCTTGCATCACTCCTGCATGCCTGCGAAAATGATATACATGTTTGAGTAAATTTATATGCAAACATATGATCTATATATAGGCTTAGTATACTTTAATGAAGGTACTACAGATATATATACAGTACTCACAAATTATTGTCATCCATTTTAGATTGCTTTTCTTCACTTTCTTGTGTAAAACTTGTGTCATATGAAGTTTCTAGCTTTCTCTTCAGGGATGTTGATGCCATTTCAAATTTTGTTTCAGCCTTTGAAGATCTCCCTTTTCGTGACAGACCCTCTGAAAAACAAATAAAATAAATTGTTATAACTTTTTTTAATCAACTGTAGGCCTATAGATGTACATGTACATTACATATGAATTTGGTAAATAGTGTATATATAATCATAACTGTATTGATCTTCATTATATAAATTGATATGCATACATCTGAATTTGTCAAATATATAAAGGTTGTAATGTTCATACATGTAGTTATATATATTGATGTTTTGTTGCTATAATATCTACATAAATTAACACTTTAAAAATACTTAAACTTACTTGTCTTCACTGGTGTCACATTCAGCATTGGAAGAATTGTCTAAATCTCCTTGGAAATCTTCAAACATTATTTCAGTAGTACACCCATAGGCAGAGGAATGTTTTTCTGTGGCAGTGGTATCAGTGTCTGAGTTCGAATCTGAGACAATATCAGAGACTTTTTTGTCTTCAGCTTTGATTTTATTGATATCATTAACACAATTTTTACAAATGTAATCTCCATATATTAATCCGTGAATTCCTTGCAGTGTATTACGGACTGGCACAAGTGCTTTTTCAATCTTCTTCTTATGTTTTCTAAGAGGATCAGCACAAACTTTTCTACCCATCTTGTTTATCTGTAAGAAAGGCATAAAATAAGTAATTAATTTATGTTCACAAAATATATTATTTAACAGTACAGTACATATATGCATATACATATGGCAATTTTGCCAGAAATTTGAAAAATTCTTTAAGACAGTATAGATGGTGAATAAGATACATTTTTATTGTTTATATTAAAAGTGCAATGGTGGAACTTCATTTTGTGTAAAGAAATGTTTCCCCAAAATGTGTGAACTTCAAGGTCAAAGGGTCAATTCGTTCCTTGAAAAAGGGTGAACATTTTTATTTGTTCTCCTATTGCTGTTTTCGTTGCATTTTTGGATTCTACAGCTCATTCTGAGTCCAAAAACATATAGTTTCATATGGTTATGATAATTAGTGAATGTGTGAGGTGCATCCAAAGATGCCGACCTTGAGCTATTTTGACCTTAACCTTGATTTTTCTGACCTTCATAACTCGTGAAGTAATGGTCGTAGAAAGCTGAAACTTTCACAGCTGGCTTTCTTGCACAAACTTACCTTATACACCAAAAATAAGCAAGATCTGAGATGGTCGGGTGTTAAGCACTGATTCACCTGTGCTGGAACCCCTCAACTGGTTCTGACTCAACAATATCTACAGACTTCAAGAACAAGAGTTGGTCAAAAGTAACTACACATGCCTGATTATGACTTTGGCTTTCTTTTGCGGCAAACATCAAAGCTGAGTAAAGGGTTGTCAGATTTCCTGGTTCTAGATTTATGAAAGGCACTGTATTGGTATAAATATTTAGAAAACCAGGTACTGTCACAATTTATATTTCTACTAGCTCGTTCCTATGAAATATTTTTTCATAAAATCACCCATACAAAGTAAGAGAGGTTTCTGAAAATAAGCAGTCATAACAAAACATTCGCTTTTTTTACCTACAAACCCAGTTTGAACGTCGTGTCCGCATTGATTCATAGAATGAAAAATCTTCAGTTTTGCATAACTTTTTTATTTTTCATCGTACAAAACAAAGTTGGGAACAGAAAATGTTTGTCTTTTTATGTAGAATGATATTGCTCTCTTGGTAAATTTTCGTATCTTTTACGGTTCTAAAGTTATTTCCAAAAAACCGAAATTCGGCCGCCATTTTCCAAGATGGTGGCTGGAGCACAACTTGGATTTGTTGGGACTTTTAATATATTCATCAGTAGGGTTCAGTTTACAAGTGTACCAAGTTTCGACTTCCTGCTAATTTGTTAGGTCGATTTTCCTAAAATTCCTCTACTAATAGTGGAATCTGCAAATTTTGGGGGTCTTCCAGAATGTTTGGGAATGTATCCCTATTTTTCCCATAAGGCCTTCAGTTCGATATACGATGGGGTTTTTAGGGACGCTTCCCAATCGTATAATGGGGGACGCCTGTACTTCATTTGTCTATTTCTCATAGAATTACCCATATATATATATATATATATATATATGTTAAACACAGACCGTTCATGGAACAAGGAACTCTTCTGAGAAATTACATCCACTATAGTTTGAATAAGTAATGATAAATGACAAATACTATAGTTTCTCTTTTTCATGATGGAAAGCCCAATGTGGGCACCGGGTTACTCGCAAAGAGGCCCCAAAATATAGCTTCCCTCACCAGCTATCTGCAAAGCAGATAGGATCCTGTCCTAAAGCTGGATCCTATCTATAGCTGGATCCTATCTGCTTTGCAGATAGCTGGTGAGGGAAGCTATATTTTGGGGCCTCTTTGCGAGTAACCCAGTGCCCACATTGTGCTTTCCATCATGAAAAAGAAAAACTATAGTGTTTGTCATTTATCATTACTCATTCAAACTATAGTGGATGTAATTTCCAAAAAGAATTCCTTGTTCCATGCATGGTCTGTGTTTAACATATAAGTTTCTCAGGGGACCATTCTGAGTATGTATATATATTATATTATATATATAACTGAAAAACTTTTATACTTCAGTTATCCTTTCTTTGCAGATCCAAAATAAATTACTTCAGTTGATAAACCACCAGTAAATTCATATTAAAAGCAAGCTTTTATTCATTTGCAGCTCATTTTCTTTTGAAACAAATATATTTGAGTAATTTTTATTTAAAAAAAAAGAAAGATAATTTCTTCAGTAAAATCCAGGATTACCCCTCTGCCATCTACTGTATGATGCCATTCCCCTCTAAATAGGGAAGGACAAATCCCAATTGTATGTAATTTTCATGGCTGAAAAGAAACGAATACTCAGAAAAACACCATCTCCTTTGAACTCCACCTAGTCATGTCCTAGAAATTGATCTGCTACTTTTATGACAATTTTTCCAATAGAATTAGGCCTTCTCTTCCATTAATTTTCATTTAATGACCAATACATTTATAGATTTCAATCAACAACTTGTCAAGCACATGCTCTCTCAAGTTTCCTGGCATATTTTTCTTCACCATTAACTTCTTACCTCCATATTTTATTTTAGTACATATCCATCAAGTCAAGCTGAGGGACAGTTTTCAAATTTACAAACTGATCTTTTAATCTCACTTAAAGTTAATATTCTTCATATCTGTTTAAATTCTTCATCTTTTGGATTATTAAGATTATTCTTGTATCTACCAAACCAACCCTTACATTTCTTCAATTCCTTCCAACATTTTTTATTTATTATACAGTTTGCTTAACTTCATATGGAAATTGAAATAAATAAATAGTCTTAACTAAATATTTCTGAGGTAGCCTTGATATGCAGTTTAATTAAGCATTTTAAAATACCATATTTATAACCTTAGTTTTGCTTCTGCCCAAATTATTCATTTTGATGAAGGTCAAGCTTGTCACTCCACCTTAGACCTATGTACAGTTTAACATGAAATCCAAACTATGGACCCACCATGGGCAATCAGAAATTACAAAGTCCTCACCCAAACTCAATCTCTCAATCAGCAGCCCCATGTTTTAACCACTAGGATACCCAGGGTACCAATTTATCTACCAATGAATATTTTTTTTTATTGTGTGGAAGGATGAACAGCTGGGTTTTGCTGTATCACCTGCCTGAATTTTTTTTTTTTTTGTGTGGAAGGATGAACACCTGGGTTTTGCTGTGTGCCACCTGCCATCACCAAGTCTCAATCCCAGGGCCAATGCTAACCACTACAACACTGAGGCACATTTGTGTGTGTGTGTGGTTTTTTATCTTAAGATCACAACAATATGCAGTGATGTTAACTGCAACTAATTTTAAAATACTGTTGTTAACTAATTGAGGAAATATGAGCTGGAGACATTAAAATTTTTTCTATGAAACTGTAATATAAAATGGGATAACAACACTAAGGCATGGTTCTGATTAATCAGTTAATCATTGTTTCAAATTTAATAATTAATTACTCAAAAAATTTTTTAGAAATGATGGAATGAGTAACTTCCCTCATAATTTCAGCAGCATTTTACCTTAAATTTTGTAATTATGTATTATTTGAATTTGGCACCTTTTTGCGTGTATAAACTGTCTAATCCACCCATGCCTGATTTCTTAAACTAAAGCAAACTAAATGTTTGAACAAAATGTTTTCTTCAGTCTCATCTCACGCAACAGAAATAATAAAGCTCTTTCTTACCCTTTTCAGAAGTATTTAATTTTTAATCATTTTAATCAATCATTAATTAGAAAATTTCATCATTCATCACTTTTTCCTAAAAATGATTAATTAACCATGCCCTAGATCAGGGGTGGGCAACCCTTGGCACGTGTGCCAAACGTGGCATGCCAACAACTTTTTTCCGGCACACGATTCCCCGGGCTCACCTTAAAAAAAATTAAAAATAAATAAATATCCAAATTCTTCACCGAGTTTTATATTTTAACTTAATGTTTTCTGCTAAAAAATGGTAAAGATTAACTTTTGCATCAAAGATTTGACGATTTTGGCACTCTCACTTAAAAAGGTTGCCCACCCCTGCCCTAGATAATACACAATTATCTGCTCTTTTCCACTTTGTTTCAAGTGCAAGTTACTTAACTAATTTATATAAACTTAGCAAGAGAGAACGAGGGGATCAAATGACAAAAAATTATTAAACATTTGTGACAGTTTTATATTCATACATTTCACTTGACCATACCATTGTGGTATTTCCTCTCCTGTATGCTAATACGGTATGGTATGTTTATGGTGTGTGTTTAATGGCTCTAGTATAATATGATGTACCCAAGTTCAGTGATAATGCACAAATTTGGTCAAAAATTTCTACTAGAAAAACTACTGCCATACCTATAACAGTTGATCAGTTCTAAGATTATAAAGGCTTTCATGAACACAAGTTTTCTTCAAACTTGGTTATGGATTCGTGACAGGATATCAACAGAGAATTAAGTTGCAGTGGCTAATTAAATTCTCATTCATTCTTTGGTCAACAACATATACTGACATAAAACCATGATACTTAAGTGACTAATGCAACTGTAAATAAAAATTTGAAACTTACTGTACCATATATCCTCCAAAGAGAATGACTATAATGTGGATCACAAATACACACACAACACTTTGAAAAAAAATACTAATTGCAGAAAATATCTGGAAAAAAGAAAGAAAAATTAATGGTTAACAATACCATTTTATATCAACATTGTAGGTTATGGTATTATATTAAAATACACTAGAATACAGGTACCCAATATACCCAAACATTCTAATAGCAGTCAACAATGTTCATCAGCTTTTTGGCAGTGTGCTTCAAATACTTTAAAGTATATATATTAGGGTGGTTCTTCAAAATGAAAGTTAGAAAAGTCATGCTCCTAACCCTTAAAATTTTTTGTATGTATGAAAACACCCTTGTGGTGAAATTTTAAGTCATTTGGACTAAATTTAGGGGTTGCACACTGAGTTTGTAATTTCACATATGTGGCTCGTATAAATGTTTGGAGTTGATTATTTATTCTCCACTGCGATACTTGTGATTTTGACCATTTCAGTTGACCTTGCTGTGTACTGCACATTTTGAAGTTGTTTTTAAGTTAATTGTGTACAGTACAGCTGTACTCTGGTGTATGCAGACCAGTGGGAGACTGAGTCATACACAAACCTGTTCTCTGCCACATAAAGCCACCAACAATCAGTTGAACTCTGACCATATTAACAGTGGGAAAAGAAATCAATTATACTCCAGCTCTTACATTGATTGATTAATCTATTTATTTATAATTAGCATTATTATTTAGTTATTATTTACTGTAATTTTTTTTATTAAATTCTAATTAATTTCATGTATTTTTTTCAGAATAATTGATACCTATCAGTGATTGATCATGACAACTTGTTCTAAGGATTACCTTTGCAAACCAGATGATGGGCTTGAAGGAACAAAACTTCCTTCTAAAGGACAAGTTCTTTCATTCTTTCTGCACCTTCACATTGAGGGGAAGACAATTAGGGAAAGTGCCACAACAGTGATCATGTGTGTAACAGAATTCTGGGAGAAAGCAAGAATTCTAGTGATCAGCAAAGATAAGGCAATTACCGGGTGTCTCAAAATAGATGGAACCCATTGACATGATAATAATTTATTACTCAGAAAATAAACTCCAAAAAAGATTACATTTCCTGGAAGCTGATATGATAACAATTAAAAACTGAAGATTTGAGGTCTCTAGATCAAAGGATACATTTATTAGAGCACATGTTCCAAATGACCGCCGTTGCGCTGCAGACACACTTGAAGCCGCCGAGCGAAGTTGTCAATCACCCTGACACCCTGCACAGAGTGCAAGGGCCTCTGAAGCACCTTGTCTGGGGCTTGTGTGCCCCAGAACACATTGTTCTTGCTATTGACATACCCACTGAGCAAGAAGTGTGCTTCGTCGCTGAACCAAACATCATCAAGAAAGTCAGGATCCTCTTCGATCTTGTTCTCGAACCACCGGCACATCACAACATGTTTTGCCATGTCAGCTGGTGTGAGTTTATGCTTGATCTGGATCCTGTATGGGTACAGCTGAAGATCCTTGATCAAGATTCTTTGCACTGACGCACGTGAAAGACCCAGATCTTGGCAACGTCTTCGGATTGACTTTTTTCGGACTCCTTCCGACAGAATCTCTCACCGCATTCACATTGTCAGGAGATCTTGCAGTCACCTTCCTGCCAGATCTGGGTGTTTCTGCTTTCTTGTTGAGATTGTTTACTGATCCTGTGGCTTGAAATTGTGTGCCCAACGATAAATTTGGCTTTCTGGGGATAATTGTTGAAGTTGAACTTCCTGCGAAATTTCGCTTGCACAGTTTTGAATGATTTCGTCTCCAAATAAGTAGTGACGCAAAATTTTTTTCCTCCTTTGTCCAAGGCATTTTGATTGATAATTATTAGTTGTTATCGTCTCCTCTCTTCAAATCTGAAAAAATAGAACGAGAACATTAATATTGGCAGAATTATTAGCAGTGACATGGGTTGCATGTATATTGAGACACCCTGTACTAAAGTAGAGAAGCTGTACACAGTTTATCAGAGTTTGAAGAAAGGGAAAAAACAAGATCAGCCTCACAGATACAGAAGGAGAATGACTTTGAGGCAGAAATGTCCAACTTGTTTGACATAGCCACCTCTGATGCCCTCACAATAATAACAAATCAAGAAGACCGAGAATTCCTAATTGCTCAATGGGAACCAGGCAGTAGAGGAACAATGGGACCAATTGATGCCAAGCAAGCTGCAAAAGAGAACCAATCTCTGAAGAGGAAGATAATGGAAGAAGAACAGAGAAGTGAATGGGAGAAGGAAGACGCAGCATCCTCAAACACAGTACAATTGGAGTCATCTTCTACCAGCAGCACAGATGAATCTGGAAATGAAGAGGAAGGTTCTGCTGTTGCTGTTGAAGGAGCCAGCCTTTCAAAACGTCTCAGAGCCAAAAAGAACATAATATCTCCATCAATGTCTATGGCTCTTGACAGGGCTGCTACTTATGTTCTAACAGAAACAGTACGCTCAATTGGTCAAAATCCTGAAGAATTCAACATCAATCACTCCTCCATCCAATGCCTGCGTCAGAATCACCGGAAATTGCTCACAGAAACCCTGAAGGCTGAGTTTCACGCTGATGTGCCTTTGATTGTCCACTGAGTTGGAAAACTTCTCAGGGACTTGACAACCAAAGAACATATTGACTGCCTACCAATTATTGTTACTGGCAAGGGGGTCTCCCAGCTGCTGGAAGTTGCCAAGTTAGCAAATGGGACAGGATCAGAACAAGCCAAGGCTGTAATAGCAGCTCTTAATGAATGGGGTTTGAAGGAGAAGGTTATAGTATTGTCATTTGACACTACAGCTGCTAACACTGGGCAAAAGTTAGGTGCGTGTGTTCTCATAGAACAGGAGCTGCAGAAGGATCTTTTGTATCTGGCATGCCACCACCATATCTTGGAGCTTCTTGCTGAGACAGCTTTTACCACACTCATGAGTACTACCAAAGGACCAGATGTTTTGATTTTTAAGAGGTTTCAAGATCAGTGGGAGTTTATTGACAAATTCATATGCAACTGCAGCTGATGACAAGGAGATAGCTGATCTCATCAATGACCCAGAGCTAGTGGCTTGGGCTGAAAAGTCACTGAGAGAGCAAAAGGACCTTCGTGATGACTACCAGGAATTCATAGAGCTCTCATTGATCTTCATGGGAGTCACTCCTCCACGGGGCATCCACTTTATGGCACCTGGTCCCATGCACCGTGCTAGGTGGATGTCCAACGTAATATACTTACTCAAGATCTGGCTTTTTCATTATCAGTTTAAACTGACAGACAGGGAGAAGAATGGTCTTCAGCAGATGTGTGTCTTTGCAGTTAAGATCTACCTCAAGGCATGGATTGAAGCTCCTCTGTCTGCATCAGCACCAATGACCCAAATCTTCTGAAGGCTCTCCCTGCCTATGCCACTGTCAACACTGCTGTATCAAAAGCTGTACTAGCCAAGTTCTCATCACACCTCTGGGACCTGTCAGAGGAGCTGGTGGCCCTTGCCTTTTTTGATTCATCTGTGTCCTCTTCTACAAAGAAGCTTATGGCAAAGGCAACAAGGGAATGTGAAGGAACAGAAGATGCTCCTAAGCGACAGACAGTCAATTCAGCAGCTATTGAGCAGCTTCAGCTCTCTGATCTTGTGACTAGAGGGTCTCTATCCTTCTTTGAAAAGCTTCATCTGTCCACTGACTTCCTAGACCAGGATCCAGACACTTGGCCAGCTAGAGAGGATTATAGGGAGGCTCTCAAAGTTGTCAACAGCCTCATTGTCACAAATGATCATGCAGAGGGTGGAGTTGCTCTCATTGAAGAGTACAATCATCTCCCGACACAGGATGAACAGCAAACCCAGTATCTGCTTCAAGTTGTGACAGAACATCAAAGGAGGTTTCCCGATTCCAGGAAATCAACACTTATTGGGCAACAATGAGTGGCAATGAGCGTCTAATACTCCCTTTTTAGAGAGGGGGACACGAGTGCTTGCATTTTTAGGCCACCAGAAGTTCTCCTGTTTATTATTATGAAAGTATCCTGAATCGCGATGTATTCAAAAAATATTTCACATGCAGAAGTTTTACCACAATATCAAAAAAATTAAAGGTTAGGAATAAAACAATTCAAAAATTTTTTTTGTCCTCATGTAGCTCAGAACCACCCTAATATCTATATATATATATATATATATATGTATCTATATATATATATATATAAAGAAGACATTAGACAGCTAGAAGGGATTCAGAGAAACTTCACAGCCAAGATCAAGGGGTGCAAAGAACTAAATTACTGGGAAAGGTTACGCGAACTAAACCTCTATTCACTGGAAAGGAGAAGAGGGAGATACACCATTATTTACACTTAGAAAATAATGGAGAAACTAGTCCCTAATCTTACTCTGAACCCTGTAACTCCCAAAACAATGGTGGAAAGTAGAAAAAGAAGACTGTCATGTTCCCAAATTAAAGGCGAGACAGGGAACATCCTTAACCCTGAAAGAAAATAGTTTTATGGTGAGAGAACCAAAACTGTTTAATCAGTTGCCCAAAGACCAAAGGAACACGAATGGTGTTGCAGTGGAAATCTTTAAAAGAAGATTAGATGCCTGGCTCAGAACAATCCCCGATGAGCAGGGCATACCTGGTTATGTGAGATGGAGAGTACAAGAAACCAACTCACTACTTCACCAGGCCAACTCGAGAGGAGGGGTGACAAACTTGACCTTCATGAAATGAAGGATCATCACATAGAACCTTTGAAAGGTTGAAAGGTATAGGTATATAAATAAAGGAAAAGTAATTTCCATAAAACAGTTAGGACAGTAGCAATAAAAATTTTAAAAAAATTACCGGGGGTATGACAAAAAAAAATAAACAAGTAATGAAAATACCAATCTTCATGCTAAGTGAATGTACAGAACAACATTTTCATTATATAACCTTGGTTAACATTAGTTTTGCTTCTGCCTGAATTGTTCATTCTGATGAAGGTTAAGCTTGTTGCTCTACCTTGACCTACAGCTTAACACGAAATCTGAACCACAAGCCACAACAGGTGGTCAGAAATTACAAATTCTCACCCAGACTCAATCTCATGACCCCCCCAATCAGCAACCCAGCATTTTAACCACTAGGCTACCCACCAGTACCCATTTATCTACCAACCAATTTTATTGTATGGAAGGATGAACTGCTAGGTTTGGTGTGTGCCAACTGCCATCACTGGGTATTGAACCCAGGGCCAGTGGATTTGTAGTCAGTGATGCTAACCACTGCACCACCTATCCTAGGCACACCAAAAAAAAAAAAAAAAAAAAAAAAAAAAAAAGACAGGATTTTCAAGTAATAGATCATAATTCTTTGGCTGTAATAGTAATAGAAGGCAAAGTAAGAGATAATAGTCTATTACTTTTCTATTACAGTTGCAATGGACATACTGTGTGAATGAAGAACTGAAAAATGAACTAAATCTACTCTAAACTAAAATAAACATGTATGTGAACTAATATTGTGGCAAATTTTTCCTTCAATAAAGTAAAATTTATCAAGACCTACAGTCTCTGAAATTGTAATGATTTAGTTGAAACAAGTATTTGTTATTTGGCTGCAGCTCAGCCTCATCCTGGATCCATAAGTGCAGAGCCCTCTGCCTCTCAGTCTTATCCTGGATCCCTGAATCCAGACAATGCTACATTGCCAGCTCAATACTATCTCACACAGGGTACACGCAAGGGGCCTTGGTGAATTGGGATGCTGGGAATGCAGTCAGTAAATACCAAACTCTAGATGCTAATGTAATTTTGTGTTTCCTGGATGCCTCTAAAGCATTTGATCATGTTAATCATGACAAATTATTTATGAAACTTGTACCTGGTTACTTGATCAATATAAGCACACCGGACAAAAAATTAGTCACCCCTCTCAGAATGTACCTAATAACGTGTGACGGCGCCTCTGGCCTTGATAACCACGAATCCGGCGAGGCAGAGACTCTATGAGGTTGTGCATGTACTGAACATCGATTTGCTGCCACTCATTCATCAGCCAGTCCTGAAGTTCCGCCAGAGTCCGTGGGTGTCTATTCCTGCACTTCACTTTCTGTTTCCAGCCTGAACAACACCTTCACGCATTCAGGATTAAAGGCTTCATTGGACCTGCGATGTACTCGTCGCCTCCCATCATTGGAGAACAAACAAAAACGGGACTCATCGGACCAAATTACACGTTTCCAATCTGCCGCAGTCCAGTTTTTGTGCCTCTGAGCCCATTTATAACGTGCCAATTTGTGACTTGCTGTTAACAGCGGCCTCTTCCGTGGTACCCTGCTCCAGATGTCCATCGCATGCAGTTTTCATCGCAATGTCCGTTCGGAAATTGGTTGCTGGAGAACCTCATTGGTTTCTTGGAGCAATTGTTCTCTGGTTTGAAAACGATTTGCAGTTACTAGACGAGAAACATGGCAGCAGCCCCTATTGTCGAGAATTGTTTTCCAGCCACAGTTACGCCGTCGATTGTCAGTTGATTGCGAACTACACCACTCTTTGTAAACTCGCTGGACAGTACGCGTTGACACCAACAAATTGGGCTACTTCAGACATTTTGTGTCCGTGGGCTCTGCCAAACACGATGGCTCCTTTTTGCCACTGAGTAACGTCTGCCTCACGACCCATTTTGCAGACTATATCCAACACACACTTTGTTCTTCACCACCTCACGAAACAGATCTGATCCTGTGTGCTACATCACCGCTACTTGTCACTTACCAATGCTACATCAGCACCCTCTGTGTGACCTTGAACTTCCTACTATCGGTGCTATTAGGGGTGACTAATTTTTTGTCTGGTGTGCTTATTAATATTCTAATATAATAACCAGACAATGATTGTAAGATGGGGTGGGGTTAATTCAGAGCCATTCTCTGTGACCAATGGTGTCAGACAGGGAGGGGGATACTATCCCCCTACTTATTCAATGTTTATATGGATAATCTATCTGTTGTGCTGAACACCTGTAAAATAGGCTGCTATATTGATACAATGATTGTTAATCATCTGATGTATGCAGATGATCTAGTTCTTATTTCTACATCTGTGAAAGGGCTCACCATATTTTTGAAGGTGTGTAAAAGGTATGGGAAGGATAACAACAAAATATAATCCTGATAAAAGTCATGTTATGATTATGAGGACCAAGGCCTACAAGTATATAAAATTTCCTGAATTTCAATTGAATGGTATGGTACTGTCAGAAGTAACCCAGACTAAGTATCTTGGCTACATACTAATGGATAGTCTTTCAGATGACTGTGATATTCTAAGACAATGTAGACAATTATATGTTCAGTGAAATACTTTGGTTAGAAAATTTCATGTGTGTACATTAGATGTAAAGTTGATTTTGTTCAAAACTTTTTGTACTCCAATGTATACAGCTCATTTGTGGTGGAACTACAGTTCGTGTAATTTGAGGAAATTATATGTTGCAAATAATAATATTTTTAAGAGTTTATTAAGGACTCCAAGATTTGTAAATTGTGATCCTTCTAGTGTCAGTATGCTGTTTGTAGTCAATAAGGTGCAGGTCATTCCATGACATTCCATGACAAATCATGCAGTGGTCAAAACCACACCCTCATAGATTTTGCTTAAATTTGGTGTATAGAATGGTCTATGCTAGTAAATACCAAATTTCAAATATCAGCTCAATCAGAGTTATGGTTCAAAAGTTATGCTCCCCCTTTTTGGGGAGGGAGGAGGGGGATGAAAACTAAATATTCAAACCACCATAACTCAGTCCCTAATTGACATAGAACAGTCATTTAAAGTGTTTATGAAAGGTAATTGCACACACAACAAATTAGCATAAGTAGAAAAGATGGCTAAAATTAACAGAAAAAAGTTACGACACTTTATTCTATTTGAAGGGGTCCTGCACCCCCTAAATTACAGATTTTTCAAAATTTTCATATACACAAAAAATTAGTTTCAACCTTATTCTATCAATATATATGAAAAGAAATATGTGTATTTGCATATAAAGTGGCGGATCTAGCTAGGTGCAGGCAGTGCAGTACACCAGGGCCCGGACCTTTGGGGGGCCTGGTTGGTTGATATTTGATAACACCTTGGCAAGGAAAAATAATAATTTTCAAGTATTTCATATAAAAATTAGATCTAAATGTGAATGAAAATATAAGAGTCCTTTAAACTTGTTTAATGTATTTAAATGCATTTATAAACATGGTTATTCTTTTGACTATGGGCCCCTTTCTAGTAAAACTGTATACTATATATGTTAAATACATAAGTGGTCATCTGAAATGATGTCTGCAATAGATAAAAATCAAAATTAGAATTCAAAATGCTGAAACCACATTATTCTACTATCTGGTATACTAGTATATTACTGTATATACTATACTACACTGTGACACCACTTATTTCTGATCGCATGTTGACACACAAAACGAAACATTTCAAAATGTTTAGAAATATTCTTCTTCGTTTGGGATCTGTCGACTTGACACGCGGTGAAGCGTCAGTTTCAATGGCTGAGACGCTGAGTGGATGAGTGTGTGAATAAAAATTACATTAATTGATTTTCCCCAGTGTATTATTTAATACTAGTGACTATAGTGAATCACTGTGTACTACTTTTTAAATTTTATGAAAAGTTAGTTATTTGTTACTCAGTTATTGCTAAAATCAATAAATTTTAAGTTTTCAACCTCGAGACATGTCAGTGTACAAGCATAAAAGTGGCTTTCAAAAGAGGAAACTAAAAAAAGGAAGAGGAGGAAAGGGCTGCAAAATTACCTAAACTTGATGCATTTCTTATTAAAAAAGGAAGTAATAATAATAATGAACAAATTGAAAGTGTAGAAAACCAAAAAGCAGAGTCTAGTGGTGTTGAGAATGCAATTCCAAGTATTGAAAATGTAACTAAAAGGTGAATTAGAATAAATAGAAAACACAAATTGATTGGAACCAGTTTTAAGGGCCACCTTGAGTGGATCAAAAGGTTTTTGTGGTTCATTTGTATAAACTAAACTAAAATCTAAATTTTGTGGGGCCCATAAATAATTTTCACACCAGGGCCCGTGACACTCTTGCTCCGCCACTGCATATAAAATAGGTATTTACAGATTTCAAAATGGCTACATTTACTTAAAAGACTAATTTCTACAAATTCATGTAAGCTGTTAGGTAATTAATACATTGCAATTTACACATGGTGCAATAATTCTTAATGCTAATAATCTATACCTACCTAAGCTTATATATAGTTAATTTTCAACAGATTTTTATCCTAGTTTTGGTTCCAAACTCCCACTAAGTTCTTGAACTTGCTTTGGATTGAAGGAGTAAATAATCTTAACACCAGGCTTGATATTTGGTGTTATCATGATAGAAATCATATCACTTTGTTTTATCCAGCAAACATCCTCTTTCATCGGAAAATAATACTGAGTGGTAGATCCTGATGAGGTGAGGAAAGTGATTTTATAATCACCATATTCTTCTGAAGTGTCTAAAATAATTCCAAACCAAACTATCATCATATTTACAGGCAACATACTGACCAATTTGATACTCATCTTTTTCAACTAGTTCACTGTATCTGGTTCAGCCCCAGTACTTATTTTAAACAATTTACAATTATCAGAATCAGATGTCTGATAAGCTTGTATTAGGTTTTCTGACTCTGGTACAAACCTGTGGAAACCCTGTGTACCTTTAACAGGTAAAGCTTCATTAAACCTACTAGAAAGATCGAATTTATCCACATGAACCTCCTCCTTTGCAACATACAAACAAATAATTGAATTAAAGTGTTCAGGGCAAAAATCATAGAAAGCTCTTGGTGTTAGAATATGACCAGTATCAGTACATTGCAAACTAGCCTTTGCTACAACTCTTAATAGTTCTTCCAATACCATCACAAGCATTTTTCCCATGACTTGTGGCAAAGAAATTCCACTCAGCCTTCACACCAAAATTCTGTTCATGATAGCATAGATTGCCGAAATTATATTTGTTTTTGTATTGGCCTCCACACCCATCAGAGAAATAAATTACTTTTTGTACGTTGGGGAATTTCTGTTTAATATCCTTCATTAAATATTGCTGAAAAGTGTGAACTGCTGATGTTGAGTGCTCAAGACAATTGCTAATAATACAGTAACTAGTATGAATTAATTCCTCATCCTTCATGTGATACACCACAAATGGATGGTGGGTCACCTGGTCATTTGTCCAGTGAAAACTTTGTGGTTCATCTTGAGTGATGAATGAATAGTTTTCTGCAAAATCCCCTAGCACAAGTATTTCATCACAGTGAAGATTCTGTTTCATAGTCTTCAAATACTGACTGGCTTTTTGCAATGTAGTGGGCCTAGTAAGAGAAAAAGTGTTTTCTGAAAAGTCTTCAATAAATTCATCTGGAGAAACTACATGAGTTTCCAATGTTGATCTATCTGTATTAGTCCACTGAACATATTCAACAGAATCTCTGCTTGTCAAGGAAGGTATAGTATTTAAGAAATTAAATATGCCTATGCTACCAGAACATTCTCGACATCCATGTAGAAGAATTTATATCACAAACACTTTTTTCCATAAGTGTGTAATAGGTTAAGTTTTTCTCTGCAATTGCTGGTACCATGAGTTTAGGATTCTGGTGGTGGGTGCAAACACAAATTGAGTGGGTTGCTTTGCCTCCAGCAATTACACACCATTTAGGCCTTAGATTGGCAAAGGCAGAAAACCCTATGCTATTATCATTGTTTTCTTTATATTTTGAATATAATTCTTTTAAATTTCCTAGTAATAGACGTTTTTACTTGTACTCTTTTTCACCATCTTTATTTCTTATGCTAACACAATCAGATTTCCCTGCACACAAATGAATGACTTCATCGTCTTCATAGAATTCCTTTATTTCAGAGAGTATATCTTCAGTTAGTTTTCTTCCTTTACTGTAGATAGGAATCTGTGGCATAATACCAAATGTATGTTTCAAATGTCTGGCTTTGTCAACCATGTATCTGGTTGCACCAAACAAATCCATTGTCCTAGAAATAGGAAATGGTGAGAGTAAGTATCTGAAGCCTCCTTTTGTACGATGATGTGGATTTGAAGTCTTGTACAAGATCACTCATGAGGTTTTTATACCTATAAAAAAAAAACCCAAATTACTGTACAATATTAAGGATGTAAGTACATGATTTATATTATTCAAGAGTTAAGGAAGTACTGTACTTCATGAATTTGAACATATACCAGTATATTTAGTATATGGGATGATGTCATATTTTAGGAAATATAGCTAATGTCTACATATATATCCAAACATGACAACCTGTAATACTGTACCTATATACAGGTATTTACATACATACATAATAATTTCAAAGTCATCTCATTAATTATGGAGATTAATTAAATCTGCTTCTTTGAGATGCTGTTTACTCAGTGGCTCACCAACATCTTGAACTTCAGTGGCAAATGCAGTTTCCAACTTCCTCTTGAGGGAGGTTGAAGCTTTTTGTACTTTTGTGAAACTGCCTTTGATCTGCTTCCACTGCTCAGGGCATCTGAAAAATATTTGAAATACAATTAATAAATGTAAGTATGACATCTAGTGGCAACAATCTGAATTTCTTAACTGAAGTATATTTTTTAGATAATTTCATGTATGTATGTATTAGGTATAAGACAACTATATCTGAATTAAATTTTAGCTGACTATAAAAATGCATTATCTGTACACACATTAGTAGCTAGTTACTTACATAATTCCACTGCCCGGGTAACATGAAGTTGCTCCAAAGTTGCATTAAGATCTTCTTGTTGAATACCTTTATCCATTTCAGTACATTTTCTTGGAATTTTTTCTGGGGATATGTCAGGTGAAGTAGTTGTACTTTCACTACTACTAGTTATTGCTTCTGGCAGTCTGAATAATTCTTCAGGTTTTGCGTATTTATTAATTAATTTCAGACAATTTACACAAACTTCTGATTCATCACTGAAATTATATTTCGGGTCACTATTTTCAACAACAAGCTTTGGAAGTGGCCTCAAGTTTTGCAGAATAGGTTTTTTGTGCAGTTCAAAAGGGTTGCAACAGCGCTTGTTATAGCTTTTATGTGTAGACATTTTCATCAAACACTTTTACTTATTTAAAACACTATGCGTATATGTACATAAATCTGTTCAAAATGAAAAAAAATATACACATCAATGAGAACCCAGTGAATG
Organism: Bathynomus jamesi; assembly: GCA_023014485.1. Classification (NCBI taxonomy): domain Eukaryota; kingdom Metazoa; phylum Arthropoda; class Malacostraca; order Isopoda; family Cirolanidae; genus Bathynomus; species Bathynomus jamesi. The sequence goes on along the minus strand of JAJOZX010000064.1, from coordinate 1,409,292 downwards.
CTTTGCACATCACAGAAAAAATAAAGATCTCTAGTTAGGCAATAGTTATCCTAGTTATCCTGGGTTGGATTGCCACTTTTTTAATGTCCACATGGGATTTTTTGTTCAACCAATTTACCCAACAATCGAATGGGGGAAGATATTTTATCGTAGGAACTAGTGTTTTATGTTTAGTTCTTAGAATACTAGTTTAACACACATGTATTTACATTTTTAACAAGTACACCAATCTACAGGGTGTCCCGTAAGTCTGGACCCATAGGGATTTATAATATATTTTTTTATTATGTTGCAGGTAAACCATGTCACTGACTAGAGAGGAGAGAGTTCAAGTTATTTTGCTGGTCGGGACGCACAGTCACCGGGAAGTGGCCGAAGAATTCAACAATATGCATCCAGACCACGCACCAATCACACACAGATGTGTTGGCAAGTTGATAGCCAAACTTAAGGAAACTGGATCCGTAGCTGACAAGCCTCGCAGAGGACCTTCAAGGACTGTTACGGAAGACGAAACCAGTACCAATGTGTTGGCTAGCTTCGCTGTCAGTCCCAAGAAGTCACTTCGACGCATGTCCAGCAAAACTGGGACTATTTTGTAATTTTATTAATTTTGCCCTATGGGTCCAGACTTACGGGACACCCTGTATATACCAGAAGTCAATGAGAATGTTGAACAGTTTGTTAGAAATTATTGTCTCTTAAGTGAAAGTAGTCATTTTCAAATTTGTAAATACCTATTTTATATGCAAATACACACATATTTCTTTTCATATATTGATAGAACAAGGTTGAAACATTTTTTGTAAATATGAAAATTTTTAAAAATCTGTAATTTAAGGGGGGCAGGACTGCTTCAAATGGAATAAAGTGTCGTAACTTTTTTTCTGTTAATTTTAGCCATTTTTTCTGCTTAAGCAAATTTGTTGTGTGTGCAATTACCTTTCATACACACTTTAAATCACTGTTCTATGTCAATTAGGGACTGAGTTATGGTGGTTTGAAAATGTCCAGTTTTTGTCCACCCCCAAAAAAGGGGGAGCATAACTTTTGAACCATAACTCCGATTGAGCTGATATTTGAAATTTGGTACTTACTAGCATAGACCATTCTATAAACCAAATTTAAGCAAAATCTATCAGGGTATGGTGCACTTTCTTTTTTTTTTGCATGATAGAATAGAATAACCTTTATTAATAATAAAATAAATAAATTTCTTCAATTTACAATAACATGAATAATTGTGAAGCTCAGCTATTTATTTTATTTAATTTGGCCCTAAAGCTTTAGGCTTTACTGGGCTCTTATTAAAAATAAGCAGCTAGTTGTTATAAATTAATAATAAATAAATAAGTTAGTAAATAAGTATTATTAATAGTTAAAACATGTACAGTGGACCCCCGATTTGAGTATGTAATCCGTTCCAGCATGGCATACTCAAATCAAACTTAATAACCTATGTGAATTAATTAATTCATTCCAAAACCCAAAAATTTCACCCCACCCCTACTTTTTCTATAGAAATTGGCCTACGAAATTTAGTAATTGTATTAAAAATAGACAGAATAGAATACAAAATACATACCATACAATATAGACAAAATAGAATAATCCTGTAGGAGTCTTGCTTGATGTGCTGGAAGTTCCAGATGAGGAATGGAGGGGAGGAATTATTGCTTGGAGGGAGAGTCTCCTTCCATGATGATGTCTGGTAACTCATCAGGGCTAGGCGTTCTTAGGCCCACAGCCAATGACATGGAAGAGGTAGAGGGTTGGGGACTTGAGGGCTTGAAATAAGCATCAATTTTCTGTTGCTTCTGCCTGTTTGCTATGAATGACTTAAAGTAGCTCATGACCTTGTCCTCAAACAAGCTGGCTGGCGTACTCAAATCGAGTTTTCTACTCAAGTCGAGTCAATAGGAGCCTATGGACAGGCGTACTCAAATCAGGGGTCCACTGTATTACAATATAAAACAATATTAATGGACAATATTAAACAATATTAGTAGACATTAATCCTAGATTTTTGTTAGTATGCCATTATTAATCAGGATTTCAACTTGGTTTTAAACAATTTTACATTCACAATATTTTTTATATCAGCATGCAAGTCATTCTATAGTTTCAATCCAATGAAAATGGGTAGTTTTTGAGATGAAGACAATCTAAATTGAGGTATAACAAGCTTTGATCTATTTCTGGTCTGATACAAGTGGATTTCTTGATGAGTTACAAAATATCTATTTACCCATTGCAAATTAATGATTTTGTTCTTACACTCGTAAATAAAAATAAAATGTGCCAGTTTGGTTATATCATTGAGCTTTAGTAGGTTTAGCTCTTTAAATAATGCACTAGAGTGATCAAGGAAATCAGCATCAGATAATAAACCTTATTGCTCGTTTTTGGATGACAAAGATACCATTTAATGCGTTGTTAGCGGAGTTTCCCCAAACAAGGGTGCAGTATGTTATGTAAGGAAGAACAAGAGTATGATAGTCAACAAAACTTGTTTAGGGACTACATTTCTAAATTTAAACATTATAGTTTAACAAACTAAATGCAGTTTTGTTACAGTTATGGCTTAATTTTTTAAAATACTTTCTATAGTTAATTATTAATAGTCTTTTTCTTTAATTTTCTTTTATAATGTTGAGAGGTATTTCATATTGTGATGATTTTCATTGAATAAAAGTTATATAAATATATGAATTTCCATTTCCCAACTTAATACCCTGAAAGACATAAATAAAGTGTCGACCCTCCGGGATAATGAGAATAATATTACCTTTTACATTACTAACTTCCATAGAATACCGGTAATCTCTATGGGTGACGTAAACGTCTCAGTGCTCCTCAAACATTATAATGAGGTACAAAAGTCGATAGTTGAACTGAAACACCAACATGTGGTGTCAAATCAGAAAAACGCGATTTCGATAGAACAGTTCCGGTCAGAGTTAGATGCGTTGAAAGAAACACTCCTCCCAAAGCCTAGTTACTCGGAAGTAGTTCAGCAGGCCAGATCTCCAAGAAGCATGTCGGGCAGCGAGGGAAACAAAATCCCCGCCTCCAACGCAGCATGCAGGGGTAGCAGTCAACCCCCCTCCCGTTCAGGAAAGGACTCCTGCTCCGGATCTCACAATGAGGAACAGGGGCGGTTCAATGCTGAGAGTCGAGGCATTATTGCCCTCTCCCCTGCCTCCCACTGCAGAGGAGAGGTGTTCGATTATGCCTCGCTCGGTACGCAGTTCTCCCCCCTCCACCGAAGGAGAGGCACGCGCGGCCATCAGGGTATAAACACCACTAACAGACCCTCACCAAGCCACAGAGTAAGGGAGGGGCCTCCTATCCCCCAGGCAGGCGAACCCTGCCGCAGGGAGATCGAGGGAGCAGGATGGGTGGATAACTGTTAATAGGCACCAGTCCCAAAGGTCTCCTCAACCAGTCTCCGCGGCGAGGCCAACGATGGAGAATCTCACCCTATTTGTGTTGCGAATTCAGCTCTCGAACGAGGCAAGCGATATTCGACACATGATAGAAGAAATCATTGGTGAACACAGTATAGTGATAGTTAATAAACTAAACACGAAATCTCCATATTATAACTCTTTTAAAGTAATAATTAAAGGTGTAAATGTGCATTTCAACCCGTATAATATGAGTCAATGGCCCGACGGTATTATTGTTAAGGAGTTTATTCACTTTTCCAGGAGATTTGATAACAGGCAAAATAATAATAATAATAATAATAATAATAATAATAATAATTATAATAATAGGCGCCCTAACGGTAATGCCTGAAAGTTGTACTGTGTATAATAATAATAAATTTTCTATCAGTCATGGTGGATAACTTGTTGAAAATAGTCTCATATAATGTAAGGTCAGTGAGGAATTCAACTGTAGATGTTCATAAAATCTGCGACTGCAGATTTGATACTCCTGCAGGAGCACTGGCTACCTAAGCAAGAGCTAAAATTCCTCTCTACCATCCATGATGACTTTATGTATCATGCGTCATCAGCAGTAGACTTGTCAGATGAATTAATGTACGGTAGGCCTTTTGGTGGTGTTGCTTTCTTATTAAGGAAAAATTTGTCAAAACATATAAGATTTTTAACAAGCGATAACGTAAGGTTGTTAGGCATTGAATTATAAGTGAACAATGATTGCATAATGCATATTAATTGTAAACTGCTATTTACCATACAACAATGGCAGTAATCTAGATGAATACATTGATTTGCTGTACAAAATTAAGTCATTATCAGATAACCCCAAATATTCTCACTGTATAATAATGGGGGACTTTAACGCATATGTGAACTCGGAATTCTTTGGAGAATTGGGTAACATGTGCGAGTCGGCCAATTTAAGTATAAGTGATGTAGATGTATTAGGGGTAGCCAGTGGTAATTTTACATACGTTAGCGATATGAGTGGTACCACCAGGTGGATTGATCATTGTCTCACTAGTAATAATCTAAAGGATCGAATTGTTAGAGTTCATATTTTGGATGATTTCCTTCTTTCTGATCATAGACCATTACAAATATTAATTAACGTTACCAATTTATGCGCAACACGACTTAACAAGAACTCAATAGGTAAGAATAATCGCGTCGATTGGTCCAATGTTAATATGCAGCAGAGAATAGAATAAAAAGACAGAACATGTCACCTCTTTAATAACACTAATCAACAGCCAAAATGTATCTTCGATGAAACCATCATTTCTTTAGTAATTCGACGTCGCTGAATCCGAAAATGACCTTCATTTTGCATGATTGGTTCACGTTTAGAAGATACACGGGTGCCCTGTTTTCATTATTTCCCAATTGAAATGAATATATCATTGAAGCATAACATATGGCAACACTGTAGAATGTGCTTGTTTGGCAACCTCGTTGTCTGGCGCCATCTTGAGTACATCGTAAATCCCTTTAGCTCAGTTCTAGAGTGACGCTTGTTGTGGTGACACGTTATTTCACATTTTGACATAGTGCTTTTGTAGTGTTTCCTCGTAATTTGCACCTGTGGTTACTTCATGACATATAGAGTGTAGTGCGTGTTAAAGCATAATCTTGCGATCAGTTTCTCATTGATGTTACTGTATAAGCAAAATGCCACGTAAATGCGTTAATGACTCAAATAACTTTTGCTATATTTGCGGCAAAGTAACATTAAAATCGCAAAAGAAGACGTTAACACCTGCCATCAAGAAAGCGTACCACCTTTATTTTAAGTGCAAATTAGGAGATCAGGACAAAACGTGGGCGCCGCATATATGCTGCATTACATGTGCAACTACATTACTTGAGTGGTACAATGGGAAACCGAGGTCAATGGGCTTCGGCATCCCCGTCGTGTGGAGGGAACAAAGTAACCACGTGGATCTGTTTATTCTGCATGGTTCCGCCATTACGTGGAATTAGTAAGAAGAAAAAATGGACCCTCAAGTATCTAATGTTCCATCCGCCATTCGACCTGTGCCCCATAACGAAGACATACCTGTGCCCAATCCTCCTACCTCCTCAGACACCCTCAATTTGGATGACGAAGAGCATCCTGTAACGAGTACAGATGAAGACATTGCACATCCCACAACATCACAAGATACCGACTTTGTGCCCAGTGAACTGTCTAGAACCGCATAAAATCACCCAACACAAACTGAATGACCTCATCAGAGATTTGGACTTACCGAAGTCTAAGGCAGAATTGCTCGCCTCACGCCTTCAACAGTGGCATCTTCTTCATGATGATGTCCAAATATCCATGTACCGCACTAGGCAATCCACGTTGGAGACTTTCTTCATCAAACATGGTGACTTCGTGGTGTGTACAGATGTTGTTGGTTTAATGAATGCTCTAAATATAACATACAGAGATGAGGAATGGAGGTTGTTCATTGATGCCTCTAAGCTAAGCCTTAAGGCTGTACTACTTCATAACAAAAACGAAAAAGCTGCCATTCCAATTGGATATTCTGTCCACATGAAGGAGACATATGAAAATATGCAATATCTGCTTCACCACATAAACTACAATGCTCACAAATGGAGCATATGTGGTGATTTGAAAGTGGTCGGCATGTTACTTGGTCTCCAGCAGGGTTACACGAAGTACTGCTGCTTCCTTTGCGAGTGGGACAGCTGTGCTAGGTCACAGCATTATGAAAGGAAAGAATGGCCTCTAAGAGAACGTTTAGTGCCAGGTGTGAAAAACATTTCGTGCGAGCCATTAGTAGAGCCAAGCAAAATACTTCTACCACCGTTACATATTAAGTTAGGGCTTATGAAAAATTTTGTGAAGGCACTCAATAAGGATGGAAAGGCATTTAAGTATCTTTTCCAGAAGTTCCCTCGACTCAGTGAGGCAAAAATCAAGGAAGGCATATTTGTTGGTCCTCATATACGAAATCTGATGAAAGATGAACATTTAGAGACACTTTTGGAGGGCGCAGAAAAAGAAGCTTGGGTCTCGTTCAAGTCAGTGTCGCAAAATTTCCTTGGAAACAACAGAGCTCCAAATGCAGATGAATTGGTGGATAATATGTTGAAGGCGTACCAAAGAATGGGATGTAACATGTCTCTAAAAATTCATTTCCTCCATTCTCATTTCGACTTTTTCCCGGCAAACCTTGGTGAAGTAAGTGACGAACATGGGGAACGTTTTCATCAGCAGATTTCAGCTCTTGAGAAACGTTACCATGGCAAGTGGAATTCATCTATGCTGGCTGATTTCTGCTGGTCAGTAATAAGAGACACTACACAGTCAGAGTACAAGAGACAGGCCAAGAGGAAACGACATTGAAGTGAGTGTGCTCCTTAAAATACATATATGTTGTGGGATAAATTTTTACCAGTACTTACACGATAATTACCATGATATCTTAAAAACGCGAACTAATTAAACAATTTCACTATCATTTTCAAATTCAGCATGCAAAAATACATAAGAATCAGCTACTTTCATTAAAGATACAAAAAATTCCTTAAAATTTGTTGACCAGTGTAATTTAGAAATTTTGCACCTTGGCTGTAATAATCCTTGCTCAAATGATTCTCACTGTAAACTCATAGAGAGGTATTATAGTAAGATAATATCCCTGTTAAGAGAAGCAGGAAGCCCCTTGATTAAATCTTACAACTATCATACTAAGGTTATTCCTGGATGGAATGATTTTATTGCCCTGCTGAAGAGGGAATCGAAAGATGCCTACGATTTGTGGTGCTTTCATGGTAGACCCAGATTAGGACCAGTATACATAAATATGTGTAGAAGTCGGGGTCAGTATAAGGCGGCCATAAGGCGATGTAAACAGGAAGAAGAGTCTATTCGAGCATCAAAAGCCTGTGAAGCTCACATAAATAATGATAATAACAAATTTTGGAAATTTGTTAAGAATCAAAAGGGTGTCAAAAATGTCCTCCCTCCAACAATCGATGGGGTGTCAGGGGAGGATGAAATTGCAAAGCTGTGGAAAAACCACTACTCTAACATTCTTAATAGTGTGAGTAGGGATAATCTTAAGATAGATTGCAGGGAAACGATTGTGGGAGGGACAAGGGAAAATATCTTGATATCATTTTCTGAAGTAAGGAGGTTAATTAAAGAGTTAAAGACTGGTTCTGCGTCAGGGGTAGATGACTTATCGAATGAGCACTTAAAATATGCAAATGATGTAGTATGTCTGCATATATCATTGCTCCTATCAGCCATGCTTGCTCATAGCTATATCCCTGCAGAGTTCATGAGGGTATATATCTTGCCCCTGGTCAAAAATAAGTATGGAGACATTCTGTCCAGCAATAATTACAGGCCTATTGCTGTCGCTTCCTGCTTCTCGAAACTACTAGAAAAACTCTTGTTACTCCGATTAAATGATTTCCTATGGACATCTCCTAATCAGTTTGGCTTTAAAAGGTCCCACTCAACTGACCTGTGTATCTATGTACTTAAAGAAACAATATCTAAATACATTGACAGTAATTCAACCATTTATAGCTGTTTCCTTGATATAAGTAAGGCATATGATAGGGTGAACCACAATATTTTATTTGCAAAACTAGAAGACAGGAAGGTTCCCATGTACATATTAAATTTATTGAAATTTTGGTATTCCCACCAATCTTTCACTGTTAGGTGGGGCAATGTACTATCCGAGTGTTTTGGCTCCTCTTGTGGGGTGAGACAAGGCTCCTTGCTCTCCCCTATGCTGTTTAATGTGTATATTGACGGATTAATTGCTTCACTTAATGAGGCAACAGTAGGATGTTGTATAGATAACACAAGGATAAATAACTTAGTTTATGCCGATGATATGGTGTTAATAAGTCCCCCTGAAGGTCTGGATCAGCTACTAAAAGTCTGCGAAGTGTATTCGCAGAAACATGATATTCTTTTTAATGTGACAAAAACTAAGGTTATGCAATTTCATCCTAAAAGCTGTAATCAGCCAGCTGATATAAGGTTTAAAATGAATGGTGAAGTAATTGAGGAAGTACAAGAGTTTAAGTATTTGGGTCAAACTATTAACAGCTCCTTGAGTGATGACTCGGATATAAGAAAACAACCTCGAAGCCTGTGTGCTAAAGCGAATATGACCATAAGGAACTTTCGTTTCTGTACAAGTGAAGCTAAAGAGACACTCTTTCGTACTTTCTGCAGTAATATATACGGTCAGCAACTCTGGGTAAATTATAAAAAAGGTTCTGGCAGAACCCTAAATTTGCTGTACAACAGGTCATTTAGACTCTTACATAAATTACCCCCCGAGATGCTCAGCTTCGCAAATGTTTGCAACCCGCAATGTTCCGAGCTTCCCAGAGGTAACAAGACATGCTCAACACAGTCTAATGCAAAGAATTAAAAAATCAACCAACCCGATCATCCAAGCTATCCATGAGTCCTGCCATTTATCCTCTAAGCTATGGACTTTTTGGTACGAAAACGTCTGTCTGTAGCTCCACTTAACTTCGACAGTGCAGTATTATTTCTAATCAATTGTATATATTTTTATCCTTAGTGTATGAACTGTCATTGTATTAATAATATTTGTCATATGGACTATAGTCTGCCAATAAACCTTTTCATTTTCATATCTGTCAGAGGCCTAGTCATCATCTCGGTATTATACTGGGACCATGACGGAAATTTATTTCCGCATGGATATTACATCATGCACAGTATTTTATTTTTTATTATAATAAGGATTTGTCAAAGCAAAATAGAGGAAAAAATTATATTTTAAAAATTAGGACTTGGGCCCATGGCATAACAGCTAGTATATGATGGAAATTTCCGCTCTAGGCCGCGAATGTGTTAACTCTATTTTAAAGGAAAATTCTTTTTGACCTTATTTGCAATCTTATCTAACAACCACTGATCACAATTTCAAACCTGATCAGATTTTGAATGACCATTTTCAAAGTTGTAGAATAAGTTTTGTATTATGCAGCAAGAATTTTGATTACGTCATTTGTTTTAATTACGTCAAAGGAGAGAGATCCCATCTTTCTAAAAAGAATTAAAAGAACTATTTTTTATATCTATTTTCACTAAATGACTTCTTTCCTATATACAGTATTCATTAAACAGCTTATTTTTTACATTTTAATCCTACTATAATTTCCTTCTCAATACCTCATAGGGTTTCCCCCGCTTTATCATTATTGAATTTGATTTGAGAGAAATACAATTTCATATATTATATATGATTTAAGAAATTAACACAGTATATATTAAATAGATGTATCATTCAAAATTAATTTTGGGAGGCAAAAATCCCAAATCCCATGAACCCCTCAACCCCACTGCCTTCTTTATTAAATGTTGATCAAAATTTGTTTTATTGCTATCTATAAATAAAAAACTCTGCGTGGTTTGTCATGGAATGAGCTGTGCCTAACTGTGTCAGTGTCATTCGCAATTTTGTATTCATAAATCTCAAATCTGGAAGCACTGGTGTAGGAAGTTGTATGTTCATTATACAGGGTGTCTCAAAAGTCACTATCTATTTTGGTGACATTAGATGTTTTTTTACAAAATGCTATGCTGGCATAAAGATATGTACTTCTGGTGCAAATTTGTGTATTTAAAAAAAGTTAATTGGTTTATTATCTTGACATGCTTGAACAATTCCTCGAACCTCAACTTCTTACAGATGGCATTCTTGACACAGTAGTTTTTCAGCAGGATGGAGCACCGTGCCATTATGCAATAATTGTACGTGATTATCTTGACAGACGCTTCCCCGGTCGCTGGATTGGTCATGGAGGAACACAACCATGGGCAGCATGTTCACCCGATTTAACACCATTAGATTTTTTTGCCTGGGGTTTCATTAAGTCTAAGGTGTACATGGTAGAAGAATTAGTGATGTAGCCGAACTTCGAAATCGTATTACCGATGCAGTTCAGAAAATAACACCTCAAATGCTGGAAAGTGTGTTCCGGGAAACAACTTATCGCTTTGAGCTCTGTAGAGACACTGATGGTCACCATGTGGAGACAGATAAATAAATAGCACTAATTCTTTGTGGCACTTACTTTGAAATAAATATATTTTTTCATGTCTTAAACCAGTTTTTCGTAATTCCCATTATTTTTCAAAATAGATAGTGACTTCTGAGACACCCTGTACACAGTGATTCACTGGCCTACTTAGTCATTGCTCCAGACAACTATCTCTTAATCTTCTATGGACCTCTTGTTTAATGTTTGTACCTGTTGAGTTTGAAATAAAGTGTGTGTTTGTTTGTTTAACATACTGCTTCTAATTGCATTTAAATAGACAAAGATCCTTTTCAAATGAGTGAAGTACCCCACATACAAAAGTAATAGTAATAGAAACCCAGTAATTGACCCCATGTCTTACATATATATACACACATATATATTATATATATATATATATATATATATATATATATATATATATATATCCTAACCTTTACAAAATGTTTACAGGTTACAAACATTATGTGAAATGCCTGAAACTTTTAGGCATTACACAAAATAGCTTGTTTCATACATTGAGTAGCATATACAGAGGATTGACAAATATAGACACCTTTAGTTTTTCCATCATTTTTTATTTGATGATAAAATTCACTAAATAATAACAGTTACTGAATCAATATATTTAAATAGTATTGCTTTCCATTTTGCATTATGTAGAGTTGACAAGCATTCTGGCATTCTATTGCTGAGCTTTCCCATTTGTTCTTGGGGGCAATCATCATGGTGTCTATTTACTTTTGTCAACCCTCTGTACGTATCAAACCATCCAGAAAAAGGAAACTTAATTTTATTAATTTGCGATGTTTATAGGTTAATATTACAATTTGAAAACTAACAATGTACTTCAGAGTTTTGTGCATTTCCATATATTTAATTAATTAATAATAATACTTATACTAAACTACAAAATACACTACTTGTGTATATATAGCTACATGCGTAACAGTAAAAATGAATTTATAATTTTATATTTACAGTAATTGTTGCAAAATTGCAGAAGTTATGTACCACCATCATAGGCAACAACCTCCTTATCATTCAGAATCTTTGGATTCTACATCAATCAATAAAGTTTTTAAACTGTAATAAACAAATGATAGTTCTGAAAATCATTTTTCAAATAAGATCTGCATCTAGATATGTTTATATACATGTACATTAGGGTGGCCCTTAGTTGTATATGATTTTCTGAAATGAAATATTTTTCATCTCCCAACCTCCAAAGTTGTTCTAATCCATGTAAAAATGCTCTGTGTAAAATTTCAGCTCAATCAGACAATATTAAGATGGCCCCCAAAGGCCCTAAAGTTTCAGATTTTAACAATATTGATATTTTTTCATATAAAACCATTTTTATCGTCTTTACAGTGTTTTATTCAAAAGAAATATAGAATATGATCGAAAGAGAATTCAATTTACAATAAATTTAGTTATAACCATTATTTACTTAAAACCAAAATTGGATGAGATATTCACGGAAATTGAAAAGTATCATAAGTGCGTAAAAAAACCGCTTCTGGAAGGTTCTAGAAAGTTCTGCGCCTGCGGCCTATATAAGCGGCATAATTATTTGTTGTAAATAAAATTCACTTTCGATTATGCTTTGTGATTATTTTCTGAAACAAAGTTTGCAAATGAATTATAAAGGTTTTATATTTAGAAATACCAATTATCGGTGAATTTTGAAACTTTAGGGCCTTTGGGGGCCACCTTAATGTAGCCCAATTGAGCTGAAATTTTGCACAGAGCACTTTTTTATATATTGGAAGAAGATTAGGGGTTGGGAGCAAGTAATTTCAAAAGTTGAAAAATAGGGGCCACCCTAATGTACATATAAAATGGTAGGTATGGTAGCTACTTCACTGAAGTTCTAAAATTAAGTGAGAAAGTTTCATTAATATGAAATATAAGAGTAGCAATTAGAAATAAGGGTTCTGATGATGATAAAGGTTCTCTTCTAGATCTTCCTAATAATTAATAATTGATATTAGGTTCAATTCAAATTTCATATTATAAAATATAGCTAAACCTATTTACAAGTTCCTTTCCAACATTGGTAGCTAAATTAATTTTGCTTCTTCAACCTTAAACTTCATGGCAATTTCATTATAGTACTATATCTAGCAAACATGATACTGGTAGATAGCATAACAAACCAGTACATCATTCAATGTAAATATTACTGTATATTATGTCCATGCAAAGAGAGAGGAGGCCTAGCCTTTACATTAAAAACCTAAATACTATAATACAGTCATGATTAACCGAGTGGTTATTTTTCAGATTTAAATTATACCATTTCATAGAATTCCTCTTCCCTCACCCCCCTACATAGGAATCTCTATCAAACCTATTAACTATTTTTTGCAGAAACTCCAAGATTTGCTTTGACACTAGCCTCTCTATTTAAATAATAAGTCTGAATTCCATAAACTATAATTACAAACTGTTTTCTTTTATAAAATTTGGTAAACTGAGTGAATGGAATAAATTGCTAAGACACTATTTCCTTTGCTCATTCTGCTTTTTCTGGAAAAAATGTCAACTTAAAATAGACAATTTCCTTTCAGAGTTAAAGGTCAGCAAATATAGGCTCACATACTGTCTACTTTTTCAAATTTAGTTTTCTTTGACCATTTAAGCTAATTATTCAAAGAGCTTCATAGAAATTTTAGTTCTACTATTGGTTATTTATTCAATGTAAGAAGTGTAATGATGAAACAAGTTATTTATTTTCTTCAATAATGAACATTTTTAGCTCTGGTTTTAGCTGGTACTTTATGTGATGCGTTTCCCAATTTATCATCATTTCCACTTTTGAGTTTCTCATTCATTCTCAACTGTTCTTGTTCATCAACCATTTATTTCATTATGAAACTCATCTACTATCAAAATGTTTCTTGTATTTACTTTTTTTCCTAAGTTTGCTTATTCATCCTAGTTGTACTACTTTAGTATATAATGAATCAAAGTTTTTTGAAAGCGGATAGATTTGCCACTCAAGATGCTGCACCTGGAATTCAGGGGGATTTTTATAGCTGATGCGGATATGGATGGCACTCCACCTACAACTCCATCCAATGACAAATTGGCTGTTGATGTTGAAGGTTCTGGTTTTGTTGGTGAAGACAAAGTTCAAGGAAATGAAGGCCATTTCAGCATTCTTTGAGAAATCCAGTAATTCTTTATGTTGCTTGTAGAGTGTTAGTTCATGATGGCAAAGCTTTTCTGCAAGGTGCTTTCCACTGTTTAAGGGATATATTCCTGTCCTCTCAAATTCCTTTATTGTTATGTGATGTCAGAGCTAATGGTCAAGAATTGGCCACACTTCTGCAACCAGATCTGTGAACTGAGTTTTATTGGTATGTTTTGCTCTATTAAATCTTTAAAATTCAGGTAACTATCAGTTTATCCCATTGCACTTTCAAAGGTCAAACATGTCAAAGATTGCACAGGTCTGATGTGTGGAGAGGGAGGAGTCTTATGACAAATATTTTTTCTTAGCTTTTAAAATCACCTCATATGAGAGGGGGATTGAATGACCAATTTAGGGTGGTCCTTGCTTAGGGGGTGAAATTTCAAGTTGAACATTTTTCAGCTCCCACCCACGGAAATCATTCAAATGGTCGAGAAAACTCTCTGTGATTTATTTTTTTAATCGGACAACGTTTACCCCTCCCTCATTGAGCATTACCATTTAGTTAATTTTTTGACTTTCAAGTAAATGTTACATAATTTGTAATGTTTGTTTTTTTCATTCTTTCCAGATTTTCAGTGGTTGGATAACTAATGTGTGTAAAACTGTAAATTCTAATGATTATAATTTAAACTGAATAACACCTTTAACCATAAGTCAAGCTACCCGTCAGTGGTTGGATAACTAATGTGTGTAAAACTGTAAATTCTAATGATTATAATTTAAACTGAATAGTGAATAACTCCTTCAACCTTTAAGTAGATAACCTGGATCATGGCAGCGAAGCTGCGCTACCTGATTGCCCCGCAAGGAATCGATCGCCGGGTCGCAACTTCCTTCACAAAAAGAGGTCTTGGCCCTGACGGTCTACAGGATCGACGTCCAGAAGTCACTTCGAGAGGCCGCCAACCAGGTCGTCGAGCTCGTCACCGAGGTGTGGTCCAAGGCGCGAATCCCCCTCCACCGGAAGGACCACATCGTCACCAAGATTGAGAAGCTCCACAAGGAGTTCAACGATGTGAAGAGGAACAAGGGGCGAGCTGGCGCTCAAGCGAAGCGGGAGGATGAGTTCAGCGAGCGGATGATGAACCTGTTCGACGTCGCTGCCGCTAACGCCATGGAGCTGCGCAAGAACGAGGAGGACAAGGCGTTCCTCCTCGCTCAGCGCGAACCCCGTCGGCGCGGCAAGCTGGGGTCCGTCGACTCGACGCTAGCCGCTGTCGATGCCCACGCATCTCAACGCCAAGGGGAAGAAGACCGACGGAGGCAGCGAGCCGAGGAAGAAGCGACGACATCTACGGCCCGAGTGGAGCTCGAGTGGTCTTCGTCCTCTTCCAGTGGTGCCGCAAGCGCAGTGGAGAGCGACGACCATGGAGAAGAAGGGAGCCCTCGGGCTCCGAAGCGCTCCAGGCGGGGCACGACGAACATCGTTTCGGCGGCTGTGGCGTCGTCGCTGGATCGCACGAAGGTGACCGACCGAGGAGCTGTCTACGTCCTGACAGAGGTTGCCCGGTCGCTTGGGCACGACGTCGCAGAGCTCAATATCAACCGCAGCTCCATCCGCCGACACCGGCGCAGGCACCGCTCCAGGCTGAACATGGCGCTCAAGGAAGAGCTGAGGGCCAGCAATCTTGTCGTTCACTGGGACGGCAAGCTCATGCAGGACTTGACGAGCAAGGAGCAAGTCGATCGGCTTCCCATCTTGGTCTCCGGTAACGGCGCGGTGCAGCTCCTGGGCATCCCGAAGCTGCCGAGTGGAACGGGCTCTGAGATGGCCAAGGCCGTCCTCAACGCGTTGGAGGAGTGGGAGCTCACTGAGCAAGTGAGTGGCTTGTCATTCGATACCACCGCCTCGAACACCAGCCGGAACAACGGAGCGTGCGTCCTCATCGAGCAACACCTCGCGAAAGACTTGCTCTACTTCGCGTGCCGCCATCATGTGCTGGAGCTCCTCCTCGGTGCGGCGTTCACGGCTGCGGTGGGCCCCACGTCCGGTCCTGACGTGACCCTCTTCAAGCGTTTTCAGGAGCGCTGGGATTTCCTGGACAGAAGCCAGTACGAGTCCGGCGCTGCGCACCCCGATGTCGCTCCTCTGCTCACCACTGTCGACACGGAGTGGTTTGAGAAGGCGATAGTCGAGCGCAAGGACCTGCGCGACGATTACCGTGAGCTGCTCGAGCTCACCCTCCTCTTCGTCGGTCACGTCCCCCCGCGAGGAGTGCGTTTCCGAGCTCCCGGGCCGATTCACCACGCCCGCTGGATGGCGAAGGCAATCTACGCCTTGAAGGTCTGGATGTTCCGACAGCAGTTCAAACTCACGGCGAGAGAGGAGAGTGGCCTCCGGAGCATCTGCATCTTCGTCTGTCGGGTCTATGCCAAGGCGTGGACGGAGGCTCCGATCGCCGCAACTGCCCCCCGAAATGACTTCGCCCTCCTCAAGGACCTGCTGGCCTACTCTGACATCAACCCTGTGGTGGCCAAGGCGGCGCTGACCAAGTTCCAGAACCACCTCTGGTACCTGTCGGAGGAGCTGGTGGCGCTGGCGCTGTTCGATCCGGGGATCGCCATCGATCAGAAGAGGAAGATCATCGCCTCTCTCCATGACCGGGTCGGTGAGGAGTCCCCGGCGAAGCGGCCCACGCTGCCAAACCGAGTACTCGCTGGGCTTCAGTTGGAAGACCTGGCGTCGTCCAACACACGAGGTTTCTTCGAGAAACTTCGACTGGAGGATGGCTTCCTCGAGGTCAACCCGGAGACCTGGCCGAAGCGGGAAGACTTCAAGACAGCGGCGGCACATGTGGGAGGGCTCGCCGTAATCAACGACCATGCCGAGCGAGGAGTTGCCCTCGTCCAAGAGTACAACCGGACGCTGACCCACGACGAGGAGCAACTCCAGTTCCTCCTGCAAGTCGTCGCTCGCCACCGCTGCCAGTTTCCGGACTCTCGGAAGCGAACCCTACAGACCCAGGATCGCTAACCGGGCAACAACTGCAACCGGGCAACAACTCCGGGGGTAAAAGTTCAAGGTCGATGAGGGAGGGGTAAACGTTGTCCGATTTAATAAAAAATTCAACTAGAGAGTTTTCTCAACCATTCGAATGATTTCCGGGGGTGGGAGCTGAAACTTCCCAACTTTGAATTTTAAGGACCACCCTAATGACCATCATATATATAATATATATATATACAGGGTGTCCCATAAGTCCGGCATCATAGGAAAAATAATTAAAAAAGGCAAAACAAAAGCTTTTATTTACAGAACGTGCTCAATATATGTCCACCATTGTTTTTAATACACAAATTCAGACGTGATACCCAGTGAGCAAGCACATGGTGAATGATGTCAGGAGTAATGGTGTTACATGCCCCAATAATGCGCTGCCACAAATGTTCAATATTCCTAATTTTTTCTGCGTATACCAGCACTTTCAAGTGGCCCCAGAGATAAAAATCTAGTGGCGTGAGATCCGGGCTTCTAGCTGGCCATTCCACAGGCCCTCGATGTCCTATCCAATGACCAGGGAATTGTTGGTACAGGTATTCCCTTACTTGGGTGCTGTAATGTGCAGGAGCGCCATCTTGCTGGAACCATGTTGGGAAATTTCCTTCTTCATTCAAGACACTGGGAAATGCTTCTTCCTTGAGCATACGTAGGTAGGTGCCTCCAGTGACATGTTCATCGAAAAAAAGGGGGCCTATGATGCAATCCTTCCAAATGCCACACCATACCATCACCCGAGATGCACCTTCTTCCTTTGAAGAGGTATACCAGTGAGGGTTGTTTTGAGACCAGTAGCGGGTGTTCTGTCGATTTACCTTACCATTTCCATAAAAAACAGCCTCATCACTGAACAGAATGGTGGATGGGAAATTGGCATCCCGAGCACAAGAAAAATATGAATTATGGTTTGTAGAAATAGAAAAATATGAATTTCTCCTATGATGCCAGACTTATGGGACACCCTGTATATATATATAATAATAAACAGGAACACCAGAGAAAATACAAACATCCTTCAAGGTTTAATAGTACCAATGTTTCGGAATGCACTAATTCCATCTTCAGGGCTAAAACAATAAAATTCCAAATCACATACAAAATACAAATTGCTTAATAACAATTTAAAATAAACTTAAAAAATTATAAAAAGTAGCTAAGAAAATGTAAAACATTAAAACTAAAAGGTAAATAAATGTGAAGTTAAAAAGTTAAAATTATAAAAAATTAAAAGCATTAAAACTGAAATGTAAATAAAATAAACTAGTACCTTAACCAAAACATAGCAGATCTATCGATGATTCGTCAGAATTTAGGTCTGGTTTTAGTTTATAAATAAACAAAGATTCCATAATTTTAAGCTTAAGGTCAGAGCTTCCGGCAGCAAGTACGGTGAAATTAGACTGTGAAATTGGGTGGTTATTGTTGTGCGAGTGATTACGTATGAGAGAATTAGGTGGTTTGCCAAGGGGTAAATTTGTACGGACCGATTTACCGAGATGTTCATAAATACGAGATTTTAAATGTCTTTTAGTTTTACCTATATATGACCCCATACAGTGGTCACACTTGTATTGATAAACTATAGATGACTTAAGAAGTGTAGGAATAACATCCTTGTATTTAAATAAATGGTAAATCGATTTAGACGGGGTGAATATAATTTTTATACACAGTTGTGGGTAGAATTCCTTGAGCAATTTTAAAAGTTTGTTTCTAATGTTAAAACTTCTTACTCCAAAGAAACTTAATTTTTACAATTATTTCCTCAACTTTGAGTTATTTTTTAAGGACCTTTTTAAACATTCATTCTTTGACCCACATAGTAAAGGTTTTAACTTTTTATCTAATAATTTACGTAATTTAGCTTTTACTTCATTTTATGCTTTTAACCCTTATGGCAATAGATCTAATATGGAGGTGGAAGAGTTTCAAAGTCTAAGAAATCTGTCTTTGGACAAGTCATTGGTGGTTACAAGACCAGACAAAGGCAATGGCGTTGTTCTTTTGGACAGGAATGTTTATGTCGATAAAATGTTAGATATTTTAAATGATGCAACTAGATTTACTAAAGTAACTGGTGACATTTTTGCTTTAATTTTAAAACAGGAAGATAAAATTAATAGGTATCTTAGAAAACTTAAATCTAATAATATAATCTCAGACACGGTTTTTGCTAAATTATTTGTTTCTGGATCCAGCCCAGGCATTATGTATGGACTCCCTAAAATACACAAACCTAATTGTCCGCTTAGGCCAATTTTATCGGCTCTAGGAACTTTTAGTTATAACCTTTCAAAATTCTTGGTTCCCATACTATCACCTATAACTTATAATTTGTATACAGCACAGGATTCTTTTTCTTTCGTTAGAGAAATTACCTCATTAAATAATAATTCTTACACAATGGCTAGCTTCGATGTAAAATCTTTATTTACCAATGTGCCTGTTGCAGAAACTATTGATATATGTATTGACAATCTTTTTAATAATACTGATACTGTGCAGGGTTTTAATAGAGGCCAAATGAAAGAACTACTAAAATTTTCCGTGGAAGACCTAATATTTATATTCAACGGTGAATATTTTAAACAGACTGAAGGTGTTCAAATGGGTCTGCCTCCTGGTCCCACCTTAGCTAACGCGTTTCTGTGTCATCATGAAATCAAATGGTTGAATGAGTGTCCTTCCAACTTTAAACCAGTTTTTTATAGAAGATATATTGATGACACTTTTCTCCTGTTTAAATCACCAGACCATATCCCTTTGTTTCGTAATTACCTTAATTCTAAGCACCCTAACATTCAATTTACTTCAGAAGTTGAATCTAATAGCTCTCTGTCCTTTTTGGACATTAAGATAATAAAAACTAATTCCTCTTTTGAAACTTCCGTTTACCGAAAGCCGACATTCACCAATCTTACTACGAACTTTTCTTCCTTTATCCCTTTAGGTTTCAAACGAAATTTAATCTCGACTCTGACCAATAGAGCTTTCAATATCTGTTCAGATTACTTCAAACTACACGATGAACTAGATTTCATCCGAAAACTCCTTGCCAAGAATAATTTCCCTTCTAGACTGGTGGAGACTACAATAGGCAGAACCTTAAATAGACTAATAAGCCCTACAACTAGAGACTTAATTACAGTCCCCAAAGATATCCTGTATTTCACTTTGCCCTATATGGGAACCTCAAGTTTTAACATTAGAAACAAACTTTTAAAATTGCTCAAGGAATTCTACCCACAACTGTGTATAAAAATTATATTCACCCCATCTAAATCGATTTACCATTTATTTAAATACAAGGATGTTATTCCTACACTTCTTAAGTCATCTATAGTTTATCAATACAAGTGTGACCACTGTATGGGGTCATATATAGGTAAAACTAAAAGACATTTAAAATCTCATATTTACGAACATCTCAGTAAATCAGTCCGTACAAATTTACCCCTTGGCAAACCACCTAATTCTCTCATACGTAATCACTCGCACAACAATAACCACCCAATTTCAGTCTAATTTCACCGTACTTGCTGCCGGAAGCTCTGACCTTAAGCTTAAAATTATGGAGTCTTTGTTTATTTATAAACTAAAACCAGACCTAAATTCTGACGAATCATCGATAGATCTGCTATGTTTTGGTTAAGGTGCTAGTTTATTTTATTTACATTTCAGTTTTAATGCTTTTACTTTTTATAATTTTAACTTTTTAACTTCACATTTATTTACCTTTTAGTTTTAATGTTTTACATTTTCTTAGCTACTTTTTATAATTTTTTAAGTTTATTTTAAATTGTTATTAAGCAATTTGTATTTTGTATGTGATTTGGAATTTTATTGTTTTAGCCCTGAAGATGGAATTAGTGCATTCCGAAACGTTGGTACTATTAAACCTTGAAGGATGTTTGTATTTTCTCTGGTGTTCTTGTTTATTATTAAACTGCGTTTTCCGCGCCACCAATCAATAGCCGATATATATAATATATATATATATATATATATATAGAGTAATAGTCTTTCTTTTACTCTTATACCAAAGTGTGCAAACCATTGAATGAAAATGCCAGCAATCATCCATCCTGTTTCAGATACAATAGATTGCCAGAATACTCTTTTCCAGTAGTGCTTTCATGTTTGTCTAGCACTGCTTTCCTTTATAAACTAGGCTATTAAAGGGAGAAATCTCTTTCCATCAGTACATACAGCAGCCATTACTAGCTGTAGTGTTTTGTCTTCCAGATGCTGAAGTCACTCTAGATGCTTTTTCTCCCACATAATAAAACATTTGTAGATGAAGGATCAGACAGTAAATTAATTTCACTTGCATTCCAAATATAATGTGGTTTGTTATCAAGATGTATATAATTTATCCATTTCATTTTGAAAGTCATCATAAAACCACATGTACTGAGTCAAAATCTTCAGCAGCTAGTTTTCTGGCTTTTTCTAGTGTTGTAGGATTTTTACTGGTTAAATATTTTTGAGAGAGAATCCAGTCTTTAAATTTGCAATATTCTTTCAAGTAACTTCCAAGTTCAGTCTTGGCTTTAATGTAGTAATCAACGTACAGTAAAATTTGAAGAGTACTCTAATTTCACATTTTGATACAGCAAATCCTTGTTTAGTCACTCCTTTTAAACTGTGAGCTAAATCTACTTCAGTAGAAAATTGGGGAGAATTAAATGTATCAACACTGTAATTAGTTAACTGACTGTTCTCAGAGCGGCTCAACTAACTTTAAATTCTCTGGTACTTTAACTTGTGATAATTTATACTGTTAATCATTGTTAACACATTTTCTGGATGAACAGTCTCTGTTCTTGGGATTTTAATTTTATGAAAATGTAACAGATAAGAGAATATTTATTCAAACTGTCAAAATTAGCCAAAGGAAAATAGGGGCAGTTTTGAAACTTGGGGTAAAGTGAAAAGCTACTCTGAATGAAAACTAATGGAATTATGGTCAAAACAGTATATTTAAGTTTACTAGAACCTAAGGAAGCTAAGTTCAGAGTTGCAAATGTTTCATTCACTTTTATATTTAATATGAATATATTTGAACACTAACTAACCTTTTAAGATTGTCCAGAAATTTGAAATGGCTTGATTTTTAGTTAGTTTCTGTCAAAACACTGCCAATTTTTAAATTTTCAAGGAACTTTAAGCATTTCTTACGAGTGATAATTACAAGTATCGTTCTTCAATTTAGTTCAATATATTAATATAACCTTCATTTGTAAAGAAAAACAAGTTAGAAGAATGTGCCCACATTACCCTAAATGGAGAATCTGCTCAAATTACCCTTATGGATGCTACCAAATGTACCAAATAAAAATCATTACTTGGTACACCATATAGGAAATACAAAACTGGGGCATAGATCTAATTATTATAATTAAGGGAAAGAAAATGTAGCCATAAAATCAGACATGGACAGCTAGTTCTCAAAAAAGATGGGACAAAGTTACTAATACCCTCTATCACTCAAATTTTTGGTCCTAATTATTTCTAAGGAATAGTCAACCTTCTTAATCTTAAAATTACCTTAGTTTTGCATTTACTTCTTGATTTGGAGTTGGACGAGAATTCGGTTAATGAATGATTTTCACAGCAAGAACCTAATTTTTTTAATTTCTTGGTGATCTGCTCCAATACCAATAGTGGTGGATACAAGTGATGAGTTATGGCTTGGTACATAATTTTGCAGATTTTGGCTTAATTTAATAATTATTTCCAGCAAAATATAAATACTACTGAGAAACTTCAATATATAAATACTTTCTTTGCAATCAAAGTTAAAGTAAAGGATATAAAACAATACATAACTAACTAATAAAATATATAAACCATACTTCAGTTTAAGCGTTTCCCTGGTACAAATCATTTGCCAATAAGAAAACTGCAACAAAAATGTTTGAAAAATGCTTGATCAAGTTCTGAGATGAATAACAAAAATTTTCAGGAGCCTTTAATGTTCCAAATAGTTAATCTAGTGTCAGTGACCCTAGTGTTGTGATACCAAACAGATCATCCTCACTCACTCACTACAGTTAATATGAAGTAATATTTTCTAGGCCTTCTAGGGCCTATATCTAGTATATAACAGGTATCTTCATTTGAATTTGTTCACCTATGGTACCGTACCATTCCTGATTTCTAAAAATATGATGAATAAATGGTGTTCTATTTAAACCAATCCATTCTGAACATCAAATGATTCACTTTGGCTTAACAGAGGTTCAGTTAAATGAGCTAGGCTCCTGTATGAAAATTTTTATAAAAATAAAAGTAAAAATGTAAGTATCACTTCTATTACAACAAATGAGTTATATGGCACATTAGATGCCAAGCCATTATAAAAGATTAATACTTACCTTATAATAATACAGTAATCTTTTAACAGAGATGAGTAACACCACATTTTTATTCACAAAGTTATATGATCTAGTACTTTGTATATTATCTTTTAAGCAAATTCAAAACTTTATTCAGAAAAGAATAAAAGCGAGTGTTTTACAATTTTTAGAGATTTGCTGACAATATATTTGCAGTACTCTCCAGTGGCATAGCAATAGAGTGGCATTGGTGGCAAAATATCATGGGCCCACAGGGACTAGTTTATATTCTTCAAAATTTAGAAAAAACAAAAAGAAATATTTTCTGATATTTTTTTTCTTTCTTTCTATTTCCAGCAACTTCATGAAAGAAATGAGATAATTTTACAGAGGTGAAATCAAGGAAGAAAGATTTTTAAAGATATTTCTTTATATTACGTATAGTATATTAATAAATTTCATGTAAACCTGTCTCAAACTCTTCTATGCTTATTTTTGCTAATACTGATTTCATATGTTTGAAAGATATACTCCATCCAGCTGAATTTTTCTCTTCACGCTAAAAAAATCTAATGCTTCTTGTTCATTCATTACATTTGATTAATTAGACAGAGAAACTTAATAGACTTTACATATTTTGGTTCCAAATTAACAGTACCATAAATGTTGTTGGTTTGGGGGAGGTGCCCCCTCCCCCAAACCAACATATATAACATTTCAAATTTCACTGATGGGGCCCATGTGAAATTTTGCCACAGGCCCTTCTGTTCCTAGTTACACCATGGTGAATATGCCCTTGGAAGCATGGAGGCTTTTTAGGTGAAATTAATAGCATTTAAATTCTTTATTACATAAATAAATGTAAAATTCATATAGCCAAATTTCAGAGCTATCAATGATTGACTGCACTTTGACATGAAACCAGTGGCATAGCAGTCTTTTTTTGGGGTGGGGGAGAATACAGTTGGGGGGGGGGGGGGGGGGGGGGGGGAGAATACATTACTTCAGATTTAGCGAATATAGTGTCAGGTGGGGAGTTGACACACACAATTGAAAACTTTTGATATCATAATATTAATAAAGCTAAGCTATATACAGTGATCCCCCAACCTGCATGAGGGTTCTGTTCCTGAAAAAGCTCATGCAGGGCAAAATTGTGAAGGTCAGAACTATCTCCCCATAATATAAATGGGGTTAAGGGAATAAAAGTTTAAAAAATCATGTATAAAGTAATTTTTACCTGACAAAGTTTTTAAATCATTGGACAATAAATGTATATAAATAATTAATAATAATGCATGTAATGCATCCTCCTCCTTACTGTCAAACTTTTTTCTCCATTCAACTCTTCTCACCACAATGTTATATCTGTTCCCTGTCCTATCACTCCAATTCAGCTTTTGGATTCCCCAAAGGGGTGCCTTTGGCACCACTGACTGGGAGACCCTTAGCAGTACTTCTCTGATTTCCCATGGAATGATTACTGCTTCCGTTGCCAGGGCTTTTCTGAGTGTATCACAGAGGTGATTCTCTCAGGCATGGAGGCATACATTCCATATTCTATTCCTACTACCGATGCAAAAAAAACAACAACTTGGTTTAACTTCACTTGTTCTAATGCTATCTGCAACAGAGAGGAGGCTTTCAGAAGGTACCATCACCATCCAACTCCTGACTCTCACTCAGTTTATATTTCTGCCCAGAATCACGCAAAATCTGTTCTTTGACTTGCCAAAAATTCCTTCATCAGACAAAAATGTGAAAACCTATCTAATTCAAATTCTTTTCACTCTTTTTGGTATCTAACTAAGTACCTCTTCAACAACTTCACTTCCTCTTTTCTATTCCAACAGCTCAGTTGCTGTCTCTTCTCCTGACAAAGCTGAACTCTTCACTCTAACTTTTGCTTCCCACTCAATCATGGATGGTTCTGGTGCTGTTCTTTCATCTCCTCCCTCTGACTTTATTATGTCAGAAATTAGAATCTCTCCCAATGATGTTCTTTCTGTCCTATCTCAGCTCAACTCTAGGAAGGTGTACAATCCTGATGGTGTTCCTTCTGCTGTTCTTAAGAACTGTGCTGACACCCTGCCAAGGCAAACTCTTTCATCTTGATCTCTCATCTAGTACTTTTCCTTCCTGCTGGAAGTTTGCTTTCATTCAACTTGTCCCAAAGAAGGGTGACTGCTCTCAACTATCCAACTACCTTCCAATTGCTTTGATTTCTAAAGTTTTTTAATTTATCCTTAATAGGAAGATTCTTAAACACCTCTCTTCTCACAATCTTCTTTCAGATTATCAGTATGGTTCCACAAGAGATGCTCTACTGGCAATCTTCTTGCGTATCTTTCTGGCTCTTGGTCCTCTTCTTTTTAGTATTTTCATGAAACTTTTGCTATTGCACTGGACATATCAAAAGCTTTTAATAGTCTGGCAGAAATCTTTAATTTCCAAACTGCCCTCTCTCAGTTTCTATCTGTACCTTTATCTCTAATTTCCTTTCTCTAATCTATAGCTGTGGTTGTAGATGTCTAGGTGCTGGTTAGGTTAATTGGTAGGGCAGTAGTAGAGTTCTGTTAAAATGCAAGGTAAATCTTACTTTTAAGGCCCCATAGTAACCATGTATCCAACATTAAGAACATATAGGCAAGCAGCCAACCCTGATAACATGCCATATTTTTTTAGTTTAATTCCCCCCTCATACAGAAATGTATATTAGGGTGTGTCACTTTTGGATATTTTTTTTAAAAGTTATGGTGCTTACCTCTTACATTGTGACAAATTGACCAAAAACCATGAATAAACCAAAAAAAAGACATTCGGGTAATATTTAGGGTCTCCACCCCTCATTTGAAAAATAAGCCCCCTATTCACACAAAAAATAGTGATTTTTGGGATATATTTTTGGTCATAGTTTCCTTACTAATCATCATATTTCAAAAATTTTGCTACCAAAATGTAGAGAATAACAGTATCCTCTTATTGTGAACATTTTAAAACTATTTTAGTTGTATACAGTGCTGATATTTGAGTGGACCTTATGAAATTTTTCCCCCCATTTCATATTTATTTACAGTATTTTCAGGTTTTATCTACAAAAAGTATGCAAATATAACCAAATGTATGATAAATTTGCTTTTCTTTCAGAATTCTATTATAGATTTGCTTAATTTCATAGTTTATTAGAATTAGTCAGTAGTCATGGCTAACAGTAAGCCAACATTAAGAACAGACCTAAGAAAATATGATTCTTTATTGGGAAAGTTAGTGGAAGATATATGTGCAAGAGAAGGAAGCATGCTTCCAATGAATAGTGAAGTTCTCAGTCACTTTTTCTTCTTGAGAAGGGGTCAAATGAAAAGCGACTGTATCAAAGGAAGAAAATATTTTGAGTATTAGATAAGGCAGAAAAGGTATGGATCATGGCTGGCATACCATCAAAATCCATTAGAAAGCAGAAAGGACCCAAACAAATGTTGTGGGATTTGATAAAAGAGCATGAGAAGTTGGGTAAAAATATAAAGAAGAAATGTTATGAAACCCAAAAAACATCTTTTCTGTCTCATTTAGATAACTTATTTGATATAGCAACTGAAAATGTATGTAATGAGATCCAAAATGATACATTGAGAACTATACAACAGAAGAATGAGGATCTTCACTTTTTGGAATATCAGTGAAGTGCTAGAATATATTCTCTGGGTCTGATCAATAAAGCTTATGTAGCCAAACTGATCAAAAAGACTGCTAGAATAGAAGAAGAATGAAGAAAATTGAAAGAAAAAGAGCGAAAGGCATTAGAAGAAGAGAGCGAGAAACTTGAATCATCTGAAAGCGAGTTAGTGTACTCAAGTAATGGTGGTGATGATTTTACTCCGAGCCCAGGCCCATCAAAACGTCCTAAGTTACTACAGTCAACATTAATATCTAATACAGCTGATCGTTTAGGACCATCATTCAGACAACGCTCGACATTTGCATCTGTGGTAGCAGCTGAATGTGGGCTAGATTTAAAAGAGATGGCATTATTGAAATGTACTTCTGCGCAAGATGCGAAGAAGTCATGGAAAGCTACTGCTGACACTATTAATGAGTCATTCAACCCACCTCAATATTGTGTAGTCCACTGGGACAGCAAAATGATACTGAATGTTTCAGGAGGAAAGCAGGATCAATTGGCAATACTTATATCAGGAGACAATGTTGAGAAACTTCTCTTGATACCCGATATCAGTGTCTCAACTGGATCGACACAAGATTGTACCGTTTTTAGCACAATCCAAGAATGGAAATTACAGGATAAGGTTTATGGAATGGTATTCGATACTACTACATCCAATACTGGCTGGAAAAAAGGGTCTTGTAAAGTACTGGAAGACCTCTTTGGAAAAAAATTATTATGGCTCGCTTGTCACCACCATATGGCAGAATGAGTTTTGTCAGCATTGTATCTAAAGGTATTTGGAAAATCTACTTCACCCGAAAACGAATCTTTCAAGACCTTCAGAGATGTTATATGGGAGAAGCTAGATACTAAGCAACCCTTCAAATAGCTATCTATCAATGACAGACATCTCAAGGACCTGAAAAAATGCATCATAGATTTTATGACAGATTTGCTCAAAGATAACCAGAGCCTTCCCAGGGATGATTACAAAGAGGTAGCTGAAACAACTATGCTCATTTTAGGAGAAATTCCTGCCAGAGGAATAAACTGGATCAAGCCAGGAGCTCTCCATCACACTAGATGGATGGCTGTCATATTGTATACGAATAAGATATTAGCATTTTCAGACCAAGCTGGATATGATGATGTTACAATAAAAAAGTTGGAAAGAGTATGCTTGTTTACATTGCTGATCTACTCCAAGTACTGGCTGTCAGTCACCAACCCACTTGAGGCTCCAGAAAATGACCTCCTCCTATACAACGAATTAGTTCAGTACAGAAAGATTGACATGGAGTAGCAGAAGCTTCCCTCAACACTAAAAGGTCATTACTGGTACCTATCTGAAGAACTTGTAACCCTTTCTCTCTTTGGAGATTTACCTCATAGTGAAAAGGACAAGGTGGCCAAAAAACTTTCCTCTTTCAATCAACCACCAGAATTCAAACAAGGTAAGCTGATATTTCCCATCCTAAAAGAACGAATTAAAATTCAGCAATTAGTTGGTCCAAACTCATGGTTTGTATTCAAAGTCCTTGGTTCAACAGGAGATTGGATAAGGACTCCAGCTGTAACATGGGATAGCAACAATGATTTTCAATGGATGAAGAGAATACTCTCTTCAACTAAGGTTGTTAATGACACTGCAGAAAGGGGTATCAAACTTTTGCAGGATTTTCATGGCTCATGTAGGGATGAAGGTGAATTTCAGGCATTGCTTCAAGTTGTCGAGGAAAACAGGCATGTTTTCCCAAAGTTTTCCAAACAAGGTCTCTTGAATTTGTAATTTCTTTCCATTTATAATTTAATTTCATTTACAATTTTTCATTATAATTTCAAGAATAGCACTTTGTTTCTATTTGATTAAAATTGTTTTGTGTTTGTATTTCATAAAAAATATTAAAAAATGATGGGGCCAAACTAAACCAAAAAAGTGTTGCTCATTTAAGCTCATTTAAGCCCATCTGCTTTTTTATTTCTATTTTCAAAGCCCATCACTGCAGAGCTGCATCGGGATGATGCTCTGTGGATGGTGGTGACATCCAAAGTATATAAGATAATATTTTATTGCAGTTCAGATCTTCCAGATATAAAACCAGCAGCATTTTTCTCTTAGAAAATGCATCAAAATGACCAGAGATATATAAAAAATTTAATAAATTTAACTCAAAGGTTAATAAAAACTATTCAGATTGAAGCACATTATTATTCTCTACATTTTGGTAGCAAAATGTTTGAAATATGATGATTAGCAAGGAAACTATGACCAAAAATATCTCCAAAAATCACCATTTTTTTTTTTTTTGTGTGAAGGGGCTTATTTTTCAAATGGGGGGCAGGGACCCTAAATATTATCCAATTGTCTTTTTTTTTGGTTTATTCATGGTTTTTGGTCAATTTGTCACAATATAAGAGGTAAGCACCGTAACTTTTCAAAAAAAGTCCAAAAGTGACACCCTAATATACATCATGTCCTAAAATGATCTGCACCATCTCGACATATAAGTTTGGCATGTTATCCTCCATTCTGAGTGTGCTGAGATAATAAAATCAGCCATTAACTTCAGCTATGTACAGGTATTCATGTATTCAATTCACACATTACAACTGAAATCTTTGAAGACAAGATTTATTTCCATGAAGTTATACATTTCTGAAAGCTCTAGTGCTACACTACATCAATTTATCTATAAAACATTTTTTTTTACACAATATATTTTATTTTTTGCCTAAAAACGTTGTTAGACCAAAAAAATATCACTTAAAATAAAGGTGTTTCACAAAACTGATTAATATGGGTTACACAAAACTAATTTTGTAGGGATGTACTGATATTTCAAAAGTACGATTGTTTTCAAAATTATGAAAAGGTGCTGGGTGGTTCGACAAAACAGATACTTGGGGACTATGGCCTACGCAGCCACTGCAGCAATGGCATACAAGCAGAATATTTAAAATGTTGTAGCCCTTGTATAATACCTATGCTTACAATGTGTTTCACAAGCTGTATATGATACATAGATATTTGCCACAGTCCATTTTGTTAGTTGTATTGTTGGCAGTTGTTAAAAATAAGGGTACTAGTATCTGTGATAAGAATAATTATAGGCCAATAGCACTTGCCAGTATACTTTCTAAGTGTTAGAATATGTCATTTATATTAGGATAAGTATTTGCAGACTTATGACAATCAGTTTGGCTTTAGAGTGAAACATGGTACTGACATGTGTATTTATTTGCTAAAGGAAGCCATCCTAAAGTACAAAATGTCATGTAGCAATGTATATTCCTGTTTTTTGGATGCATCAAAACCATTTGATAGAGTTAACCATCACAAACTTTTCAAGAAACTCTTGTGTCAAGGGGTACCTAAATATATAGTACTGAGGATACTTGCATTCTGGTAGACAGAGCAGACCATATTTGTAAGATGGAAAAACACTGTATCACCAGGTTTTAAAGTAACTAATGGTGTTAGGGAAGGAGGTATATTATCACCCTATCTTTTCTGTATATACATGGATGACCTTACCAATGACTAAAAACTACACATACTGGCTGTGTCAGTGGAAAGGAAAAAATAATCATTTAATGTATGCTGATGACCTTGTTCTTCTATCATTCTCTCCCCATGGACTGAGAGTAGGCTACTATTAGATATATGTGAACAATATGGTATAGAAAATAAAATCATCCATAATGGGGTAAAGCGTTGTATTTTGATTTTTAGATGGAATCTACTGAAACATGTATCATGTGGGTCTTTTGAAATAAATCATCAGACAATACCTGTCAAAGAGACATGTAAATACCTACATCATGTAATTACTCACGCGCTGCGAGATGAACTCAATATTGATAGGCAACGTAAAAAGCTGTATGTACAGGGTAACATGTTAGTAAGGAAACTTGGTATGTGTTCAGAATCAGTTAAAATAGTTAAAATTTATAATTTTAGAACTTACTGTACTGCATTGTATACATCCCATCTGTGGTGGAACTATACAAAAACTGCTATAAATAAATTCTCTGTTGCTTATAATAATATTTTTCATATGCTATGTAGGGAACCAAAATGGTGCAGTGCCAGTTTTATGTTTACTATGCGTAACCTACCGACCAGCCAAATGTTAATCTGGAAGAATATATATAATTTCATTACTAGGGTCCAAAACAGCTCTAATGCATTATTGTACAATGTCCTGTCTTCAGATACTGTGTACCTCTCACCTATATGGCAGTCTTGGTTCAGACAACTGCTAATTTACAATACCTTGTTTTTGTAATGTAGCAAAGATTATATATGCATATTAAGTTGTGTTATAATAAGTGCTATAAGGATGTCTCATGTAATAACAATATACATAAAATTGTCAGATAATTAATCAAACAGTATGCCAGTATGCTAGGTTAAGTGGCTGTGTTGGCCTTATTTTTGTATTAAGTTCAATGTATACGTAAGATTGTACTTGTATGTTAGGTTAAGTGGCTATGGATTGTGAATAACCCACAATAAAGATGTTTTGTTTGTTTTGTATTATCTCATCACAAATACAGGGAATACGTAGATCCATAGATCGACAGCAGTACTGCATCAAGGATTTTTTCTTGGTAATGAGCAGCAGTGATTTTGGCATTTTGAGCAACAAAAAACAATCTCTGACTTCCCTAACCTTGAAATAAAGATGGAACCCGTGACTTTTTGAGAAAAATGCGGATGTTCCCTGCAAAGTTGATCCAGACTGATAGATTTTTTTTGTCCTGTCTTCCATAAACTCAGTCATTTTGTGTGTTTATTGTTGAAGCATCCGTAAAGGTCTTCTCGCTGCTGAACCATATTTTCAATACTTATCTGTCTAGGAATCAATCTCAGGGGCGCATTTACAGTGTGTGGGGCCTTCGGCAAACTATTTCTCGGGATGTATTATTTTAGTGTGTTAATGAGTGACAATATTTTGTAATACACATAACATATATATTTTTTTAACACACGCAAAACACTATCAGCCATCAACAGTATGAGTTCCTTACAAATGAAATGAGAGAGATACGAGGTGTGTCCACTACCTTTGTTGGCATGCTCGCTTATATGCACAGCTAGAAAACTATCATACTTACTGATAGTCATTCTATTAAACACCATCAGGACCAGATATGGGAATGTGAATTGCAGAATAACCAGTGTCTTCCAGAAGAGAAAATTGATCCTCTGGAAAATGGTTCAATTCACCCACCCATGCAGGTTGCACCTAATCCTGCTACATCAACCCCGCTCTGCAGGTCATCTAGGGTCTCTCACCCCCCTGACAGACTAAATTTGTAGGGGAGGAGTGAGGTGACATGTGTGTGTGTATATATGTATATAGTCTAAAGTCACTAAAGGGAAAAATTACTAAATCTAAGCTGAATGGCAACACGAAGGGATAAACGGACCAGCATGGCTGTTCGTATTGTTTTTGGCTGGCCTTGAGCATGGTGTTTCCTATCTAACCTAATCGTTGGTGCTAAGTGTTTATTTGGTGGTGTTTCTAAGGTGACAATATGGGGTAGGATACAGGATTGTTTGGTTTAAACCATGGTTTAAATCATTTAAAAAAATTAAAAAAAAGTATATGAAGAAGAAATAAAAGAATAGAGGTAACCTTGCACTTATATTTTGTGCATGCATGTATTTCCATTAATCTAAACATAACCCCACTTGCATGATGGAGATCTATCAGGGAACTGTCTGAATATGTGCAGAACAATGCATCAGTGTTCATAACTGTCATCTCATGCTGCAGTTGAAAGAATTTTTTCTGCTTTTGGACTGATACATTCCAAATTAAGAAATAAATTAGGAGTTGATAAAGCTCTCTGTATTTCAGGGTTGGTAAATAAAACAAATTTTTTAACAAAAAACTCAAAACTTTTTTTTTTACATGTATGCTAGGCCTATATGGGCTAAAGAATTATTTTTTTAACTATTTGGTTATATGCACATACCATAAGTCAGATGTTTATTTTCTTAATTTATGGTTAGGCTATTGTTTTATCTGCTTTCATTTTTTTAACACTTTAATTATATTAGAAATACAGGCGTCCCCCGTTATACGATTGGGATGCGTCCCTAAAAACCCCATCGTATATCGAACGATCGTATATCGAACTGAAGGCCTTATGGGAAAAATAGGGATACGTTCCCAAACATTCTGGAAGACCCCCAAAATTTGCAGATTCCACTATTATTTTGCTATATATATTTTACTGTTATGTACAAAAAGTGTCTGAAAGTA
This sequence comes from Bathynomus jamesi, assembly GCA_023014485.1. Taxonomy (NCBI): domain Eukaryota; kingdom Metazoa; phylum Arthropoda; class Malacostraca; order Isopoda; family Cirolanidae; genus Bathynomus; species Bathynomus jamesi. The sequence goes on along the minus strand of JAJOZX010000064.1, from coordinate 1,376,283 downwards.
AGAAATTGTGATTAATAAAAGACAATTTATACATGAACACTCAGAGATTGAGAAGCCTCTCCATCTCTTGGATAGTTGAATCCTGGCTCTTCGTTATCCTCTTGGCAGATAATGACGACACATTCTCGCCAGCTGCCAGGATCTTGTCGGAATTCTTGATCACTGTCGGCACAGTGGACTGAGCCAGTCCAAGAATCTTCGCTATCGAATTAGCCCCTTGTCCATTCTTGTGATGCTTGACAATGTCAAGCTTAACCTCCAAGCTGAAACTCTTGCGAGGCTTCTTAGCAATACCCGAAGCACCAGCACTTGGCCTTTTCTGAGACATGCTTTCAAGTTGGAGATCGTTAACGCGAAATAAGGCAATCGTAAATCGAAAGATGGGGGTACTTTTTTAAAATCGTTAACGCGGGAAATCGTAAACCGAACGATCGTATAACGGGGGACGCCTGTACTAAAAATTTTCAATTTCCTCAATTTATATATATATATATTTTTTTTTAATTGGGGTTGTTTAACCTCCTTCGCAACATCTAAGGTCATATGACGGAGGGGACCTACAGCTTTACGTGGGATCCGAACCATGGGTCGCTACATAATCTAGGCGCAGAGGATGGTCTCCCATCCAACTACTACCCAGACCCAATGTCGCTTAACTTCGCTGATCTCCGAGAAGCGGTGTTATGACATCGGCCACTACGTAGCCCATATATATATATATATATATATATATATATATATATATATATATATAGCCTACAGGCTGTACATTAAAAACCAAAAAAACATGGTTTTTTGGTTTTTATAAAAAAAAAACCAATGTTTTTGGTTTTTTCACCAACCCTGGGTAGGAAGTTCTCAGTACTTAAGTATATAATTAGGGGTAATGCCTATAGCTTCTAAATTAGTAAAGTTAGAGAGAGTTAGGTAGGCTGTTTGTGGGATGCAGGAATCTATGGTAGGCCCAAAGAATATCTAATTCAACACACCGGGTAAGTGCCTTTGTTTGTTTGCTCAAACCTAAATAACTTAGTGGGGTGTCTCACCCCAAGTTATCACATTTGGCAATGAGGATGGGATTTAATTAGGCTCATGGGATTCAAGTAGGCTCATTGGATTCAAGTAGGCTCATTGGAATAAGTATGGGTAATGGTTCAGAATACGGGTGCCACTTAATTAAGCAAAATTTTAAAAAATTGTATTGCATATGTCGCATAGTCCATTTGTATAATTTAGGTCTCGGTGGGTACAGGGGTGGAGGCCCCATAAAAATCATGCATCACAAATTGATCGGTATAGGGTTTTATAGGTAATTATGTATATAGACACATTCAGTCATTTTACACACCAAAATACCCTATACCGATCAATTTGTGATGCATGATTTTTATGATACCCCCCGAGACCTAAATTATACAAAATGGACTATGTGACACATGCAATCAACGTATTTTAATGAGAGAAACAACTTTGTGTCTATGGTATTTTTCGAAATTTTGCTTAAGTGGCACCCATATTCTGAACCATTACCTAAGAATGGTTCATTGGATTAAATTAGGCTCATTGGGTTCAAGTGGATGTTTGGAAAATTGGATGTAGCCTAGTGGGTCATCTGATTTGGTTTGATGTGTGGGTAAGCTACCGTACTTAGGTCCCACCAGCCTAACTCTAATTCCTACCCAGCCCTGACTCTAAAACTAATTCCTACCCAGCCCTGACTCTAAAACTAATTCCTACCCAGCCCTGACTCTAAAACTAATTCCTACCCAGCCCTGACTCTAAAACTAATTCCTACCCAGCCCTGACTCTAAAACTAATTCCTACCCAGCCCTGACTCTAAAACTAATTCCTACCCAGCCCTGACTCTAAAACTAATTCCTACCCAGCCCTGACTCTAAAACTAATTCCTACCCAGCCCTGACTCTAAAACTAATTCCTACCCAGCCCTGACTCTAAAACTAATTCCTACCCAGCCCTGACTCTAAAACTAATTCCTACCCAGCCCTGACTCTAAAACTAATTCCTACCCAGCCCTGACTCAAACTAATTCCTACCCAGCCCTGACTCTAAAACTAATTCCTACCCAGCCCTGACTCTAATACAATTTACTATTCAGCCCTAATGGGGGAGTAACTAGATCAAATTTAAACCAAATCTAACCTATTTCACGTTATTTGACCTAATTCAGTTTTGCTCTAGCATGTCAGTGATTGGCCATATAAGCCCCTACGAAGACTCTGGGAGGACTTCGAAGCTTATGCCACTAGGATGAGGTTGTTTTTTGAGGCAAATTCCATTCCTGATACTAAGAAAGTACCTACCTTTTTAACTATAATAGGCCCTAAAACGTTTGGCTTAGTTACAGACTTAGTTGCTCCTAAAGCACCAGAAACTTGCACCTATAGTGAATTGGTACAGGCCCTAACCAATCACTACAAACCCCGAGTAGTTCTCATCTATGAATGTTTCAAATTTTATTTGAGGCATCAGATGGTAAATGAAAGCATTGCAGAGTTTGTTGCAGGAATTAAAAACCATAGCAATACGTGTAAATTTGGGGACAAATTAGACAAAATGCTGATAGATAGGTTTGTAATGAGTCTCAAAGTAGGTTTGTAATGGGTCTCAAAGAGGAGTCTACCCAGAGAGCCCTATTAGCTATACAGGACCTAACTTTTAGTCAGGCTGTAGAAATAGTAGTAATTGTATACAACATCCCCCTCGCCTCAATTTTATGAAATTGACTTCACAATTGATGTAAAACCTTTATTTATAGCATGTAATTACTTTACTTTATTTTTAGAAACCAACCTAATCTAGAAAAATGTATATTAGAAAAATGTATTTTTGATTAAAAAAGTGCATAACTTAACATGTTATTACATTATCATTTGTATAATTTAGGTCTCCGGGGTATGGGGGTGTAGCCCCCATAAAGATCATGCATCACAAAGTGAACCCTTCTTCTTCTTTCTCTTCGCCCGTTCCTGCCTCTATGCGGGGTCGGCATTTCTGACCAGCCTCCTCCACACAGCCCGGTCCTGGGCTTCTTCCTCCGACAAGCCCTTCTCCCTCAAATCGTCCCTCACCTTCTCCATCCACCTTCGCTTCGGTCTGCCTCTCTTTCTCCTGCCATACACCTCCATATTCATCGTTCTCTTACCCACATAATCTTCGTCCCCTCTCATCACATGTCCATACCATTTCAGTCTACTTTCTTGTATCTTCCTCGAGATTTCTCCAACCTTTGTTGTGCCCCTTATCCTTTCATTCCTTACTCTATCCAACCTTGTCACTCCGCACATCCATCTCAGCATTCTCATCTCCGTTACATCGTCTTTTCTCATGATCTTTCTTTATAGCCCAAGACTCAGCCCCATACATCATAGCCGGTCTTACCACAGTCTTATACACTTTTCCCTTAACCCTTGCGCCTATTCTTCGGTCACACAACACCCCTGAAACTTTCTTCCAATTTTTCCAACCAGATTGCACTCTGTGTGTTATTTCTGTGTCCAGCTCACCGTCCTCAGCCACTGTCGATCCCAAGTACGTAAACTTACTCTCTTTAACCTCGCTCCCTCTAAACTAATTTCTGTCTTGATTTTCATAGAACCTCAGGTACTCCGTTTTCTTTCTGCTGATTTTCAACCCTCTGTCTTCAAAAGCCCTCCTCCATTCCTCCAATTTTCTTTCTACTACTTCTCTCCTGTTGCTGCACAGAACAATATCGTCTGCAAAGAGCATACACCAAGGGGATTGATCTTTTATCCCCTGGGCCAACACATCCATAATCAAAACAAAAAGGTACGGGCTCAAAGAAGATCGCTAATGTAGACCAACCCTCACGGGGAACCATTCCGTTACACCTACACTACTCCTAACCTGGGTCCTTGCTCCTTCATACATACTTTGCACCAACCTAACGTACTTCTCTGGCACACCTTTCTCTCTCATACACCTCCAAACCTCCTGGCGTGGCACTCTATCATATGCTTTCTCTAGGTCGATGAAAAATGTGCAGTCCCTTTTGTCGCTCCCGGTTTCTCCATCAACTGCCTCAGTGCAAAAATCGCATCAGTTGTTCCCCTACCTGGCATAAAACCCAACTGCTCTTCCCCACAGTTGTCTCTTCTCTTAACCTTTTCTCTATAATCCTTTCCCAAACCTTCATTGTGTGTGACATAAGCTTTATTCCCTATAATTTCCACAATCCTGGATGTCCCCCTTCTCTTTGTAGATAGGTACGAGTGTACTATCCCCCCACTCCTCCGGCATTTCCTCTTGTTCATATATCTTCTGCATCAGATCCACAATAGATCTATGCCCTCATCTCCCAAACAATTCCATGCCTCCACTGGTATCCCATCCAGTTCCAATGCCTTCCCCTTCTTCATTCCTTTCAACGCCACCTTCACCTCCTCCCTACTCACTCCTGAAGTTAACCCTTGATTTGGGACACCATCTTCAAAAATAACCCTTGGGTTTTCCTCATTTAACAGATGTTCAAAATAACTCTTCCATCTATCCATGATTTTATCCTGATCCTTTAAGACCACTCCTTGCCCATCCTTTACCTGTTTAATTTGAGTAAAATCTTTACTCGCCTTATCCCTAGCCTTCGCTATTCTAAGGATCTTTCTCTCTCCCGCCGGTGTCTCCAACTCGGTTATTATATATTTTATCACACTCAGTCATTTTACACACCAAAATACATTTTTCTAGTAGTATTTGATGTGATTTGTTCAAATATGACCTCCATTTCCATCGGAAATGAGATCCAACAAAGTTACAGTACTTTGAAGTTTGGCTCATTTTCAAGGGAAATGGAAGTCAAAATCTAAGCAAAACACATCAAATATTACTAGGAAAATGTATTTTGGTATTAATTAACCTAACCTAACCGTGGCTAAACGAGCCTAACCCTGGCTAAATGAGCCTAACCCTGGCTAAATGATCCTAACCCTGGCTAAACGAGCCTAGAGTATTACCTTATTATGGATTAGGTGGTGGATACAGACGAGAGCTCGTTTAGCCAGGGTTAGGCTCGTTTAGCCACGGTTAAGTTAGGTTAGGTAAGGTTAGGTTAGGTTAGGTTAATACCAAAATACATTTTCCTAGTAATATTTGATGTGTTTTGCTTAGATTTTGACTTCCATTTCCCTTGAAAGTGAGCCAAACTTCAAAGTACTATAACTTTGTTGGATCTCATTTCCGACGGAAATGGAGGTCATATTTGAACAAATCACATCAAATACTACTAGAAAAATGTATTTTGGTGTGTAAAATGACTGAGTGGGATAAAATACATAATTACCTCCAACTCTTTATATACTTCATCCATCGCCTGTGCCTTGGCTCTTGCCACTCCCTTCTTCGCCTGCCTATAGCTTTCTCTATCCTCTTGTCTACCAGATGTGTCCCACTTCTTTTTAGCATCTTTCTTCCTTTTAATCACCTCCTGAACCTCTTCATTCCACCACCACGTCTCTTTATCTTCAGGGGGTCTTCTACCTGATGTTTTGCCCAGTACTTCCTCACCAACTCTCAATATCACCCGGCTGTTCTCCTCCCACCATTCTTGTACACTCTCCAACGACCTTACTTCTTCCAAAACCTTCTCCTCAAATTTCCTTTTCTGGTCTTCTTTCTTCAGTCCCCACCACTTTATCCTAGGTGTCACCTGTTCTTGCCTTCTTTTCCTACCACTCTTAAACGACCAATCCATCACCAGGATTCTATGTTGCGCCGCCACGCTTTCCCCGTTTATGACTTTGCAGTTTTTAACTTCTTCCAAATGGGATCTCCTGCACATTAGAAAGTCTATCTGGCTTTCTCTTCCTCCGCTCCTATAGGTCACAAACCCTATACTGATCAATTTGTGACACGATCTTTACAGGGGCTCCACCCCTGTACCCCCCCACCCCCGAGACCTAAATTATGCAAATGATAATGTAATAACATGTTAAGTTATGCACTTTTTAAGTCTTCATCTAGGGCACATGACGAATCAAGTTCTCAAAGTTGAAACCACACGAACAGCACGTCATAATTCTAACACAAACATGACCAAACTGAGGTATTACGGTACCCAAACTGAATCCAATTAGAAAAAAAAAATAGCCAGAACAGAAACAAACCAACCAACTAATTAAGTCGCAGAGTAATGAAAAAATAGCCCAATCAGAAAAACATCACGTTAAATGGATATCGTTAATTAAATAATAGTAGGTATCTCCATAAATATGATCAACCAAAAAATATTTTACTTAAAGGAAAGGTTTTATTTATTATTTTCTATGCATTGCAATAATTTTTATTAGAAACTGAGGTGAGGGGGATATTGTATACAATTACCAAAATAGCTGCGGCTAGAGAAGCAGCTGCTAAAGATGTTAAGAGTTTTTGGCAGTCAAAGTAGTAAAGCCCAACATGTAAATAGCTTTAAATCTTCGAGGCCTGGCAAACCTAATGAGCCTACTAGACAAATAAAAGGTATGTGGCAAATACAACTAAACCTACTAATTCTACTAAGCCTTCCAAGCCATGTACAGGGTGTGGAAAACACTATTGGAAGAAGGACTGCACTTTTAAAGAAGCAGTTTGCCAAAACTGTAATAAAATAGGCCACATAGCTAAAATTTGATTTTCAAAGAAAACAAAGGGTGAAAATTCGAATTTTAACATTTCTAGTATGAATCCTCAAAGGGGAAATACTTCGAACATTGGAGTGGAGTACCGTACCTATTTTATGAGCAGCAAAGTAGTAATAATACAGGCCCATTAGGGTGGTCCTTAAAATTCAAAGTTGGGAAGTTTCAGCTCCCACCCCCGGAAATCATTCGAATGATTGAGAAAACTCTCTAGTTGAATTTTTTATTAAATCGGACAACGTTTACCCCTCCCTCATCGACCTTGAACTTTTACCCCCGGAGTTGTTGCCCGGTTGCAGTTTTGCCTGCCCGGTTAGCGATCCTGGGTCTGTAGGGTTCGCTTCCGAGAGTCCGGAAACTGGCAGCGGTGGCGAGCGACGACTTGCAGGAGGAACTGGAGTTGCTCCTCGTCGTGGGTCAGCGTCCGGTTGTACTCTTGGACGAGGGCAACTCCTCGCTCGGCATGGTCGTTGATTACGGCGAGCCCTCCCACACGTGCCGCCGCTGCCTTGAAGTCTTCCCGCTTCGGCCAGGTCTCCGGGTCGACCTCGAGGAAGCCGTCCTCCAGTCGAAGTTTCTCGAAGAAACCTCGTGTGTTGGACGACGCCAGGTCTTCCAACTGAAGCCCGGCGAGTACTCGGTTTGGCAGCGTGGGCCGCTTCGCCGGGGACTCCTCACGGACCCGGTCGTGGAGAGAGGCGATGATCTTCCTCTTCTGATCGACGGCGATCCCCGGATCGAACAGCGCCAGCGCCACCAGCTCCTCCGACAGGTACCAGAGGTGGTTCTGGAACTTGGTCAGCGCCGCCTTGGCCACCGCAGGGTTGATGTCAGAGTAGGCCAGCAGGTCCTTGAGGAGGGCGAAGTCATTTCGGGGGGCAGTTGCGGCGATCGGAGCCTCCGTCCACGCCTTGGCGTAGACCCGACAGACGAAGATGCAGATGCTCCGGAGGCCACTCTCCTCCCTCGCCGTGAGTTTGAACTGCTGTCGGAACATCACATCCAGACCTTCAAGGCGTAGATTGCCTTCGCCATCCAGCGGGCGTGGTGAATCGGCCCGGGAGCTCGGAAACGCACTCCTCGCGGGGGGACGTGACCGACGAAGAGGAGGGTGAGCTCGAACAGCTCACGGTAATCGTCGCGCAGGTCCTTGCGCTCGACTATCGCCTTCTCAAACCACTCCGTGTCGACAGTGGTGAGCAGAGGAGCGACATCGGGGTGCGCAGCGCCGGACTCGTACTGGCTTCTGTCCAGGAAATCCCAGCGCTCCTGAAAACGCTTGAAGAAGGTCACGTCAGGACCGGACGTGGGGCCCATCACAGCCGTGAACGCCGCACCGAGGAGGAGCTCCAGCACATGATGGCGGCACGCGAAGTAGAGCAAGTCTTTCGCGAGGTGTTGCTCGATGAGGACGCACGCTCGTTGTTCCGGCCGGTGTTCGAGGCGGTGGTATCGAATGACAAGCCACTCACTTGCTCAGTGAGCTCCCACTCTCCAACGCGTTGAGGACGGCCTTGGCCATCTCAGAGCCCGTTCCACTCGGCAGCTTCGGGACGCCCAGGAGCTGCACCGCGCCGTTACCGGAGACCAAGATGGGAAGCCGATCGACTTGCTCCTTGCTCGTCAAGTCCTGCATGAGCTTGCCGTCCCAGTGAACGACAAGATTGCCGGCCCTCAGCTCTTCCTTGAGCGCCACGTTGAGCCTGGAGCGGTGCCTGCGCCGGTGTCGGCGGATGGAGCTGCGGTTGATATTGAGCTCTGCGACGTCGTGCCCAAGCGACCGGGCAACCTCTGTCAGGACGTAGACAGCTCCTCGGTCGGTCACCTTCGTGCGATCCAGCGACGACGCCACAGCCGCCGAAACGATGTTCGTCGTGCCCCGTCTGGAGCGCTTCGGAGCCCGAGGGCTCCCTTCTTCTCCATGGTCGTCGCTTTCCGCTGCGCTTGCGGCACCACTGGAAGAGGACGAAGACCACTCGAGCTCCACTCGGGCCGTAGATGTCGTCGCTTCTTCCTCGGCTCGCTGCCTCCGTCGGTCTTCTTCCCCTTGGCGTTGAGATGCGCGGGCATCGACAGCGGCTAGCGTCGAGTCGACGGACCCCAGCTTGCCGCGCCGACGGGGTTCGCGCTGAGCGAGGAGGAACGCCTTGTCCTCCTCGTTCTTGAGCAGCTCCATGGCGTTAGCGGCAGCGACGTCGAACAGGTTCATCATCCGCTCGCTGAACTCGTCCTCCCGCTTCGCTTGAGCGCCAGCTCGCCCCTTGTTCCTCTTCACATCGTTGAACTCCTTGTGGAGCTTCTCAATCTTGGTGACGATGTGGTCCTTCCGGCGGAGGGGGATTCGCGCCTTGGACCACACCTCGGTGACGAGCTCGACGACCTGGTTGGCGGCCTCTCGAAGTGACTTCTTCTGGACGTCGATCCTGTAGACCGTCAGGGCCAAGACCTCTTTTTGCGAAGGAAGTTGCGACCCGGCGATCGATTCCTGCGGGCAATCAGGTAGCGCAGCTTCGCTGCCATGATCCAGGTTATCTACTTAAAGGTTGAAGGAGTTATTCACTATTCAGTTTAAATTATAATCATTAGAATTTACAGTTTTACACACATTAGTTATCCAACCATTGACGGGTAGCTTGACTTATGGTTAAAGGAGTTATTCAGTTTAAATTATAATCATTAGAATTTACAGTTTTACACACATTAGTTATCCAACCACTGACGGGTAGCTTGACTTATGGTTAAAGGAGTTATTCAGTTTAAATTATAATCATTAGAATTTACAGTTTTACACACATTAGTTATCCAACCACTGAAAATCTGGAAAGAATGAAAAAAACAAACATTACAAATTATGTAACATTTACTTGAAAGTAAAAAAATTAGCTTAATGGTAATGCTCAATGAGGGAGGGGTAAACGTTGTCCGATTAAAAAAATAAATCACCTAGAGAGTTTCCTCGACCATTCGAACGATTTCCGCGGGTGGGAGCTGAAAAATGTTCAACTTGAAATTTCACCCCCTAAGCAAGGACCACCCTAACTGGCCCATATATTGTAGAGGTAGGCCTAAATGGAATTACAGTTCCTCTAGAACTAGATACAGGTGCTGCCCAAACTGTCATGTCCAAAACAGTTTTTGACAAAACTTTCAAAAATATACCTAAACTACATGCATCTAAAACCATATTAAAAAAATACGGGGACATACAAATACCTATTTGTGGAGAAGCATCCATCACAGTTACACTCAACCAGTAAACTTTGTCTCAGCCCTTAGCTCTTTTAGTGGTGGATGAGCAAGGGCCTACTCTACTAGGCCATGATTGGATTGATGCTTTGAAAATGCCAATTGACAAAATCTTGCCAAAGGGTTAGGCAGATATGCATACACTCTCATATCCATCTGACATAGACTCGTTATTAAGGGAGTTTTCTTCTGTTTTGGGGCCTGAAGTAGGCAACCTAAAAGGCCATCAGGTCTGTATAGAAATAGATCCTAATGTAACTCTGAAATTTTGTAAGGCTCGTTCAATTGCACATGCACTGCAGGAAGGTAGATTTAGAAATTGACAGGCTGTTCAAAGATAAAATTATTGAACCAGTCACACACGCTAAGTGGGCTACTCCAGTAGTTCCTGTACTAAAACCGGACAAGTCTGTGCTGTTATGTGGGGATTACCATTTAATAGCAAATAGAGCAGTCGGCCTAGATTGTTACCTTATACCAGTGATGGCGAACCTTTTTATCCAAGTGTGCCAAAATCCATGTTTTTTAAATAATGATATTGTTGGCGTGTCACTTGCATACATGCATTTTAAATTTAACTACAAAATCATAGATAGCTGACTTATTAATCGAAAGTACTAGGCTATTCAACTAATAGTATATTGAAATATAATCTATGAATTCATAATATACTTAATTATATAACTAATTTGCACATATGATGGAGTCTCGGGTGGTAATAATGATAGTATAATTAAAAATAGGCTAACTATAAAATAGATTTCTTTCAATGGGACAAAACCGACAATCGCCTTAATTGAAAATGATTGTAGACGATTTATTGCAGTTTTTCATCAGAATACCAAAAATTTTCAACATCCATCGCGTGTCACCTGAAACCCTGCGGCGTGTCACTGCTGACACGCGTGTCATAGGTTCACCATCACTGCCCTATACCCAAGCCTGATGAATTATTTAGCTTTCTTGCTGGGGGTAAATATTTCACAAAACTAGATATGTCCCAAGCCTATGCTCAACTAAGTTTAGATAAAAATTCTAAAGAACTAACTATCATAAATACACACCAAGGCCTATATAAGTACAATAGGCTATGCTATGGAATAGCATCGGCTCTGGGTATTTTTCAGAGGACAATGGACCAAGTTCTAGGTTACATTCCGGGGGTATGTACTTTGCTTTCTAGATATCCTAATTTCAGGTTCGTCTAAAAAAGAACACCTAACTACATTAACCACAGTTCTAAAAAGACTGGGATACCAGACTTAAGCTAAAGAGAGAAAAGTGTTCGTGGGTCACTAACGAGGTTTCATATTTAGGATTCTGCATAGATGCCTCAGGCATTCATCCAATGGTGGATAAACTAGAAGCAATAAAAAATGCACCACCTCCCCAAAATATCACACAGTTACAAGCTTATTTAGGTCTCCTAAACTTTTATAGGAAATTTTTGCCTAATGCATCGACTTTCCTTGAACCCCTAAATAAGCTATTATGATCTGGGGAACAGTGGAGATGGGAGAAAACCCAAAAGGAAGCATTTGAGGCTTCCAAGGACATACTACTAAAGTCCACTCTCCTAGTGCATTATGATCCTAAACTTCGTCTCATAGTTTCAGCAGATAGCAGTTCTTATGGAATTGGGGCAGTGTTATCTCACCACATTGATGGTGTAGATAGGCCTATCTGTTTTGCTTCTAGAACACTGAGACTGAAAGACAATATGCATAAGTGGAACGTGAAGCCATAACCTTAGTATTTGCAGTAAAAAAATTTCATTTCTATCTATGGGCTCATGAATTTAAACTAGGGTTATTATTCGTTTTTTGACCCAGTCACACCCAGCTATAACAGCAATATACAGGGTGGTGCAAAAGTCTGGACCCATAGGCGGTTTATATGGAAAAAAAGTGTGGCCTGCAGGAAGTTTATTATGAAATGAAATTTAATTAACCATACACCAGTGACTAAATTATGTTAAATTTAACATTCTAGTTCAGAATTTACAATAAGTGTTCGAATTGATGTCCATCTTCTTCCAAACACTTTTCTACTCAGTTGACACAAGACCTTTGCACATTTGTAAGCATAGTAATGGTAATATTCGTTCTTATGGCTTCAATTTCTGTTGTGATGTTATCCTTTAGCACTTGTATTGTTCTTGGTTTGTTAACGTAAACCACTGATTATAAAAATCGAAAGATATTTTTTATATAGTAAATTGCCTATGGGTCCAGACTTTTGCACCACCCTGTATATTGAATAACCAATCAAAACTGAATAAGAAATATATATATTATCTTGTGCAAATTTGTATAAAATATACTTTTTTATAAAAAAAATATTTTCTACTTTCTAAATGTATGTATATAAATTTCGGTTAATTTATTTATTTTGGCTACCTTTTTTAGAGATTTTCATTCAACTATAGGCTACTTTGTTTATTTTTGGCTACTTTTTCTTGATTTTGCCTACTTCTTTCTGTTACTCCTTAGTTTGGTGATTTTTGTTCTAGAACCATGATGTGTCAATCTTGTGAACTTGATTTTGAAGACCTAATCTGCCTTGTTGGCCTCGATGAAGATAGGGCTACACGCATAAGCAAATTAATCACAGTGAAAATTTTGTGGATCTCCAAGACCACACCATCCACACGCAAACCATTGAACGCTTGTGGAAGGATGTGAAATCGTGGGTTTTACGTGCTGGGAACAGACGCCCTCATTACTGGAAATATTTTGCACGATACTTGTTCCTGGCAGAACATCCTGATGATTCTACAGTTCTGCATCACTTCCTTACTGCAATTGCAGAACTATATCCTCCAAAATAAGGTGACTGGTTAGGTTAGGTTAGGCTGTTAGGTTAGGTTGTGTTTAGCACGAATGCAAACTTTTCTGGTCAATTTTGAGGTGTTTTGCACGAATCTGCCATCCGTTTCCTGTGCAAATGCAGTTTTCGAGATGACGATATCTCGAAAACTACGCATTTGCACAGGAAACGGATAACAGATTCGTGCAGAACACCTCAAAATTGACCAGAAAAGTTTGCTCATTATAAAAAGAGACTGGGTCAAAAAACGAATAATTACCTAAACTAATTACTGACCATAAGCCCCTTTTAGGTTTATTTTCACCTAATAAAAATATTCGTCATGGCCTCAGGTTGGATTCAACGATGGGCACCGATTCTACAAGCCTATAAATTTGACAGCGCATCAGCCGTACCTAGAAGTTTGCCAGACCGATGTACTAAATAGGTTGCCTTCAGAAAATCCAAATGATTGTGTGCCTATACCTACAGAATGGGTTCACTTGGTGGAGTTCTTGGCATTCGCTACAGTATCTGCGGTACAAATAGAGCAGTGGATAAAATCAGATCCTATTCTGTCTAGGGTCATCCATTACTGCTCAGTTGGTTGGCCTACTAAGGTCGGGAGTGAATTACAGCCTTTTTATCAACGTCAGTCTGGCCTCTCAATTCAAAATGGCTGTCTCTTATGGGGCCACAGAGTGATAATTCCGAATGAAGGCATGTCGAATTTAGTGAAGGAACTTCACGCTGAACACATGGGGGCAACAAGAATGAAAGAGCTGGCGAGAGCTTATTTCTGGTGGCCCGGTTTAGATGGAGAACTCGAATATTGGTTCGTTCCTGTCAAAGCTGCCTAGAGAACAGAGATCTCCCAAGGAAAAGTCCACTTCATCCTTGAGAATGGCCTACTATACCGTGGCATTGGATCCATGTTGACTATGCATGTCCTATAAATAATAATATATTTCCTAGTCATTGTAGACGCCTACTCTAAGTGGGTGGAAATTTTTCCAACCACTTCCACGACTTCGGTATTACTATTCGCTTACTCCGTTCGTGTTTCGCTCGATAGGGTTTACCCGTAGTCCTAGTTTCCGACAATGGTATTTGTTTTACCAGTGAGGAATTTCGTTCTTTTGTCCACCTAAATGGCATTAGACATGTCCGGTCTAATGTTTTTCACTCGTCTACTAACGGTCTCGCGGAAAACATGGTCCGTACTTTTATGGAAAACTGATGAGTGGGTAGTTGGGAGGTAACGAAAATGGTTCACTGAGTAGGTAGGTAGTTAATCTAACAATTATTAAATTCCTTTTATGTCAATAACTGGGTGAATGAAACCAATTGGTTGCTCACCAGAGTTATTCTCCACACTAGTATTTATATACTGTGTGACAAGAGCGTGCTCGGTAATAGATATACATTACCGATCAACCAACCGGAAAAACCAAGACGACGCTGGTGGAAAAGGCCCCGCTAAAAGGAGAACAAAGGAGAACGAAAACGAAGAACGGGGCGAAAGGACGGAACTGGGGAAGGGAGAAGAACAGACAAGAAAATAAGATCCCCACCAGCAAGTACGCTCTCGACAATTATACAGGAAGGAGAAAAGAGACTCTCTAATAACTAGCAGTAAGTGACTAATTGTGTTTTTAGCCCAGTTGGATCTTCTAACTTCTAACTTAGAAGACTCATTAAATTAAGCTGGGTCAGACAACTTAGGCCTACATTGTGGCCTAAGACCCAGCATCAACTCATAGCTTAACAAAGGTGAAGGTAGATTGCCCTAACCTAGTTTGGTGAGGAATCCTACTGTGGACCTCAATTTATCTGCCCGCTCTGGACCATTTCCGGAATCTCTAGGCTGACCCCTACAGGGGTAGACTTAATCTACTCTATAGTTAGACTGGAGATATAAGGGGTGGGTTAATTGTGGACCAATTCATACAGAGCATTTTTCACATTGGTGGTCCGTGTGTGGGGAATAAACAAACCTTAACCTTACTTAAAAAAAAATTGCAGAATTAGGCTAAATGGTCTAGCCTAAGCTTAAGCCTAACCTAATCAAGCCTAATTAGGTCTACAACCTAGGGCCTAACTAGGAAACATTTACATTTAAGGAGTCTCATTCTCTTATAAGCTTAGACCTGAGTGACACATAAGTACTTGGGGGGATTAAACCAAATTTAAAACTTGACCGTTTTGTCTGTGCTCTCTCTTCTCTGGTAATTTCTTCTTGTCCTCTATTTCATTACGATCCCCAGTTAAACAATTTTTAAATGAGAACCAACTCTTTGTGATCGTTTATTTATTTATATAAAGTCAAACAATGACAACGGTCTTCTGAAAAAGGGATAAGCATAATAAGTAATCACTTGAATAAAACATAAACATAAACATAATCATTGTCCTCTATCTCCTCCCAAGTCTTTGATACTAGATGTGATATGAGGTAATTGCAGTACAGTAGTGCAAAGACTTATATTGTTTTATAAAGTGAATACAGTATAGTACTTTAATAGGAAAACATAGATACTAGTTTATTTAAGAGTAATATGAGAACATAAGGCTTTGCTATTACATCATGATGAATACGATACTGTAGAAACTAAAATATAAATACTTATGGAATTATACAGTACATTATATCCAATCAAACATATTACAATACAATTAGAGAGTTCAGCGAGAGATTGAATCATATATTAAAATAAGGGTTGTACAACGGTATTCCTGACAAAAGTAATAGTACAGTAATGAGGTTACAGCTGTATTGGGAACACAATATAAAGTTCTTAGTAAGTAAAGTGTAAAGTGTACTGTACTCTATCTCTCCCCCAAGTCTTTGAGCCAGCAATTTTATAAAGAAGATTATTAAGGATAATATGGCAAAAAAAAAAAAAAATTTGTATGTTTACGGATAAAGACTAAACCTTATTTTGTCAGTGCCCTTAATTTAAAGCATACTTGATTGGTTACTCTTCTTGATTCATATGGTAGTCTTCATGCCAGGTAGGGGGGCGTCTGGTACGGTTCGAACGCCTTAGTGGAGTTGCAGTTTGGGGTGCCGTACCCATTGGCCTAGGGGGTGCAGGTGGTAGTATGTCGATGGGCGGCGTTGACATGTCTTCTTGGGTGGGGGGTGTGGTCTCTTCAGGGTCGGGCGCCTGCGTTCAACGTGGGCTGGACCGTGTCGGACTACGGGGTGAAGCGGGTGTCTTTGGTCCTGGTGCTGACCTGGCAGGTGTAGGTGGTGCAGCAGGTGGGCTGTTGGTGGGCACCGCTAGGAAGTTCTTCAAATGTTGGTCTATGGTCATCTTTGGAGCAGGTGTGCTGAAGGGTTCATATTTTTTAAGGAATTTCCTGTTCCTTACAGTTACCCTCCCAGATCCATCGACCCTAACCACGTACTGGTCAAACTGCCTGACTTCGATGACCACACCTGTCTTGTCCCATTTACGGGCGTGTGGACCGACCTGGTTCTGGATGCGTATAAGGTCTCCGACTGCTAGTGGTGGGAGTCTCTTGGTGTGCTCTGACCAGCGTTCCGCTCCCTCATGTGGCGGTTCCTCAGAGCTTCTTCTCGGGTGGCCAAGTTTTCACGCCACGTGTCGTGTGGTTTATATCGGCCGGGAAGGATTGGAATGAAGTCCCGGATAGGGCGGCCGAATACACACATTGCTGGGGAGTGTTTTGTATCTCTATCCGGCGTGTTTCTGTATTGAAGCATGGCCCGTTGAAAGTTTTCGGTGTTGAGGTCGCCGTTTGGTCCAGTGTTGTCGGTTATTAGGCGTTTCGTTGTCTTGACACCAACTTCTGCCCGACAGTTGCTGTGAGGGAAAGCCACTGATGAGAGTCGGTGGTGTACGCCCCAGTTTTTGAGGAACTGCCGTGTGGCTGCTGCGGTAAATTCAGGGCCCCCATCGGAAGCCAGTTCGTCGGGGATGCCGAAGGTGACGAAGGTCCGTCGGAGGCAGGCGATGAGTCCAGCAGCACCATCTGATGACCTCTCTACTATTGGCCAGTTAGAGTATCTGTCCACCACGACCAGGTAGTTTACTCCTTTGTAGTGGAAGTAGTCCGCGCAGACGCACTGGAAGGGGTATTCTGGTGATGTTGGTGGAGTGGGTGGAGCGCTGGGCTGGGTTGGTGCCATGCGGTTGCAGTGGTTGCAGCTAGCCCGTAGTGCTGTGATGGCTGGTGTGATGCCAGGCCAGAAAATGGAGTCTTCTGCTCTGGAGATCATGGATGAAGTACCTTGATGAGCTGAGTGGAGTGAAGCCAGTACTTCTTGCCTGAGGGCCGGCGGGATAACCGTGCGGTTCCTGTACATTACCACGCCGTCAACAGTGCGGAGGTCGTCGCGAAACTGGTGATATTCCCGCAGCTGTGCAGGGAGTGCATGGCGGGATTCAGGCATGCCGGACTCTATGACATTGGCTAAACTATTCATGACTTCATCGCTGGTCGTGGCGGTGCGTACTCGATCCCATGTCACTGATGCCAGGCTCAGCGAGTTGAGTGTTGATGCGGCTGCAGAAATGACGCAGGCTTCCATGCCATTACCATCTGTCAGTGATGTCCGTATGCCGGCTAGGAAGGTGGGGGGGGGGAAAGAACGCCGTTCCCTCGCATGGTTGATGGATGGCTGCTACGTCATCGGGGAGTGTCAGTGGTATGGGGTCGCCAGTGGGGTATCGTGACACCCCGTCAGCAGCTTTGTGTTTCGCGCCTGGTACGTGGATCATCCGGAAGCGGTACCTGAGGGTTTTTTCCTTCAAGTTTCTGAGGCGTGTATTAGATATGTCCTCTAGGGATCTGTCACCAAACACTTTGAGGAGAGGTTTGTGGTCCACTGCAATTATTAGGTCTTCGCATCCCAGCACGAAGTACCTCGCCTTGTCAAGGGCATCGGCGACAGCAAGTGCTTCTCCTTCTACTGGTGCATAGCGGGACTCAGCTGAGGTAGTGAATCTACTGCCGACCAATGTGACACGCCATCCAGTATGGCAGCAGAAGGGTTCGACTCGTGTACAGGTGCAGTGTTTCTGAAGTAGCCAGTAGCCGATGCCTGTTTTCGACCAGTCTGTGGCGAGGCATGTGGGCTTGGTTTTGTCAAAAATTTTAACACCCTCCTCTATTTCTGTGATGATGACATCCTTTGATTCTTCGAAGATGGTTTCCAATTCGTCATCCCACTTGAAAGGTGTTCCTGGCTTCAGAAGTAGGCGGAACGGCTGCATCCTCTTGGCCATGCTGAAGGCATACGACACCTGGTTGATGAGCCCGAACCATGATCGAACGTCGGTGATGTTCTTTGGAGATGGAAACTCTAGGATTGCTTTGAGGTATTTTTTACAGGGTCGGACACTGTCAGATGTGATCTCGAAGCCTGCAAATTCAACCTTGTCCTGACAGAACACAAACTTGTCGGGGTTCAGTGTGATTCCGTGTCTGCCGCAGGTGTCAAGCCACTGGGTGGCCTGGAAGAAGCTCTCCTCCACTGTGTCTGACCAGAGCAAGACGTCGTCAATGCACTTTGTATTGTTAGGGATGCTCGATACAATTTCGTCGTACCTTCTTGTGTAACCGTCACCAGATGCAATGTAACCCTGGGGAGCGGTTTTGTAACGGTAGCGACCCCAGGGCGTTATGAAGGTGGTCAAGTGGCGGTCTTCTTCACAGATTGGTACGCTGTGATATCCATTCCATGCATCAAACACTGTTTTCTTTTTGCCTTGCGGTACTGATCTGGCCTGGTGGAATGGCGATTGAGTGTGGTGTGTTTCGCGGGTGGCGTGAGCGTTGAGGGGTTGAAAGTCAACGGTACGCCTTGGTTTTCCGTTCTTTTTGGCGCACACCACCATTCTGTGACACCAGGTTACGGGCTCACCAACGGGTACTGGTTCAAGGACACCCAGTCTGACATCTTGGTCGAGGCCAGCCTTCACGTCCTCCTGCCAGTGGATTGGTACTGGGACGGGGGTGTGATGTGCGACTGGTTTGGCATTGGGGTCCACCATCAATTTCATTGGGGGGCCGTCCATCATGGGCAGCGCTTGGTGGTCACAAGTGTTGAAGGTGCTTGATTTGTAATAGTCCAGCAGGTATTCCTTGAGCTTTTGCTGGTTCGCCGCAACAGCGGGTAGCGGTAGCTCGATTGGAGGTGATGGAGGATGTTGGCGTCTTGGACAGTCACAGTTAGTTACAAGTCCGCTGTCACTGTGTGGCGTGCTGGCACTGTTGTTACAGTATTGTGCTGGATCCAGTTGGACTTCCCCCACTGTAGGAAATCTTCCCGAGATAATGCCGAGTGAAACGCATGCCTCTCTGCTGATGAAGAACTTGTCAGAAGAATCTGTCACATATGTTACCTGTCTCGTTTCTACTTGTTGGCCCTGTTCATCCTTGCCAGTGAGGCGAAGTATGGCTGCGCCAAGGATTTTGATGCCCTTGTTGTTGGCGGCGTGCATCTTCATGGTCACAGGGATGAGGTCAGACTGGAGAAGCCCGAGGCGGTGGATAACCTTGATACCGGTGAGGCAGCTCTGACAGCCTGTGTCTGCCATGGCAGGCAGTACCACGGTTTTTGGGTGGGCATTGAGGGTTGCCCCAAGCGCCTCGTAGTCTTCGGGGAGAGTCCTGACTGTCAGGTTGATGTGTGGC
This sequence comes from Bathynomus jamesi, assembly GCA_023014485.1. Classification (NCBI taxonomy): domain Eukaryota; kingdom Metazoa; phylum Arthropoda; class Malacostraca; order Isopoda; family Cirolanidae; genus Bathynomus; species Bathynomus jamesi. The sequence continues at coordinate 1,356,907 of JAJOZX010000064.1, read as the reverse complement.
TGTGGTTGTGAGTTCTCCTTGATCCACATGTCCGATAGTTCATTGTAAATGTGATGGTCGAGGGCGATTGCTCTTTTCTTATGTGGCTCGGAAGTGTTGCTTGTGGCGCAGAGAAGATCAAATACCGCACCTTCGCACTCATCAGCTTTATTAGGAGTGGCTGAAAGGCTCTTGTCCTTGTCTTTGCTCCTGCATACGGATTCCCAATGGCTGTCGCGCTTGCAAATTTTGCATTTGTGGTTGTACGCAGGGCAATCCTTCTTGCGTATGTGGACTGGGGCTCTTCTGCCGTGTCCTTTTTTACCACAATATGAACAGGGGGCATTTTTGTCTTGTGGGGGTATTTGCTTACTTCTCCTGTATGTGCTGCCTGCGGCCTCCACGGCATGGGAGTCCAGCAGTCGTGATGCTGAGCGCTTGCCTGCTTCCTTCGCCTCGACAAACTGAAAGACGTCTTCCAGGGTCATCTCCTGGTTACTGTTGCCGAGGAGTTCCAGTTGTATTTCCGGGTCAGCAATTCCGCGGGTAAGGACGTCGCGAAGGATGGGGTCAGTGTAATTTACGTTGTTGTTGCAGCTTGGGCATTCAACAAGAAATTTGCAGACTCCGGCCTGACCACGAAGACGGGCTCCAAAACTGCGCACAGTTTCGTCGCGGTCTTGTCGCATATTGTGTAGGGTAACCCTGGCTACCATGGTGTTCTCCTCTCGGACAGCTAGTTTCTTGATTGCAGCAAGGACTTCATCTTCGGTTTTGTTTGTTAGGCTTCCACCTGCGGATCTTGTCAAATCTTTGCGGAGTGAATCGTCGCAGCATTCAAGTAGTTGTACCACTTTGTCCCTACCAGTGATTTTTGTAGCTTCCGCATAATCTGTCCAACGCGACGTAAAATATGCCCAGTCTTCACTGGTACCTGCAGCCGAAATGGTTGGCCGTCTTACTTTCTCAACCTTTGCAGAGACTGTCGGGCTTGGGACATGGGTCGTGCAGTGGGCTGTTATAAGTGCGGCTACAATGGCTGGGTCCAGGTCTGCTGTGACATAGGTACAACCTGTGATAGGACATTCTACGGCAGGCATTGTGGATAGCGTTTGTTGAAGTTGCTTAATTAGGTTGGGGTGGTTGACAGTTGCTTGAATTTACCACGTATGTAGACTTATTTTATTATTTATTTAATTAATCAGTCATTTGTACCTAAGACCGTTGTCATAAATGAGAACCAACTCTTTGTGATCGTTTATTTATTTATATAAAGTCAAACAATGACAACGGTCTTCTGAAAAAGGGATAAGCATAATAAGTAATCACTTGAATAAAACATAAACATAATCATTGTCCTCTAATTTTGACTTAAACATGGACAGTGCGGAATTGAAAAAGTTAAAAAAGAAAAGGGGGGCAAAGTTGGGAGCTGTTACAAAGGCCGTGAACACTTTTAACAATATTACACAACTTGGTAAGGAAGATTTAGAGTGTGTAATTCTTAAATTGGAAACTAAAAAGAAGGAAATAATAGCCATTGATGAGAGTATTTCAGAGTTAGTTGAATCCGAAATGGCTGAAGAACAATTGATAGACCTTTACGCTGATAATGATGATCAGGTAATCTCAATTGAACAGCAAATAAGGAGACTACGGTCTCGTTTGACTAACTTAACACCAAATAAACCTAATTCTGATTTTAATCAAAGTAGAGCTAACCTTCAACAAAATTTAAGTGGCATGCTAAATCCTGAGTCACAAGAATTGAGGGCTCAGTTACCCATTTTGCTAGTACCAACATTTGAAGGGGACACGGTACAATTCCCATCTTTCATTGACAAATTTGAGAGTTTAATAGGTAATAAACCTTATATTTCAACTGTTGAAAAGTTTAGCTACTTAACTAGTTTCCTTAAAGGCCCAGCCTATAACCTGATAGCCTATTTACCAGCCGTAGGGAATTCATATGAAGTAGCTATTGATCTCTTAAAACGTAATTACATTAATAAAGATGAGATTGTATATGAATTATCTCAACAAATTTTTGATTTTGCACCCATAAAAGATAACCATAGTGATATGGAAAATTTTTATACAAAATTAGAAGCTATCATAGGACAACTGGTTAGCAATGAGATAGATATTAAAGCTTCATCTTGGATTATACAAGGCATAGTTCTTAGGTGCCTTCCTTTGAGGGTTAAAGATATTTTAGTTCTAAAGACGGGAGAAAATTATCCTAATCTTGAAGATATCAGAAACACTTTCCCAATATCCTAACTAATTACAAATTGAGAAATATTCCAACAAAATAAGACCCAGACTATGGATAAACCAAAGACTGTTCCCAGAGACCAACTAGCTACAGCCAAACAGACAAAACTTGATACTGTAGAATCAAATGTGACCAACTGTAATACACGAACACCTACATTACAGAACTTTAATGTAACTGCTGCCTCAACTTACACACTACATTGCAAATTTTGTGCAAGTAATGAACACAGTAGTACTGGGTGTGACAAATATTCAGACTTTAACCAAAGAGCTAAAAGATGTGAACAGTTGAACCTATGTAAAAAGTGTACTGGCCAGGGACATTATAAGAAAGACTGTAAATCCAGGTTAAGATTCAAGTGTAAGTTTTGTAAAAGTTTACGACATGTCTCATCAATGTGTGATTCACCAAAGTGTCCAAACAATATTACTCAAACTCAAAAGATACCTCCACCAAACAAAGGTAATCAAGAAAATGCCACTTTCATGGGACATTCTGTTTGCTCAAACAACGTAACAAGAAACACTGAGATTCTTTTACCAACTATTACTTTCGACTTAGTTAATAGTGAGGGTAGCACCACTCCAGTGAGATGTCTTATAGACTGTTGTTCTCAACAAACATTTGTTTCGCAAAATGTAGTTAATAAATTGGGTTTGACACCAAACCCGAATGAACAAAACCTCAATATTGCATCCTTTGTTAAGGATAACTCGGACAAAAATAACTAAGACAATTGACCTGGAACTACATTTAGAAAATAAATTAGAGAAAATTGAAGCAGTCATTATTTCAAAAGTAGGACAAAACAAACTGGTTATACCCAAACTAGAACAAACCATAAATCATTTGGGAAAACACTACAAAATAGCTGATAGACATATCACTAACAACACAGTAGCTAACATTGAAATGTTAATAGGGGCAGATTATATTAATCTTATTCATAAGGGCATAGTGAAGATAGGTGATGGTATAGCTTATCAGACTCCATCAGGGATAGCCCCTTTGGGTGACCTATCCAAATACAACCTAGACCTAAACCAAAATAGTTCATGACCAACAAATACTATGTGCCTCAACTCAGTCCTACATAACACCTGTAAGAATAGCAACACTTTGAATAATATTATCTCAACTGAGAACATTAATTCATCATTATCAAATGAAACTTTGGATGAGGCAATTCAAACTTTATGGTTGCTAGAATCTGTGGGTATACATGACACAAATCAAACTTCAGAAGATCAGTTAATGGTAGAAAGATTTGAAGACACCATTCAGTGCAAAGACAATAGTTATTTTATTGAGTTACCTTGGAAAATAAATTGTCCAACTTTAAGAGACAATCTCAAAGTAGCTAAAGGACATTTATATAAAGTAATGAAAAAACTCAAACAAGATAATAATATTCAAACATATAATGATGTCTTCAAAGAACAGCTACAGAAAGGCTTCATTGAAGAAGTAACAAATAACCCTTTTAAAAAAGATGGTTGTCATTATTTAACCCACAGGGGGTTTATCGACAAGATGCCCCAACAACAAAACTCAGAGTAGTATATAACTGTAGCCTCAAAGACAGTGATAAACACAGTTTGAATGATTGCTTGATTGAGGGTCCTAATCTCATTTCTGACCTTGTGAAGATCTTACTGAGGTTCAGGTTAGATAAATATGCCGTACAAAGTGACATTTCAAAGGCATTTTTGAGAATAAATCTTAAAAATGAATATGATAAGAACCAACTTAGGTTCTTATGGTTCAATGATCCATTTGATTTGAATAAAGGGTTCATAACCTATAGATTTAATGTTGTGTTGTTTGGAGCCAATTGCTCACCTAGCCTATTAGCATTGACAATTGGACATCATTTGAACCAGTTTAATAACTCTTTAACATTGAACTTCCTTAAGGAACATTTTTACGTAGACAATCTAATAGGCTCAACAACAAAATCTGAATTATCTGAAGTCTATGAACATTCTCAAAACATTATGCAACAAGGTAACTTTGAACTTAGAGAGTGGATTTCAAATGATGAGATTTAAACAAAAAGATTTTAAAGGATAATAATGGTCTTACTGAGCAATCAGACAGAGTTAAAACTTTAGGTATGAACTGGTATTTGGATGCAACTTCTAACAGTCATGATTCAATCTGTACTAAAGGTTTTAAACTTGATGAGGAAGCAAATACTAAAAGACAAATATTATCAGAGGCTTCCAAAATTTTTGATCCTATGGCTCTATTCCTGCCTTCAACAATAAAATCAAAGATTCTCCTCCAAGAAATTTGGAGGACAAATGTTGGGTGGGATGATCCAATAACAAATGAAAATCAAAAATCTTGGAAGAAGTTAGCTGCTGATTTAACAAAAGTGCAGAACATTAAAATTCAAAGGTGCTGTGGGTTTAGGGATAAGCCCCAGAGACTTCATGTGTTTGCTGATGCAAGCACACAAGCTTATGGGTGCTGTGCGTATCTTGTAAGTCCTACAGAAAGTCATCTAATTTATGCAAAAGGGAAAGTTGCACCTCTCAAACCTACCCGAACCATACCTCAATTGGAACTATTGGCTGCTGCATTAGCCATTAAAACCATTTCATTGCTTAAGGATGCTTACCATGATGTGAACATAACTCATATCCACATCTGGCTTGACAGTCAGATTTGTCTTGCCTGGATACGGAATGATAGCATTAATAGTAAGAATATCTTTGTAAGAAATAGGCTAAAAGAAATAGCTGAAGCTAATGAAAGCCTACAAGTAAACTTTCACTATGTTCCAACTAAACAAATCCAGCAGACTTTCTGACCAGAGGTTTATCCTACAAGTTGTTGAAGTCAAACAAAACTTGGTTTATGGGACCTAAGTGGCTCTGTAATACAGACCAATGGCCTGTGGAACAAGTTAACTTGACATTAAATTTAATCTTTTCAAATGAAAAGGTTGAACCAATCACTAATTATGAACGTTATTCTGACTTCAGTAAACTTGTCAGGGTCACAGCCTACTGTTTGAGGTTTGCTCACAACTGTTTAACTACAATTAACAAACAGCTAAATAAAAACAATCATAATTATACAGAAGTTGCAACCAAATACTGGATAGGCCATGCACAACAAAAAGAGTACAATAAAGAGTTAGAATTCTTGACTAATGGGAAACAAACAAAAGAAACTGTACCATCAGTAGTTGTGGATCTAAACTTGTTCAGAGATGAGGAAGGCCTTCTAAGGTGTAAAGGGAGATTAGACAAATCAAAACTCATACAAAAGCAAACATCCAATCCTTTTACCTAGATTTAGCTATTTGACAACATTAATCATCAGAAAAACACACAATGATGTATATCATATGGGGGTACCACAGACACTAACTACATTAAGAAAAACTTATTGGATACCCAAGGGAAGGATCACTGTTAAAACAGTCCTGAGTGAGTGTGTCACATGTAGGCGTATTCATGCTAGGCCTATAGGAAACCAAATCCTCCTGCTTTGCCAGAGGAGAGAGTTACTCTCAACAGACCCTTTGAGACTGTAGGCATTGACTATACAGGAGCATTGACTGTAGGGGTGGTTGACACTGAACAAAAAATGTACATTGTACTGTTTACATGTGCTGCCTCACGAGCTGTTTATTTGGATGTTGTGGAGGACCTTACAGCAGAATCTTTGTTGCTGTCTTTAAGAGATTCTGTGCACGACATTCAGTACCAAAGACAGTTTGGACTGACAATGCTACATATTTCAAGGCTGGTGAACAAGTCATCCACGACTTGTTAAGCGATGAACTCACACAATTATATATACAAAATTCAAACATAAAGTGGAAGTATATTCCGGTTGCCTCTCCTTGGTATGGTTCTATCTGGGAGAGGAATATACAAACAGTAAAGAATTGCTTGAAGAAAGCAATTGGCAAAAAACAGATACACTTATTTGAGTTGCTCACTCTCCTTGCTGAGATTGAGAACATCATCAACGATAGACCACTCACTTATGTGAGTGACAACATTAATGACCCGGAACCATTAACTCCAAAACATTTAATTCGGGGAGAACAAGTTAGTCTCCTGCCGGACTACAATATAGACTCTTCAGAAGACCCAAACTGGACTCAACGACATGATGAGCTCCAGACTAAGTTACAACATTTGACTAGAGTTAAAGCTCATTTCATTAAACAGTGGAAAACTGAGTACTTGATGGGTCTAAGGGAGAGACATAAACAAATGACTAAGAAGGATTGGTCTGACACAATTAAGGTAGGGGACCTTGTTCTCATACATGACAGTACTCCAAGACAATACTGGCCTCTGGCTAGAGTTTCAGAACTCAGACCAGGGGCAGACGGGGTAACAAGAGTGGTCAAATTAAGGACTTCAACGGGTGACACAACAAGAGACATTTCTCTTTTGTACCCTTTAGAGTCTGGACCCAAAACAATAGACTTTGGAGAACCTTCTCCACTGACAGTAACAACTGGAGACACTGAACTTCCAGTAACTATTCCTTTGACAGTAGGAGTGGTAACGCATCCTACTACAACATTAACAGACACAAGACCTCAGCGACAAACAGCATTAAAGGCGCGACTATTTTTACAACAAAAAATAGATGCTGGGGAATTGTAATTTTATCTTCTAACTTTCACTTTTTCTTTTCTTATGGTAAAGACCATAGATAGTTTCATCCTATGGATGTATATTTTCTCTTCTAATTAAATGCTACACCTTCTCCATGAGAAGGTGAGGATAGGCACTGTTAATCAGATTAACAGGCATTTACAGTCAAATAGTTAGCTAGTCTACACTCAGACATAAAAATTGGTGACAATGACACCAAAATTTTTATCTCCCGGGGCCCCCAGTATATGGAAAACTGATGAGTGGGTAGTTGGGAGGTAACGAAAATGGTTCACTGAGTAGGTAGGTAGTTAATCTAACAATTATTAAATTCCTTTTATGTCAATAACTGGGTGAATGAAACCAATTGGTTGCTCACCAGAGTTATTCTCCACACTAGTATTTATATACTGTGTGACAAGAGCGTGCTCGGTAATAGATATACATTACCGATCAACCAACCGGAAAAACCAAGACGACGCTGGTGGAAAAAGCCCCGCTAAAAGGAGAACAAAGGAGAACGAAAACGAAGAACGGGGCGAAAGGACGGAACTGGGGAAGGGAGAAGAACAGACAAGAAAATAAGATCCCCACCAGCAAGTACGCTCTCGACAATTATACAGGAAGGAGAAAAGAGAGACTAATAACTAGCAGTAAGTGACTAATTGTGTTTTTAGCCCAGTTGGATCTTCTAACTTCTAACTTAGAAGACTCATTAAATTAAGCTGGGTCAGACAACTTAGGCCTACATTGTGGCCTAAGACCCAGCATCAACTCATAGCTTAACAAAGGTGAAGGTAGATTGCCCTAACCTAGTTTGGTGAGGAATCCTACTGTGGACCTCAATTTATCTGCCCGCTCTGGACCATTTCCGGAATCTCTAGGCTGACCCCTACAGGGCTAGACTTAATCTACTCTATAGTTAGACTGGAGATATAAGGGGCGGGTTAATTGTGGACCAATTCATACAGAGCATTTTTCACACTTTCAAGTCGGCCTTGCATCATTCCCGTGGGGAGGAAATGCAAGTGGCGTTGGATAAATTTTTGTTTAAATATCGACTAACACCTCACACAACGACAGGGGTGTCTCCTTCTAAACTTATGATTGGCCGGGGAATTCGTTCAGTTTTCGATTTGTTAAGTCCAAACGAAACGTTACAACGAGTTTTACGCCAGCAGGAAAAACAGAAATTGCACCACGACACTAAAAAGGGAGAGTTATAGGAGCGCAACCTAATGATCCATTATGATTCGCAACTATGGGACTGGACCAAAATGGGTTCCTGCAACTGTGCAGGAGAGAACGGGCCCTGTTTCCTTCAAGTGCCAACTAGAAGATGGTCGTTCTATTAAACGCCATCAGGACCAGATATGGGAACGTGAAATGCAGAATGATCAGAGTCTTCCGTAAGAGAGAACCGATCCTCTGGAAAATGGTTCAATTCGCCCGCCCACGCAGGTTGCACCTAATCCTGCTACATCAACCCCGCTCCGCAAGTCGTCTAGGGTCTCTCATCCCCCTGACAGACTAAACTTGTAGGGGAGGAGTGAGGTGACATGCGTGTATATATATGTATATAGTCTAAAGACACTAAAGGGAAAAGTCACTAAACCTAAGCTGAATGGCAACACGAAGGGATAAACGGACCAACGCGGCTGTTCGTATTGTTTTTGGCTGGCCTTGAGCATGGTGTTTCCTATCTAACCTAATCGTTGGTGCGAAGTGTTTATTTGGTGGTGTTTCTAAGGTGACAATATGGGTAGGAAGTTCTCAGTACTTAAGTATAGTTAGGGGTAATGTCTATAGCTTCTAAATTAGTAAAGTGTTAGAGAGAGTTAGGTAGGCTGTTTGTGGGACGCAGGAATCTATGGTAGGCCCAAAGAATATCTAATTCAAGGCACCAGGTAAGTGCCTTTGTTTGTTTGCTAGAACCTAAATAACTTAGTGGGGTGTCTAACCCCAAGTTATCACACTTACTTAAAAGTTCCAAAATTCTGTAATAGTTGCCGTTGTTTGGTGAACCGAAACGGGAGTCGTGTCCACGAATTGCTACTCCTCGTGACGCGATATACTTGATAACGTCGACACAGCGCCGCAAAACTTCCTGCCAGTAGTTGCACTCCTTTTCAAACTGGTTCACCAGTTTCGAATCAACACGGCCGGAGACAGACTTTCTAACCAACAAATATCTCATCGACTCCATATGTTGCTCATATTTTCCGTGTGCTTCGACCGATTGTCTACCATGCTTCCAGTCGTTGAACCCGATTGTGAACTTGCTGTCCGCCCTCGACATTAATTTACTATGGAAAACTGATGAGTGGGTAGTTGGGAGGTAACGAAAATGGTTCACTGAGTAGGTAGGTAGTTAATCTAACAATTATTAAATTCCTTTTATGTCAATAACTGGGTGGATGAAACCAATTGGTTGCTCACCAGAGTTATTCTCCACACTAGTATTTATATACTGTGTGACAAGAGCGTGCTCGGTAATAGATATACATTACCGATCAACCAACTGAAGAAAAAACCAAGACCACGCTGGTGGAAAAAGCCCGGAAAAAAGGAAGACAAGGGAGAACGAAAACGAGGAACGGGGCGACAAGATGGAACGAAAGAAGGGGGAAGAACAGACACCGAAAAAAAATCTCCACCAGCAAGTACGCTCTCGACAATTATACAAGAAGGAGAAAAGAGAGACTCTAATAACTAGCAGTAAGTGATTAATTGTGTTTTAACCCAGTCTTAAGTAAACTCATTAAATTAAGCTCGGTCAGACAAATTAGGCCTACATTGTGGCCTAAGACCTAGTATCAACTCATAGCTTAACAAAGGTGAAGGTAGATTGCCCTAACCTAATTTGGTGAGGAATCCTACTGTGGACCTCAATTTATCTGCCCGCTCTGGACCATTTCCGGAATCTCTAGGCTGACCCCTACAAGGCTAGACTTAATCTACTCTATAGTTAGACTGGAGATATAAGGGGTGGGTTAATTGTGGACCAATTCATACAGAGCATTTTTCACATTACAGACAAAACAGTAAACAGCCTGTGGACTCAGAATAGCACAGCCATGACACCTCAATCCTCTCATTCGTCAGGCTATGTTTCTCAACAAATAATGTCTTCGTACATTGGCGTGTTGTACCACTTTCAGTAGTTGAAGAGTTACTGAAGTCGCTGTCATAATTTCGGCAATCTGATGTTCCCCGCTCTATCCAGAATTCTCTAAAGTCATCAACACTTGTGGCCACAAACCAATGTCATTAATTGCATGTCCTGAAGCGGAGGCAGCTGGGGTGCCTGCTGAAAGGGCTGACTTAGTTGCTGATGATTTAATCCAATTAGTCAGTTTCGGCACCGTCGCGAGAAACTCTTCTCTGCGCTTCTCATCCTTACGCTTTTCAATAACGTATTTATATTTCCTCCTTCGATCCCGGTCACGGCTCGTTTCCATGTTGTACGTATTACAATGTCAACAATAAGAACATAAATCATGAATCTGCAACAGAAACAAGAAGAAATAACAACATTAGAAATGAGTAATACTAACAAGAACAACAAATTAAACACCATAAAGGATATTAGAATGCCTGATGCCATGCCGCCTACTGGAAAAAGAAACTCGTCGCAGATGGCAAATACGTGGTTTAATTTTTTTCAATTGAAATTTGCGGGGCCCATCGGGCGCGGGGCCTTGGACATTTGCCCGGTGCGCCACCCCCTAAATGAGGCCCTGATCGATCTAACAGAGCACGACATTTTTAAACTCTTGCTTGCTTATTTGATGCAGAGAGCTTATAAACTTCGACTCTTTTAAAACATTTAAGACCCAAATCATCTTTTACTATATGACGAATACTAGAGCGAGAAATACCAGTAGTTTTTGAAATTTCTCTAACGGACTTGTGGGTGTTAGGTCGTTCTTCTTGACTGCATATCATGGATGAAACCATGTCAATATTTTCCTCAGTATGTGATGTTTTTGGCTTTCCACTGCTTTCTTTTCGTTTGGTCGACCCTGTTATATCGATTTTCTTTACGAGATATTGAAGTCCAGGTATCGTCCATCGTTTATTTGGAAACTCTTTCTTCATTCGTTTTGCACCCGTTTCTCTCCTTACGCAGGTTCAATATCAATGCTTCATCTTCCAAAGAGTATTTCATTATGTTATAACTTGTTCACAAACTATAGCAGAATGATGGTCTGAAATGAAAAAGGAAATAAATTAATTATTTTGTGTAAAAATTAGGAAAATTAATTATTTATGGAGAAACTGACTGTCATCAGGAGGGGGTCTGTAGTGGAGCGGAATCGTCTAAAGCCAGAGTGGGTAACCGGGAGGGAGTCAGTATTTTCAAGGAGAAAGGAGAATCGCGCGGTGATCATTTTCTCGAAGATTTTACAGGCACAGCAAGTTAATGCGATTGGTCTATAATTAGTCGGGTGAAGGGGGTCTTTACCGGGTTTGGGGATTGGTATTACGTGGGCCTCCTTCCACCCTGAGGCGCTGAGGGGAGAGTGTCCTCAATCCATATACGGTTGTAGAGATCTAGGAGGAACAGTTGCATAGTAGGATGGATGTGTTGGATCAAACAGTAGGGGATGCCGTCCGGGCCAGGGGAAGGAGACCATCTAAAGGCCAGTGCCGCCTGTAGCTTTCGCATGGTGAACAGCCGATTGTAGTTGTCGTCGAGGGATGGTGAGTTCTTTTTAGGGGCCAGCGCGTGGGGGGTCTGTGGAGGAGACGGCAGCGAAGATTCACTAATGGCCTAGGTTCATAGAGAAGCCCGTCATTTGTTCGGAGGACCGGAGGTCAGGAGTGGGCGTGTCGTCTCTCGACACTCCGTACCTTCTTCCAGATGATAGCCGATGGTGTGGAGGAGGTAATACCTGAGACAAAGGTACGCCAGGAAGCTCGGCGCGCTTTCTTCATCGCACGGCGAGCAACGGCTCTGGCCCGCTGCATCGCCATGCGATGGGTAGGGGTTCGCGTACGATAAAATCGTCAGGTAGCCCTCTTCTTGCCACGAGTGGCCTCCGCGCAGTCTGGATTCCACCAGGGTACTCGTCGGGCTCGGGGGTAGGCCGAAGACCGTGGAATGCTGGCGCTTGCTGCTGCGACAACAGTCGCTTCAAAGTATGCAATGAATTCATCGGGGGATGGAAAGTGGGCCGTCGTACAACGTGTGGAAGTGTTGTTCCGGAAAAGGGGCCAATTGACTCTGGCCGTTATCCACTTCTCCGGTATCCGAACGGTCTGATCGTGCCGATTTAGTGTGAGGCAAACAGGGAAGTGGTCACTGCCGTGGTCATCCCGAAGCATTGCCAGGTGAAGTCCACGAGGCCGTCCGTCGAGATGAACGCTAGATCTATACAGGACGGGGTGCATCTGGTGGCGTGGTAGTGTGTGGGAGAGCCGTCGTTGAGGCACTCGAAGGAAAGTTCAGCCATGAGGGTAATCAGGGTCGGAGCCACAAAAGTGGAGGTCGTATCACCCCACAAGGGGTGGCGACTATTGAAATCGCCCAAGAGTAGGAAGGGCCTGGGGAGTTGTTGAACAACCCCAACCAGGTCATCGCGGGTAACTTGGGAGTGAGGGGGGAGGTAGACCGAGCAGACTGCGTATTGCTTGTCCAGGAAAACCCTGGCAGCACCCACCTGTAACGGGGATCTAATAGGGAGGTTGTGAAAGGGGACTGTACGGTGGACGAGGATGGCAGCCCCCCCCTTCATGTGCAGGTAGGAGACGGAGACGTAGTGCTATAATATCCGGTAGGGCAGGGCATCGGTCTGGTCCCCAGGTTTAGCTTCTGGAGACAGACACACCGGACGAGCAGAGGCAATCAGGGAATTTAGGCCTTCGTAATTTGCGAAGATTCTCCTACATTTCCACTGTAGGATGGTCGCTTTCGGAAGGTTTATTGTTGGACGAGGTTGAGGTGGAGAGTGAAGGTGCTAGGGAGTTAGACTGTGGATGGGGATCTAGGTCCATGATGGCGGGGGTTAAGTCGGGGGCCTGTCGGGTCACCTGCTGTTCACCAAGGAGGGAATCGGCTGAGCTGCCAACCCCTTCGGGGACTGTGGGGCCGAGTCGACCGAACGGGACCCGAGACGTGGAACGTGGCGGCCCGGGGACCGTCGCGGGCTCAGAGGATGAGGAGTCTCTAGACAGGGTTCAGTAGTCATGCAACGGGGAAGGGTTCCATTGTCCAGATTAGCACCTTCCTGTTAGGTTGTGGTTTCCCGGGACACCCGGGGTGACAACAGGGGGTATCAGTAAAACCTGGCGGGTGGGGGAGAGGACAAAGTCTGGGTGGCCAATGAGGGAAGAGCCGGAGGCACGAGAGGGGCCGGGTCAGTGAGGGTACAAGGGGGTGAGCCAGGGTGCTCCCGTGGTGGGGTGAAGAAGATGGCACCAGGGGGTAAGGACAGATCTAGGAGGCTCGAGGGTGCGGCCGAGGGTACTCTGACCACACCATGTAGACGTGCCATTGCTGTGTCCACTGGATCCTCGGATGTGGGGTGATCTGCCCCGTGTCTCGCCCTAGGTGGTGGCTCGTGCACGTCAGCAACGACTGTCAACTTCTGCAAAGGCGAGTGCGGAGATGAGAGGGTCATCGTAGGCGAGGTTAAGGGTGTAGGTAGGCGGGTTCTCCTTTTAGATTTCGGAGAAGAGAGGGAGGTTTGTTGGATGGTCGTTGAGTCTGGAGGCTCACTCCGGCATCTCCGCCTCGTTGATTTACCCCAGGCGCTAGGTTTGGATGTGTTCTCGGGGTGCGGTGAAAGCGGGGTTCCTGGGAGACGAGAACCGAGAGTCCCGATTCCCGGCGTGGGGCCCGATCGGGAAGAGGGATGAGTAGTCGATCAGGGTTTGAGTGGCGGATCCGGACGGCGAGTCGAGGGAACTGAGCCGAAGGCTACAGCATAAGAGACCCCCGACCTCACCTCCCGACTCCGCACCCTGTCTCGTGCCTCTCGGAGACTAAGGAAGTCCGCTACCTGCAGGCCTCGAACCTCCTCCTCGAACCTGAAGAGGGGTGTGCGCCTTGACAATTGGAGCATTTGGATGTGTTGGGGCACTTGTCTGAGTGAGCGATTTGTCTGCAACGGACACACAGTTGGTGCGGCTGCCGACAAACTGAGCTAACGTGTCCAAACTTGTTACATTTAAAGCAACGGGTCGGGTCTGGAATGTATGGGCGGACAGAAAACTCGCGAGACGTGCCGTCTCCCATACCCCCATACAATACAGTCAGGAGGAACTAAGGTATTGAAGGTAAGAAGTAGACGCGGGGTGGGGGAGGGGGTGTCTCCCTGTCGGGATGTGAAGCGATGGATCTTAGTGACACCCTGGGGTGCGAGGTCCTCCAGGAGCTCATTCACTGTGATCGACAATAGGCGGGTGGCGTAAATAATGCCCTGACTGTGGTGCAGGCGAAGGTGTGGGGAAATGGACACCGAACAAACAAGGACCTCAGTGAGGGAGAGTAGGACTTTCGTCTCTGCGGCTGAGCGTGATTTTATGAGGAGGGAGCCATCCCTCTGTGGTTGTACATCATAGTGGCTGGAGTTGCTGCGGGCTCGGATCGCCTGGAACGTCCGTTCAGAGTTGAACGGGAGGGACCTAGAGGTAGGCCGGATCACTAGGAATTTGTGGATACTTGGAAGGAAGAGGGAGGCTGTAGAGTGGACTGGGATATCCAACAGTTGATAGGAAGGTCGTAAATGCCGACTTCCCCGTCCGCCGCGGGGCTCTCTCCGTGGGGGGGCGGGCCGACGGCGGGTGAGGAGGGCATAAAACCGGGTTTTGGAGGCAAGTGTTGGGTGGAACCTGACTTGCCCGATGGCGGGTGAGGAGGGCTAGGGCGAGACCCCTGCTCCAGAGAGTGTATGTCCAAGGGCATATTCAAGGTACATGCTGGGGTCGGCAACGGAAAAGGAGAGTGCAAGTGTTCCGCTTCCAGAGGGGAGTCAACCCCATCAGGATGCGGTCTTCCAGTGGTAGAGGACTCGAGGGCCTGGTTGCCCACCACCCGAGTGTCGAGAGTAGTAGTAGTCCGAAATGTAGAAGCAGAAATCGCAAGCCGAGAAGAAGCCATCGCAAACAAAAAGGAACTTCATCCCCCACGCGCATCCAGCCACCACCGACTCCAACAAGGGAAAGGCGAATCGTGGGCACACTCGGCCCCACCGCCAATAGATGTCATGCAGAGTAGATACACCCATTCCCAGTTCCCGTGCCTAAAAGGCGGCCACTCTCATCCAATGCGCGGTGAAAGATGGCAGGGACAGGGCTTGGGTTTGGTTTAAGAGCGACAAGGGCGAAGGACAACCACCTCCCTCACCCAAGGTCCAAGGAAAGAGTCAAACCAAGGTCCAAAACAAAGCAAAGCCAAATGCAGGGGGGAAAAAAAAAAAAAAAAAAAAAAAAAAAAAAAAAAAAGGCCAGAAAGAGTTGGGAGAAAGAAATATAAGTAGGAGAGTAGATCAGAAAAAGCCCTTACATCGAAGGAAGATGCATTCCCTCATTGGCCACAGAGGGACGCGCCCTATAGCTCCGGACAAAGCAAAGGATATATATATATATATATAATATATCGGGTGGTCCGAAAAAAAATGACGCATTTTTTTAAAAAATTAATATCTCAGTAACCCCCTTCCTTATCATGACAATTTTTATATGCAAAGATACTTTCAAACTTCTTTTTGAATGCAAGAAACGAATTCTGATATCTTTTATAGTTTCGCAATTAACAAAAAAACAACATGGGTCAAAAAAAACAAAAAATCGCAATATAATATCCGTTTTTTATACGTATCATTTTTATACGATATCATGCGATATTTTTGCAAGTTATTACAAAACCTCTACAGGAATGAACAAGTCAAATTGTGGATATTTTTATTTTTTAACAATTGTCAGTACCCTTAATGATGTTGTCAGAGGAAGATCGTTTATCTTATTAAAAATTGTTACTGTGAAAAAGGATGAGACTGGAAGGTTATTGCAAGAGTTTCCCGGCAAAAAGTGGAAAAGGCGTGCAGTGGAAAGATCTTAAAGAAGATTCGCGAATCGGGAAGTACTGCCAGAAAACCAGGAAGCGGTAGACCTAAAACAGCTTCGTTCCAGAAAATGTGGATTACATCAACGATAAAAATCTGCTCTCAAGAAGATAAACCAGGAAGTCATTTGTCACAAAGAACAATTGCTAAACATTTGAATATTGGAAAGACTTCTGTACACCGAATAATTAAAGCACAAAAAACTAAAAGCCTTCAAAAGAATAATATCTTCTAGAAAAAGTGATACTGTTAAGGATAAAAGAAAAACAAGGTGCAGAAAGTTACTTGATAATTTCTCTGTCGTTGATATTAAAAAGATAGTCTTCACGGATGAAAAAGATTTCACTCTAGAAATTCCGCGAAACCGTCAAAATGATGTTGTCTACGGGCGTGGTAAAAAGTGTGACATTTCAATAAACAGATTGTATCATGAAACGTCAAGATTCTCCAAAAAGGTTATGATATCTGCAGGGGTCTCTTGGAATGGCAAGACAGATGTTCATTTTATTGAAACTGAAAAGACAAAGGTGAATTCTGCAAATTACATTGAACTTTTAAGAACAAAATTGTTGCCGGATTGTCGTCGCCTGTATCAAGAAAATGATTTCATATTTCAACAAGATGGAGCACCGTCGCATACAAGCTACGCCACACAGTCGTTTCTGATTAGCAATACACCAAAATTAATAACGAAAAATGAGTAGCCACCACAAAGCCCAGATTGTAATCCTATGGACTACTCAATTTGGGAGTTACTAAAAGAGAAGGTTTACCGAGGGTCGACGAGAAAAAATTCACCGAATCAGAATTAAAAAGTAAAATACTTGAATCTTGGCAAGAAATTGGCATTAATGAAGTAAGAAGTATTATTTTGTGTGGAAGAAAAGACTTAGATTAGTGTGTCAACAAGAGTGGTGTCCAATCGATCATTTACTGTAAATTAATTAGTTAAATTCTGATTAAATTTTTCCTTTCTCATGATATTCGTTTTTTTGACCCATGTTGTTACTTTTGTTAATTGCGAGAAAACTATAAAAGATATCAGAATTCCGTTTCTTGCATTCAAAAAAAGAAGTTTGAAAGTATCTTGCATATAAAAATTGTCATGATAAGGAAGGGGGTTACTGAGATATTAATTTTTAAAAAATGCGTCATTTTTTCGGACCACCCGATATATATATACATACACACACACACATATATATATATGTGTATATATAATTATTGATGATAAAACCACGAAGGGAAAAGAAACACAAAGTGGTGCTCAAGCGCTTTCATCTAATGACATCCTCAGGAACACTCATGAGTGTTCCTGAGGATGTCATTAGACGAAAGCGCTTGAGCACCACTTTGTGTTTCTTTTCCCTTCGTGGTTTTATTCATCATAAATATTTTTCACGTGTCACTTTCGTGAAATATTTTCATATATATATATATATATATATATGTAGCGGATCGACAAGAAATAGACCAACAAATAGACAGAAATACTTCCTTCCACGCTACCATCAAACAGTCACACAAACACACGGGGCAAACAAACAATGGAAAGTCTGTCTTCCCAAGGCGCGAATGTAAGCCTTTGTAAACTAAAAGACGCGTGGACAAAGCGTCTTAAGATTTGGTACAGTTCTACGTCACAGGAACGGCGTATAAAAGAGAACATCCACGCTCACTCTCTCTCACTTCGTTGGCGTTTCCATTTCGTTCGACTACTCCGTACGATACCACCTCTTCGACCGCCTACCGGTTTCGGCCGGAGGCGAGGCCCGCTACTTTCTTCAAGGCCTGCAATTTGTCAAGTGGGATCTACAGACCGCCTGCAGAAGCAATCCTTCGAGGCCCAACCGGAATCACTTCGGGCCTGCGGTTTGCCGGGTAGGCCTTCAAGTTTCTCCACCTTCCTCGAGATATATATTCAGCATCCCAGGCCTACGCCTGCACCTCGAGAAGTAACATCACCTCAGGCTTCCGAACTAAGCCTACATTCATCATCTCAAGAGGCTTAACGGACAACGACAACTAGAATCTGCGTAATAGGTTCGTCTTCAACCCGCCTTCAACAAAGGTTACGTCACCATAAGATAAGTACCTCCTATTCTAAGTACTCTTGTGAAGCCTACATTAGCCTACCGCCGAACGGTAGGCTATACTCCCAAAGTGTGTAATCACGCGTTCCAACTGACTCTCGTGAAAGAACGCAGTAGGCCTGTCATCCAATTCAAGTGTCATTTTTATACCGTTATTTCCGCGTATCATCCGTTATTATGTTCAATTCATATATTTAGGTGTTAACTAAATATTCTCTTGACATAATCACTTAACATCACATAATGTTCTTGTATATAAATGATATATGTGCAAGCATTTCAATCCATTATTATTAGGCCGCATCAATTGTTCCTTGTGCATCCATGCAATCATTTAGCCTACTTAATCAGTGTCATGTTTTCCATTCAATGTACCAAACGCACGTGCATTCTTTATATCATTTACTAGGCCCATTCAATGTTACATGTCGCTTGGATTGTCCTCAAATCGCCGTAGGATTTCTTCTTCCATGTCAGGAGTGCGCACGTTTCTCTCCCGATCAGTGTCATGCATGTTTGCATGGAATGTTCCAGTTTCTCGCAGTCGCCGATGCAAATGCGCAAACGTTTGGTGGTTTGGCACACGTCTGTTTGGGAAGCGTTGTCGGTACAACCTCACAGCAGCTCTTCCGTTTCCATTGGCAGCCCCATACACCATATGCATGTCAGCCATCTCAGCAGTCGTGAAGCGCTCCATGTTACGCGTACTACGTCCGATTTAAGAATGCCGGCGGCAAGCGCGAGTCTAGCCCACTTCACCTTTTAGCCAATTGCAGCGGCGCCCTCTCGCGCGAATGGTGACGTCAGCGGACATACACTTATAGACGAAAAGGGTTTGTCTTGGTGTTGCCTATCCCCATTACAATTTGTACAGAAAGTTTTCAAACACCCTGTGTATATATATGTATATATATATATATATATATATATATATATATATATATATATAATATTTAGGAGAAATCCAATGACAAGGAGGAATGTAAATGCCATGAAAAGTCTTCTTTAATGCGCAACGTTTCGAGCAATACGCTCATCATCAGGCTAGATAATAACAATATGAAATTAGAATCAATAAATAAATGTGAACAAGACAAAATAATTTCCATAAAACCTATTCAGTAAAAGCAAATTTTAAAAAGACTAAAAGAAGAGGGTTAAATTCAAAGTTATAAAAATTTACATATAAAATTAACCAGAAATTTAAAAAAGCTATTTAAATTACATATAGTAAATTTGAAATAGTACACTGGAATAATTAACACTAATACAATGGAATAATTAACACTACGAACCTTTCAATGCTGGTTCCGAGGCACGAGTAATTTAAAACAAAACAAAACAGGAAACAAACTATGAGTTGGGCGGTTGGGGAGGGGGGATTATAAAAAATTGGGGAGGGGGGAGGGAGTTAGGGGAGGGGGGATTATAAAAAATTTAGAGGGACAGCTGAGGAATCCACGTTTAGAGAAGGGGTCAATGTTTTAATATAAAGAGATTCCAAAATTCTAAGTGAGTTAGGACAAGAATTACAACCGAGAATTTTAAAATTATCTAAAGTGACATCAGTTTTGCATTTAATACTGTGTTCCCGAATACTAGAGGATTCTTTTTTATTTAAAATTTTACCTGTTCGGCAACTTATTCCCATATGCGAATAAAATCTAGCCCTAAGGGAGCGCACGGTGCTGCCAATGTAAGTACCAAGGAGACACCTTGGGCAGGTAAATAAATATACAAACAAATTCTTGAACCCATCAATAAAGTCATTTTAAGGTTGGAAGACCAAGTTAATAGATTTTTGTCACGATTAAAGTCTTTAAAGATAATAAAAAACGATACTTACTCTCAGTTGTTTGTATCTGGTTCTGATCTTGCTCAATTATACTGTTTGCCTAAAATCCATAAAGTTGGAACACCTCTCCGTCCTATTTTAGCTTCGTATAACTTACCTACCTTTCAATTGGCAAAATTTGTTGTTGGTCTCCTGTCACCTTTTGCGAAAAATGCTTATACTATAAATAACTCTTATGAATTTCAAAAAGATCTTCTTGGTGAGAATTTCGATTCAAAAAGTTTTTTGTCAGTTTTGATGTAAAGTCGCTTTTCACGAATGTACCTGTATCAGAAACTATTGCCATTATTTTAGATAGGGTTTTTAGCTCTGTTGATAGTTTTCATGGTTTTTCAAGGTCTTATTTTAAGGAACTTTTAGAATTGGTTTTTAAGCAATGTTATTTTACTTTCAATAATAAGGTTTACCAACAAATTGATGGTGTTGGGATGGGATCACCCGTCGGACCTTTATCAGCTGATTTTTTTATGACTCATTTAGAAAGTGTAATTTTTAGACAATCTCCCACCCATTGTAAACCAATTTTCTATCGACGCTTCGTTGATGACTCGATAGCTGTTTTTGATAATGCTGTACAAGCGCAACAATTTTTTAACTTCTTAAATTCTCTGCACCCCAATATAACTTATACAATGGAAACTGAGAATAATGGCTCCCTTCCCTTTTTAGATCTTTTAATTTCGAAAAAAGGTGATTCCATTACTACATCAGTTTACAGGAAACCCACTTTTACTGGTTTGGGCATGAATTTCTTTAGTTTTACTGATTTTAACTATAAGATGTCGTGTATTAAAACTCTTGTTCAGAGGATATAATTTGACCTCTAGTTTTACCTTACTTAACGATGAATTTAATAATTTAAGATCATATTTTACCAATAATAGTTTTCCTGTTCAATATGTAGATAAACTAATTAGATCTTTCTTAAATAACGTTTATAGCCCTCAACTTCCCTGTATTTCAGTGCCTAAAGATATAAAATATTTCTTGGTACCTGAAATGGGTCCCATGAATAAAGAATTTAAACTTAAATTTACAAAGTTAAGAAAATTTTTTATCATACTGATTTTCGCATTATATTTATTAACAAAATGTCTTTAGGTAGCTTTTTCTCAGCGAAGGATCGAACTCCTGATTCGTTGCGTAGCGGTGTTGTACATTTATTTACCTGCCCAAGGTGTCTCCTTGGTACTTACATTGGCAGCACCGTGCGCTCCCTCAGGGCTAGATTTTATTCGCATATGGGAATAAGTTGCCGAACAGGTAAAATTTTAAATAAAAAAGATTCCTCTAGTATTCGAGAACACAGTATTAAATGCAAAACTGATGTCACTTTAGATAATTTTAAAATTCTCGGTTGTAATTCTTGTCCTAACTCACTTAGAATTTTGGAATCTCTTTATATTAAAACATTGACCCCTTCTCTAAACGTGGATTCCCCCCTCCCCCCTCCCCAATTTTTTATAATCCCCCCTCCCAACCGCCCAACTCATAGTTTGTTTCCTGTTTTGTTTTGTTTTAAATTACTCGTGCCTCGGAACCAGCATTGAAAGGTTCGTAGTGTTAATTATTCCAGTGTACTAATTTCAAATTTACTATATGTAATTTAAAAATAGCTTTTTAAATTTCTGGTTAATTTTATATGTAAAATTTTATAACTGAATTTAACCCTCTTCTTTTAGTCTTTTTAAAATTTGCTTTTACTGAATAGGTTTTATGGAAATTATTTTGTCTTGTTCACATTTATTTATTGATTCTAATTTCATATTGTTATTATCTAGCCTGATGAGGAGCATATTGCTCGAAACGTTGCGCATTAAAGAAGACTTTTCATGGCATTTACATTCCTCCTTGTCATTGGATTTCTCCTAAATATTAAATTGAAGCTTTCTAGAAGCAACCCGCATGACTATATATATATATATATATATATATATATATATATATATATATATATATATATATATAATATATATATATATATATATATATATATCCTTGGTTACTTTGATTCTTTGATTTTGCTTCCGGAGAATTGTTTATTCTGATGAAAGTTAAGCTTATTGTTCAACCTTAGACCTACAGTTTAACGTGAAATCCAAACCACGGCCCACCACGGGCGGTTAGAAATTACAAAGTCCTCGCCCGGACTTGATCTCGTGACCATTAGGCTACCCATTATCTACCAACCAATTTTTTTATTGTGTGGAAGGATGAACAGCTGGATTAGCTGCACGCCGCCTGCCGTCACCAGGAATCTAACCCGGGGCGATGGATTTGTAATCAACGATGCTAACCAGTACACCACCAAGGCGCATGTTGTCACACACACACACACATATATATATATATATATATATGACGTCACGGCGTAGGAATGTGGCAACCCCACCGGGGTCCGATAAATGCAGCTAACTCCGCATCTCCCGCGATACATGGAGGAAGGACTGGGTTAAGACCCATCCTTCCTTTTTCTCCAAAAGGGGAAGGAATAGCCTTTACTTCTGCCTTTTCTCATTTTCACCAGGGTGTTCCCCAGGAACTGAAATTACATGCGGTGTTCGATTTTTTAAGGGGTGAGGGCCGAGAGGTGAGGATGAAGGTGGACTGTACGCATGGCACTAAAGTAAAAAGTGAAAAATGCTTCACGACCACTTTATTATTTTTAACTTATGCTTCAAGATCATAACCCAAATTGAAGTTTTTGTTTTTTCACTTTGACTTGCAACATAAAACCAATAGTCTGCGAAGCTACGTTTTATTCCTAACTGTAGAATTCCTTCGGATTTGATTTAATTTGGTTCACTGTACATAACTCATGGATGTACTTACTTTTTCTAAGTATTTTGGCTTCGGCTTCTCGACAGCTTGTAAATATTTTCATCGGACAAATTATATTATTTGTTTCTTTAAATTTGAAATACACGTTCCTTTTTAACGTTACACTACTTTTAATTTCAGCATTCCATCGCTCAGAAAGGAACTCAATCGATTCTTAGGGCGTCTGGTCCTTCGTTTGAGTTTTTGATCTAAGTCTTTATGTGAACATCGGGGACTGTCTCGAACTCATTTCCCCACACCACCGGAATATTACTTGATTCTAAACGTTTAAAATAATTAAAAGCAAGAAATCCATGTGCTATTAGTATCATCTCGCGATACAGCCTCATCCAGAATTATGGGTCGAAAGTTGCAGTTTCATGTCACGAAATTTAGCTCTTTCAAAATCCAAAACGTATTCCAGGTTCTCCGAATTATGAACACCAACTTTAATTTCAAATGTTACAGTATTTGGCCATGATCACTAGTAGAGAAGTAGTCTCCTACAGAGATATTATATTATCAATTAAGTCTAGGTTTGAACTTAAAATTAAATGGTCCCACTCGCTGTCGTTCAGAAAGGAACTCGACCGACTCCTTGAATAGTGCGTCTGGTCCTTCGTTTGAGTTTTTGATTTAAGTCTTTATGTGAACATTGGGGACTGTCTCGACCCCAGTTCCCCAAACCACCGGAATATTATCACCATATAAGCAGGGACGCCGGGTTAAATCCCCGGGGCCCGGAAAGAGGGGGGATAAAATCTAAAAATATTAATAAAGCAATTGATTAAATAACAGAGGGGAAATATAATTAATGAACAAACATTTCAGAGAGATTATCATAGTCAAACTGAAACAGATAAAATATTACCTGCGGTCCACCAATGCCCAAGACCGACTGACAGATCTGGGAACCATTGTAATTGAAAGCCAGTTAGCCCGTACTTTAAATTTCATGAGAAACATTTACCACTGCTAGAGAGAAGGCAAAGAAAGTACACTTCTAATTATTACAATCTTGCAGTAAACAATTGTCTTGCCTAATTGGACTGGTACTGCATTTGTAAATTGTATGGTGATAGAATTAATAACACTGGTCAACACTCATTTTATTGCCAATCATATTAGAGTGATTTTGGGGTAACTTTGTGGTGCTGATTCCGAATATGACATCGGTTTTGCTAGATTGGCTCTAATTTATGAGATAATTGGTACCCCATTGAAACACGTAAAAATGCAAAAAATTTAATGTTCAGGCGGAGCCTACTTACAAATCGCATTGAAATTGTCTCAAATCATACAAAAGTAAACACATGAAATACATAATGGCATTTTATTCGGTCTCACCATCTAGAATGTTCCGGTAGTTTCCCATATGCACGCGTTATGGTTACGTTTCCTATTAATTGAGGGTATTCATTATCACAAGAACTAGAGCCAAATCGGAAAAACTACTTTCATTTTGGAATTCAGCAACCCCAAAATACCCTAAATTCGTACGAATTTCCTTGGCAACGAAAAAAAAAGTTTTTTTGTTGACCTGTGTAATTGATTCGAAAAATAAAATGGTAATTTTCTTCTGAGTTGTTTATTCATATTGTATGTTCTGAATAGTGATTTGGACATATAATCAGTTCGCTTATGTACACAAAAAACATTCCTAATAAAATACTGAGTAAACAGGGGGACCAGTGGCGTATCAAGGGAGGGGCGAGAGGGGCGACCGCCCCGAGCGGCGGCAAATTACTGTCAGGCGGGCGCAGTATGCAAAATTTTGGGTTTTTATGTTTTAAAATGCAACCCTCCAAAAAATTATATCTCATCATTGTCGCGCGTTATTTGTGTAAAAATATCCATGGTTTTGATGAAAAATAATCATTAAATGCTATATATGCCACCTCAATGCCACTATTTCCACAAATAGTTGCGTTAAATTTTCACATCGGAAAGGTTGCCAGCCCTATTTTTCAGACTTTCCCTATATTATTTAGGTTAGGCTTTGCATTCTTTGAGCTTTCATGATGTTAATAATTAATGGTTGTTTTATTTTGCAGATACCCTACTGAATTAGCAAACATGAGCAAACGACAGAGACTGAGTGGTGCTGCATACAAGAATCTTCGCGAAAAAAAAAAGGAAGGCAAGCGTGCTGCTAAGCGATTTCATCAGTTAATGGGATTCTCAGACACACCTTCAGTGCCTTCTGGGAAGCAAGATCAACCGCAATGTGATATATCTTTAGAGATAGATGTTCAAGCGGCAACTTCAAGTGAACCCCCAAATAATCAGGATCAACCCTCATCTACATCACAAAGTCACCCACCTACCCATCACCCACAGAGTCTGTTTAACGATTCTGGCAACTGGCCCGTTCCAATGAGGGACAACTTGAGAATCGAACTCATTAAACGTGGACCATCACATTTGAAAAACATGAATGGACCCTTTCCAGCTGATTCAAACAATAGGTCAATGTCAAAAGTTTGGTATTTCAAAACTTTGGAAAATGGCGAAAAAATTGAAAGGTCATGGCTAATCTTCTCACCTTCAAAATGTAGCTAATTGTAGCTTGCATTGCTTTTGCTGTCGTCTCTTCAACAACATCTCCAGTGCATTTGGAAAAGAAGAAGGATTTTTTGCCTGGAGGAAACTGAATCCAAGAGTACCTGAACATGAAAACATTCCATATCATACCCGATGCTTTGAACAATGGAAAGAGTTGTCTATGCGCCTTCAGTTGAATGCTACAATAGATAATGCACATCAGTTGCAAATAAAACATGCTACTGCTAAGTGGAAAGAAATACTGAGACGAATTTATGACTGCATCATGTTCTTGGCAAAACAAGATCTTGCATTCCGAGGGCACCGAGAGAACTTAAATGAAGAAGCTGGGATAGCTGGCAATTCTGGAAACTTTTTGGAGTTAATAAAACTAATGGGCAAATATGACCCAGTAATTAGGGAACATCTTACAAAAATACGAATGACTGACAAGATATCAACTACGTATTTGTCACCTAACATTCAAAATGAGTTCATCACACTAATCGGCTGTAATGTTCGAAAATGTATAATTGATAATGTGTCTAGTGCAAAGTACTTTGCAATAATTTTCGATAGTACACCAGATATATCGCATATTGATCAGATGTCTCAGGTAATTCGCTATGTGTCGATTAAAGATGGTAATGTAGAGGTGAAGGAATCCTTCGTTGATTTTATTATATTAGAGGGGAAGACTGCTGAGGCAGTTACTGATCTCATTGTCACTAAGCTCCGTGAGGATTGGCTGGATATCCAGAATTGTTATGGTCAAGGGTATGACAATGCTGCTACGATGGCAGGTATTCATCTTGGAGTTCAACGCAGAATTCTTGATGTTAGCAAACACGCTGTTTTCATTCCTTGCAATAACCACTCGCTGAACTTGGCTGGAGTTCATGCCGCGGGACTGAGTCCTAATGCTGTAACTTTCTTTGGAACAATTGAACGATTTTCGTCTACTTTTCTTCCTCTACTCATCGTTGGGATGTCTTAACAAAACATTCCAAAATCACTGTCAAGCGAGTCTCTGATACGCGGTGGTGCGCTAAGTATGATGCTGTTTCTAGTCTTAAGAAGAACTTGACTCACGTTGTTAGTGCCTTGGAAGAACTGAGTGAAGGGGTCTCCGAAAATCTGGACACAAAGGGCGATGCTGAAGCTCTGTTGACCTCCATCATGTCATACATATTCATTGTGTACTTATTTTTCTGGGATCCAGTGCTGAAAGAAATCAATGATGCTCAGCTATATTTTCAAAGAAAGGGACTTGCTTTGGACCAGTGTGCATTAAAAATGAACTCTTATCCGTGTTTTTAACTAATGAACGAGAGGCAGTAGTATCAAACGCTGCATATGCCGCCGAAGAGTTCTGTAATGAAATGGATATCAGTATAGACCGCAGAGTCAGGAGACGGAGAAGAATGCCTGGAGAGCAAGCTCGCGATGCTGGATTAACCGTGCAAGAGGATGTACGCAGAGAATTTTTTGAAATCATGGATCGTTTATTAGCAGAAATTGAAAAACGCACAGTGGATCGTTAAATGGGATCTAGTGGAATCTTTGCCTCATATAACAATTGCCCTCCGGATCTGTTTAACTACATGCATGTCCGTGGCAAGTTGCGAACGAAGTTTCTCGAAACTGAAACTTATAAAAACTTACCTCAGGTCAACTATAAGTCAATCTAGACTGAGCAATTTGGCGATTATTTCAATTGAACGCGAAGTTGCAGAGACAATGGACATAGAAAAAATCATTCATGAATTTTGTTATGAAAGTCCGAAATTTAACTAGGTATTATAACTTACATTATATAGTTATTGTTAAAATTATGTAGTGTATTATGTACGGTACATTATGTAGTATTGTTAAAATTGAAGTTGCTTTATTTAAGTTTTTCTTCCAATAAAAGTTTTGTTTAGAAGTGTATTTTTGTAAAGGAATTGTTTTTAAAATTGAAAATTGTTGTAGGGGGGGGGGGGGGGGGGGCGTTGGCATTTTCGCCCCGAGCGGCAAAAAGTATTGGTACGCCTCTGAGGGGGACCCATATACCAATCCTTCCCCGGGTCCCGAGGCAGCTCTCGTCGGCTCTGCATATAAGTGATTTAACATTTTTTTTAAGCACTAATATATATATATAAGCAAACAACCACAGGGAAAAAGGAAAAAGAAACACGAAATCCAAGCGCTTTCGTGATATATTCACATTTTCAGGGAAAAGAAAGATGTGAATATATCACGAAAGCGCTCGGATTTCGTGTTTCTTTTTCCTTTTTCCCTGTGGTTGTTTGCTTATTAATAAGATCATGTGTTATTCTGTGATTTTTCTGCATATATATATATATATATATATATATATATATATATATATATATATATATATATACTGTATATATTATGTGTGTGTGTGTGTGTGTGTGTTTTTCACAACCGGTCTGCCATACTTTTGGGGGAGATATCGGGTAAAAAGGTTAAAACAACATAGGTGCTATTTCCAACCGTTGTGGAGTTACGGACATTTTAAGATGTGCAAACAAATCCCTACTTGTGTGTAATTCGATAGATGGCAGCACTGGTGGTAGTTTCGGTTAACCAAGTTACCACTACTAATCTTGTTTTTTCTTTTTGCTTCTGATCTGTGGTACGAGACAGTGTTGAGCCAAGGTGAACAATCAAAATGAATCAACAGTTCACACCCACTGAATATGCTGATATCCATTTCATTTATGGATTCTGTGATGGTAACAACAGAGCGGCAGTTAAGAAATAGCGAAGACGTTTTCTGAACCGCCGAATACCGAACAAGCAAGTATTTAGTGACACACACCAGAGATTAAGGGAAACAGGGACAATTGTTCCATGCAGGGCCGTTTCTAGCCATTAGGGGGCCCTAAGCAGTATACCCATTTGAGGCCCCACCCCTCCATCCACCAACTCACGCCTTACTACATCACCTCAGCACACACATACAAAAAATGGCTGTGTTAATAAAAAACAATTATGAAACAATTTTAATGAAACATTTATGTCCAAAACAACAAATATGTACTTTCAGAAGACAAACAGAAAAAATACTCTTCATGAAATTCCTGAAAATTAGCTTATACATTATTTAGAATAAATGACACAGAACTATGTATAAAAAAATAATGCAATTATCAACTACCAAACAATTACTAACTCTACGATACAATCGTGTAATAGCTAACAGTTATACAGAACAGTTTGTATCTTCAAAATTTTTGCCTCCTAGATTTTTTCTGGGCGAAATCATCAATAACATCATCATATGAAATCTCCCTGCCAACGTCCTGGTTGATGCTTATGATGCCAAGGCCACTGAGGCGATCCTGCCCCATTGATGATCTGAGGTAGTTCTTGATTAGCTTCATCTTAGAGAAGCTCCTCTCGGCTGACGCTACTGTCACAGGTAGAGTGCAGGCAATTCTTAGTGCAACCCAGAGATTGGGGTATAGTTCCTCCAGTTGCTTCTGATGAATGAAGGAGAGAAGCTCCAATGCAGTCATGTTGTGTGAAGGTAAAGTCGGCAAGTTCTTAATTTCGAGGGCCAGTTCTCTTCCATCAATGTCAGAGTCAGCTCCAGAGCTCAGTATCTTAGAGAGCTTTTCACACTTGCAGGATAAGTCTTCCTTGTTCATTCTGGTGAAGTTTAGGAGAACCCCAAATATGTCCCTCACATCATCTATTGTTTTGAATCTCTCATTTATTGACCCGATGGCACAATCCACGACCACATTGAAAAATTTGACTTCCAGCCTCTTTAAGGCTTCTGTAAATGGTTCGTCAGGAGCTTCGTAAGCAAAGTGTTTTTTTGTGGATCTGAGCCTCTTCTCCTTCAGCACAGCCGCCACACTCATTTCCTCACATATGTCCCTAGCTACGACTTGTGCTGCAACAAAACCTGTGTTTCTGTAGCTGGTGAGTGAGTCTTTTGTTTTTGTGAGGAGGTTGACTGCCACATCAAACTGCATTGTAGGAGACTGCAGAAGTTTGCTTACATGGTTAACTGCATGAAGAATGTCATACCATACTACTGTGCAAATCTGAAAGCGATAAGACCCTACCTCCTCTGCAAGTGCTTGTGCTTCAGTCCTGGCTACGGCATCTGTGGCATTGTTTCTGACTTCCAACAGGGCCTCTCTGATGTTGTGGCTCTGGTATCGCACAACCTCAATGCTCTTAAGCCGGCTCTCCCACCTGATTTCACTCCAAGACTTGAGTGTTACGTTCACGTGTTTCTTTAGGATTGTCCATCTCTGTGTAGCTGCTGCAAAAAGGTTGTACAGTTTTTGTACGTTGCCAAAGAAGCTGATGGCATCTGTGGAAGCTTTAGCTGCATCAGCCACTACAAGATTCAGAGTGTGAGCCCCACATGGAACATAGAGTGCACGACAGTTCTTCTCTAATAACCTTGCCTGAACACCTTTGTTCTTGCCCTTCATGTTCGCTCCGTTGTCATATGACTGTCCTCTGCAGTCATCAAAGTGAATATTCAATTCATCTAGTCTCTTTAGAATCAGAACTGATAAACCCATGCCTGTACTTTCTGAAGCCTCAAGAAAGCCCAAGAAGTATTCTTTTATTTCTGGTACTTCACCCATTTTAACAGTTCTGATAATAATCGACATCTGTTCTTGGTGGCTTATGTCTGGAGTGCAGTCTAAAATGAGTGAGTAATGTTTATCTTGTTTTATTTCTGCAACAACGGCATCCAAGATCTTCCCACTAATGGACCCAATGAGCTCATTTTGAATGATGTTTCCTAGGTAACTTGAATGACTATATTGGCCACTTTCGACTCTGCTGATGTGTTGTTTCATCACTGGATCAAATTTGGCAAGCAGCTCAACCTCCTTCAAGAAGTTGCCATTGTCTCGATTGTACAATGTAGAGGAAGACTCCCTGAAAGCAAGGTTTCTCTCTGCCAGTGATTGGATTATACTTACAAGACGTGAGAGAACATCTCGCCAGCGTCTTCGCTCTACCTCCATTAATGACATTTCAGTTTGGTCAATGGTCCTCCCAGTTTTTAGCCGCAGTTCCAGATCCTTCCATGTTGCCATGTTATCTTCATGTTCTGAACTATTTTCATGGCCTTTCAGAAGCGAACCAACGTTTATCCATTCTGAAAGTCCATCCGTAATTAGTTTGTACGACTTCCTTGAAAACAACTTGCAGCAGAAGCAATAAAGAGCATCATTCCTTCTGGAGTACATCAGCCAGCTTCGCTTTATTTTTTCCCCATTAATTAATGTTCTGTACATGTAATGGTGATGAACGCTTATACCATCCTCTCTTTTAGGGAATGTGAAATCTGAACTGATTTGAAATGGTCCTCGAGACACCAGATCTGTCTTCAAGGTATCTGACAGGACAAGTGGCCAGTCATACGGATCAAGCGGTGGAGCAGATCTTGGTTCTTGTTGCTCAGTAGAAATGCCTGTGTGTGGTGTTTGAAGCTGAACAGTAGATGGGCCACTTGTTGGTTCATCAGGCTCTACTTCTACTGGTGTTTGAGGTTGCATAGAGGATGGTCCTGCTGTTGGCTCATGATGCTCATCAGGCTTTGCTGAGGATGGCTTTTCCAAATATTTCAGTATTGCTCCAGAGAACATAACATTACATATTCTGTTAATTTTTGCTAAAATACTCTTTCTTATCTTGTTTGATATAATTGATCTGTGTGAACAGAATTTGAGGTGATGTGATCCATTAAATTTCACATTTCGAAATAATATAAATATTACAAAGACTAGCTTACTCTACACGATTCCTGAACTGTAATCATAAGAATATACAAGTGGCACATCTCACCTGCGCTACTGGAAAGCTTCTCCTCTATTTTCTTCTTTTTCCGTTTTTCAGCTCCTGATGGATAATGTTTCATTTTCCAAGATGCACGAAGTCGCATCTAGTTAACCACAACTAATCTGCTAAATAATAATAATAATGATAATAATGATCTACAGAAGCTAAGGCTAACAAAGACCCTAAGATCCACTCGAAGGTTAGCGAGAGAAAGGAAAGAGTAGGGGGTTAGGAGAAGAGAAGAGAATAAGTGGTTAAGTAAGGAGGAATACCTATCACCCGTGGGTTAACATTCATTCAGTAAAAGAGAAAAAAGACTCACCATCATCATCCGCCGGCCACTGCCGACAAGTCAGAAAAATAGTCGGAGAAAATAGGAGGGGTGAAAGATGAAAAGAAGTAAAATAAGAACGCTTACAAACCATGCAAGCACAGTCTTAACTCACTGTCATACCATGCAAACTACAAACATGCAAGAAAAGAGAGTTAAAGACATGCAAGGAGAGGTTAAGAAAAAAAAAAGTAGGTAAAGTTAAACAAAAAGTGGGTTAGTTTATGCTACGAGCTACATCTACGTTCGTGTTAGTCAAATTTTTTTTTTTTTTTAAATAATTTTATTGCTGGCATCACACGCTGGCATGTCACAAGCTGGCATTTATCGTCAACAGACTCATCCTTCAGCACCACCACCAGAGCTCCTGTTGCTAACTTTGTTTTTTTATTTTAAACAACGTTAATATTTTTAAAATGTCTGTCAAGACGGTTCTTAACACATTAACGCTGGTAGAATGAACGACTGACGCGGGAAGATTATTCCATTTATCAATTACTTTAAACGTAAAGAAGTTTTTAGCGATATTAGTAATGAAACGTCTGCCACGCAACTTAAATCCGTTATTGCGAGTATTACTATTATCGAAAGTGAACAATTTGTCAAAATTTACGTTATCGATGTTATTAACGATTTTGAAAACTTCAATAAGCTCCCCCCCTTAATCTCCTAGTTTCGAGTGAATACAGGTCTAGCTCTTTAATCCTATCTTCATAAGGCTTGTTGCGCAATGACGGAACAAGTTTCGTGGCACGACGTTGAACTCTTTCTAACCTATCAATATCCTCACGCAAGTACGGGCACCAAAACTGAACGGCATATTCTAAATGAGGCCTGACTAGGGACTTCTAAAGGGGCAATATAATATCCTTCGATTTAAATTCGAAATTACGCGCTATGAAGCCTAACATCCTATTAGCTTTAGCGCAAGACTCCAGGCACTGGTTCCTAACCTTTAAATCCTTAGATATGCGTACACCTAAATCTACTTCCTCGTCAACGCTCGCTAACTCCCTATCATCCATCGTGTACGTGTAATTATTGTTGCGAGAACCTATATGCAAAACTTTACATTTGTCTACGTTAAATTGCATCTGCCATTTATCTGTCCACTCTATAATCCTATTTACATCGTCTTGGAGCCTATTACTATCGTCCTCGTTAACAACCTTACCGCCTATTTTAGTATCGTCCGCGAATTTTGACACGTTACTAGTCAATCCTACATCTATGTCGTTAATGTAAATTACGAATAGCAATGGGCCTAACACTGAACCCTGTGGGACACCGCTACCTACATCTAACCACCCTGATTCACTACCATTAACTACGACCCTCTGTCTCCTAGCACGAAGCCATTCTTCTAACCAGTTAGCTACGAACTAGGTTTTAAAGTGTTACAAAACCTCTTAATAATTTGTAAATTAGTGAAATAATGTTTTACAATACTAGAAAAATTAAGCATTTAGGAAAGTATAAGCATATAGTAAGAATAAAGTTAAATAATATAGAAATAAGATCTCTCAATAGTTATTCACACATAACGACCAAAACGTTTCGTTTGTCTCTGTTTTATCACATTTGTCTCATACAAAAACTTTAATTAATACGACAATAATAATAATAATAATAACCAGCTATATTCCTATTCTTTCCCACTGAGCTATGACCTGGGAGCCTGTCTAGGGCCCCCTAGTAACAGCGGGGCCCTAAGCGGCCGCTTAGTCTGCTTATGCCAGGGAACGGCCCTGGTTCCATGTAAACAAGAACATGTAGCATGACGGCCCGTTGCTGTGGAGGAGCGCATATTGGACCTAGTGCAACGTAGCCCAACTACCAGTGTTCGAAGGATTTTTAGACGAATTGGTGAATCCGCATCGTGTGTATGGCGAATCATACATGATGAGGGTTTGTTTCCCTATCATTTGCAACGTGTGCAAGCTCTTCAACTAGATGATTACGATGAACGTGTTCAATTATGCCAGTGGATGGTTATGCATCGCCAAATTCTTAATCGCATACTGTTTAGTGATAAAGCACAATTCATCGGGGATGGAGTTAATAATAGACGAAATTCCCACTTGTCGTCCGCTGACAATCCCCACGGTATCATTGAAGGAAACTTTCAACATCGATTCTCGGTGTTTGGTGCAGTGGAGACAAGGCACAGGATGTTCTTTCAGCACGATGGGGCGCCACCACATTTTCGTCGTCATGTTACGGATTACCTGAATCAGCGGTATGGGAATCGTTGGATTAGTCGTGCTGGTCCAATATCGTGCCCCCCCCCCCCCACCCACCCTTGAGATCGCGACCTAACCCCATTAATTTCTTTTTATGGAGCATAATGAGGGAGATAATCTACAAGACCAAAGTAGAAACGCGAGAGGAACTCTTGCATTACATTATAGATGCTGTTGCTTACATACGAGAACACCCCTAAATGATTCAATGGGCAGTGGACTCTTCTTTGGAACGAGTGTATGCGAGTGTATGGGATGGAGACCCGGTGACGGCAGGCGGCGCGCAGCAAAACCCAGTTGTTTATCCTTCCACACAATAAAAAAAATTGGTTGGTAGATAAATGGGTACGCTGGGTAGCCTCGTGGTTAAGACGCTGGGCTGCTAGTGAGGCATGGTTCGGATTCCACGTTAAACTCTAGGTCTAAGGTGGTGACAAGTTTGACCTTCGTCAGAATGAACAATTCGGGTGAAAGAAAAACCAAGGTTAACCAAGGTTCATACGAATCAACTTCTGATCTACAAATCGTACATCGAATTTTACAACTTTAATTGTGTGACTTAAAGCACAGAAAGAAGCATTCCCATAATCAGGGCCGGCGAGAGCTGTCACGGGCCCCGGGAAAGGATTGATATATTGGCCCCCCGTTTATTCAGTATTTTATTAGGAATGTTTTTTGTGTACATCAGCAAACTGATTATAGTCCAAATCACTATTCAGAACATACAGTATGATAAATCTCTATAAAATGTATGTTCATTAATTATATTTCCTCTCTGTTATTTAATCAATTGCTTTATTAATATTTTTAGATTTTATCCCCCCTCTTTCCAGGCCCCAGGGATTTAACTCGGCTTCACCGCCCTCTCGGCGGCCCTGCCCATAATGTTTAGTCGACAGTAGTTGTCGGCATTACAGTACCCATACCCTAGAATAGATCAACACTACAGTATCGGTAATGCCACACTGATAAGACTACAATATGGATAATAGGCCAGGTCGAAAATTGGAAATTTTATCTCTTAAAAAGTACAAAGTACACTATGTGAAAAGTTTCATTTTATCATCTTAACAAAATATTAAAAAATGAAGCATGTGCTACTCTACTACCCCTATCACATGTCCCTCCTCCCTTTTTTACCTTCATATTTGCGTATGTTTATTGTTGTTATATGTTACAAGATAAGTTGTTTGTTTAATGCTTGATGTTTTTACATTTCAGATAAACAGAAATAATTTGCATTTGCTTTAATTATAATTTGAATTATCATAAATTATAAATTACATATAATTTGATTTTACTTCTGAATATAAACTATGATTACTAGAAGCAAGTTCTCAAACGCAGCCTTTGGATATCCTACGGAATTCCCAGCAGCCATGACTCCTTCAAAAGCAGATGTTGAGAGACACTACCTTTTTGCGTGCTGTGGTGAAGAAGCTAAATCAAAAGGATCAGCAACTGCTAATGATTGTTACAGGGTTGTTGTAAAAGATATTAAAGACATTTGGATGGCATTTTCTTTTCCTATGATTAACACCAAAGGTATCTATCTTAATGTCAGTTGACTAATAGAAGCAGCCTCAAAATTGAACAAGGTGCTGTTACATCGAAGAAATTAAAGTTTTGCCTTAAAAGTAGCTCAGTATGATGAAATGTTTGATATATCTTCTTGTGAATGCTATGATAAGGGAAATGATAGGAAATCTTGCAGGTGTAAGGATAAAATACCAATGCAGGGTGGATAGCAGGTTGGGGATATGAAATTCCAGGCATTTTCCAGGTTTTCCAGGCTATTTTTGTTTGTTTTTCCAGGCAATGAAAAATACATTTATATGATGATGATAGTGGTATACAGTACATACAAAATAAAGAAAAAAAATTTAACTGCCCCTACCAATAGCCGGATAAACAAAGAAATACAATAACAATCATAACACTTTCAATTCAACAAATTAAATATCAGTGAACCATTGAAACATTATTGTTAAGAGCTATGTATACCATAACATTACCTAGAGTTAGAATATATTACTTGCCTAATATATACATTCACATCCTTCATATTATAATATATTATCGTATTTCTTTGTCTGGATGGGGATTGGCTATTCGTTTTTTTAACAAATATTTATTGAAAATTCATAGAGAAATAGGTTCAACAAAACAAATCAATATATTCAAGATTCTAAGAAACAAAAGCAAACTTTCTTATCAAGAAAACATTGATTACTTCCATATAGTGTCTTTTAGCAACTATGACTTCGTTTCACCTGTAAATATCATTCACTTTATCATCATCTTCAGATCTCCAATTTCTTCTAACACTCGTGACATCTCTGCTGAGTGGTCAGTCTTCAGTTTTTTAATTGATCTTCTTTTTCTCTCAAAAGGTTAAGGGCTTTTCGTTTTTTCTGGGCGTCATCATTTTGTTTCTTGTTTAATCGTTTCATCTCTTCCAAGTTCTCTTTGTATCGTCTGTGAGAATTACGAGCTTCGAGGATAAGACCCTTAGGAATTATGAGTCGTTCAAGAGGATCATCTTGGCTACAGATTGCATCATGTACCACTCGCTGTGCAATAAGAGAGCTCTCCTTTTGATTTTCGATCAACATCTTGTTTACGTTGAATGCACGTTCAACGCTGGCTTGTCCATGTGAAAGGCAAAGTATCCTAGTAATAAACCTCACGAGTTCTACTGATTCTTCCTTTTCCTTTAGGATGTCCAATAAGAAAGAATCTAGACGAGTCTTGCGATAATAATTTGCGAGCTTATTCTGAACGTCTACATCACTGCACATTTTAATATATCTACTCCTTACCTGTCAGCTTCAGTTCCAGAAATGATGTTGTTTGACACAAAGCATGATAAAGCCATATCGACCATGGCTTTACACAAACTGCTGCTCTTCATAACATTCGGGTTTAGGCAAGAAGCTCCCTTTACCATATTGTACTTTATAGGACATTTTTCTTAAATTAGTTTCTTAATAAATGTGATGTAGAACAGCCGACATTGTTTTCTGAATATGATGTCGTCATTGTTTGTAATAACAGATCTACATTTTTTAATTTCGTCTTTGACTGCAAACCCTAACTGGATATTATTAGCAGATTTAAGGATTGACTCGTCAGAAAAGTTAAGCTGAGTCAACTGTAAAATGATTTGCCTCGAGTGATGCTGTCTTCCACTACTTTCTCGATCAGCTGTTGGATCATTGCGCCAAGATCTTCATAAAGAAAAGGCATCATAGGTGCATCAGTCTGATATGCTACTAGAAACTCCTCCAGTACATTAGATACACTATGAAAAAAACCTACTTTAGCAGGTAGAAGACTATCACAAAGTTTTTCAGTTGTTTATAGGACTGACTTATGGGCTCCTCCTTCATCCGAGTAACTCCTTCAACAAACCTTTTCATTTTAGGAATTAACTCCAATCCTTTAGCTGCGACGCGACTCTACCATACCATTCTCCACCCAGCGAATTGCACAAAATTTTAGTGGAAAATCTGACTCTGACACTTGGTTGTGTGTAAGAAGCAGAACTCTTCACATAGGCGAATCCTTGAAGACATTAGGTATTTGCCTACTTGTAAGTCACTCTTCTGGTCTGCATCTTTGAGACTACCACACATGATATGGAGTGAGCACGTCCCACAGTCTATTAATGAAGGCACATCTTCTGAATGGGAGTCCTTCAATAGACGCAGAAACTTATGGTTCATGTTAAGTCCATCCATACTGATTTGAAAAACTTTGTGCATGTCCAGGTCTTTCATTCCCAAGTTGAAGGCTTCCAGGATGTCTTCAGAACGAGCACGTCCAAAGAATACAGATGTGAGATATCTAGTTTGAATCTTTGTGCCATCAAAGAAACGAACATGTAAATCCATTTGCCCTTTCTGGGCAATCTTGTTAAGGGCCTCATCAAATAGTACAACAAAGAAATCACGTTGTTTGATTGCTTTTTTCAACTGATCTTGGAAGTATGGTGACAAGCCATAATTTATCATGTATCTAATTTTGTCCTTCGATGCTGTAAATTTTTTAGCTATATCACTATCTTTGAACATCCTGCTGAACAAAGCTGCTCCACTACCTCCACATCGAGAGGACGAGTGAGTCATCACAACGTGCATGCACCACAGTATTTCAGCTTCTGTCACTGAATCATGCAAAACATACCTTTGAAGACTTTGCCCTGATCCACCTTGTGACATTGCTGGTGAAGGAACAGGAGCGTTATTTTCACTCTGTATCTCATTTGACTGTGCTGGATTGTGAAGCTGTGAACGTCTGAGAAAACATTCAGATAATTCCTGAATTTTTGTTTCTCCTTAACAGCAACAATGTACTTTGCAGATTTTTGATGGCTTTTAACTGAAGCTTAACCCATAGTATTCAAATCCTCTACCAACCATGATGACTTTAATTTGCACTCAGATTTAAATGACATTAATTATAGTATTGTACTAATCATAAATATTCTGAAAAGAGAAAAGAATAATTAATATTTTGCAAACAAAAGTAAGTATCATGCCAACTTATGGGTAATAATTCATTATAATTGTCATGTTATTATTGCTAACATATTTTACCAGCCAGAACAGAACATGAGACTGGGGGAATGTTCATTTTTTCTTAAAGGAACACAGTTTCAATCTCCTGCAGGATATTCTGTAAATTTTAATACATATACACTGAATTAAGGCCTGATTTTAAGGGTAAAACTCAAAATAAATAAAACATTTCAATAAAAGATTTTGGAAAATACATGGGACTCAGAATCAGGGTTTCGGAGCCGGAGTCGGTGGAGCCAGTGAATTTTGCTTACCTGGAGCCGGAGCCAGAAACCTTGAAAATACGGCTCCATGGTCTGGCTCCGGGCGATATATTGCTACCTAAATTGTTATTTGTTAAATATAGGTTTAGTTGCAAATTATAATTCTTGTAATATATTACGAAAAATGGTACCATAGGATTCTTGGATTTTATGGAGGTGTGGGAGTTGCAGGAATAATCTGCAAATTTCCATTTTTTAACCATTAAATATTTGGGAAGATTTGTCTTAACAACACTTAATTATATAGGTAAAAATTTTTTATGGCGGTGGAGACCTTAGGTAGGTAGGTACTAACTATTTATCTAAGTAAATAATATAACCTATTAAAAATTTAAAGTAAATAATATAAGTAAATAATATAACCTATTAAAAATTTAAAAACTGAATTTTTTGAAATATTCAGCTCTTTTTCAAGCCAAGTTGGCTTTCATGAAGCTTTCAAGTTTCAACACTTAAAAAAAGATGCATATATTATCTCGGAAAGTTTGATTGTTACTATTTTCCATACGAGAATTCTTAAGTTTGAACTTTGAACTAATTAGGAGGCAAGTTTCTCTAATTTATATAAGCTACCATTGTTAATAAATATTTAATATCATTTAGTTTTCATCATTTTCCTTTAGTTATTTAAATAACTTCATTCTATCATTATATTTGCCTAATTTAAAATCATAAGAAATTTAAATTTTGAGTATTAAAGTGATTTAATAATAAAATATTTTTGTGCAATATTTTAAATTGGACAATTAGTTATATAAATCTAGATATTTATTTTATAATTAACAGAATTTACTATAAAAGAGCCGGAGCCAGAGCCGGAGCCAGACTGTAAAAAATTTCTGCTCCGGAGCCGGAGTCGAGCCAGAAATTTTTTTACCGGCTCCGAAACCCTGCTCAGAATGCAACTTACGACTTTTACTTCATTTTTGACATTTGTGCAATTGTCAACTTTTTCCAGGCTCTCAATCAAATTCCAGGCATTTTTCAGGTTTCCCAGGCACCAAATGAAATTCCAGGCATTTTCCAAGCTGCTATCCACCCTGCAATGGCAGAATGGGAGTCTTTTGTGGGTCAAAAACAAAGAAAAAATCAGTTAGGACCAAATGATTGCATAGCTAGTTGAACAAAGAAGAGATCTTTAGCAAGAGCCCAAGAAGCACAAAACCATCAACTAAAAGCACAAGAAGAAATGACAGAAGCCACCAATGTTTTACCATTGGAATTTATAGAAAATACTGAAGAAGACATGGACGTAGATTCAGAGAGTTAGGATATAGATTATGAGGCCGCTTCAGAATTGACAGAATATTCAGAACAGGCACTCCTATAAAAACCTAGCATTAACAGCAGATCATTATCGTGTAAGTTGTAGAGCTGCAGCTGCAATAGTTAATGCAGCTTTAAAAGATATGGGGATCCTTAACCACACCAACATGTTTGACAGAAAGGAATTAGAAAGAGAAAGAAATCACATGGGTGAAACAAATACTTTTAGGTCTAAATCCAAAAATCTGAAGGAGCGCCTTGGATTTGATGGAAGGAAAGATAACACATTAACAAAGTGAAAGATAAAAGAAGAACACTATGTTATTGTGAAAGAACTTGGAAGCATCTAAAACCTTCAAGATATAGTCAAGATTATTATGCAGTTCTATGCTCCAGGGTGGTTTTGGATAAAATCTCATCCTAATGCAACTGATGGTGCATATAACTTTTGGCATTTAATGTGCTCGCTTCAAAATTTAGATGAACAACATAGATCAATCATAGAACCAGTATTAAAGAATAACACCTACTTTGCCCACCCAGAAAATATACTTGTATCAATGGTAACTGACAAGAGACTAGAAATTAGGGAGCAAGCTATTCAGAAAATCATCCTCTCAAGAACAGGATTTTCTGGTACCAGAAACTTTAAGTTGCCTCAAACCCTCAATTTCCAATCTACTGACTACACTGAGATGATTGATTGGCAAAAAGAGATCATTCCTCCTCCACTGCTGCTAAACAATTTTAGCAACAATGAGCTACTACAGGCTCGATGTAAACCACTGGAGATAGCTTCTTTTCCATGCCACAGTCAAAATGTGGAAAGGGCAGTGAACCTCGTAACAAAGGCATGTCAGGAAAGAATAGGATATGACAACCATCAAAAGTTTATCTTAAACTCATTAGAATCAAGGTGAAAACTGCCCAAGTTTGAATGGAAGGCCCAATGGAATAAGTAAGAAATATATGAAATAAAATTTCGTCATGATATTCAAAATTTCTTCCCTTTTGATATGATAAGGAACAATGAAAAAGTGAATTGAATTTTAGCACATTTATTATGCCTCTAATTTTTCCTTCTGAATATATTATTGTACTTAACTAATTTTCCTAATACTGTATATTATTAAATAAATTATTATACATTAATAAAGATTTATGTCCTCAAAAAAACCTGAATGTAGAGTAGCTAAGTCTCGTATAAATGGAATATTCTTCAATATAGGGCAAAAAGTGAAAAATTGTGCCAGGGGCATGACTCCAGATTTGAAAAAATTTACTCGAGCACAGCTCTGAATTTACTTTTTTTCCCCTTACACCACTAGATAGGTTAATGATAGTAAACTCTTGAATTGACGACATACCAATTACAAATTGTTTTAGCTAAACATAATAATACAATAATGTACAGTTTATAACTCACCTTAAGTTTATATATTCATTGCAGCAGCAACAGTGGACGATGTTAGACCTTGCATGTAGGCATTTGTTGTGAATTTACCGCCATGTATGCTTGGCCACTGATCAATGGCTTTGTGTGTGATCATTACAGCAGATCTAGTGCCTGGAGCTGGACCCTCCTTCACAATTCTGCACAGCTTAGTCAAATGAGATGGCTTAATGGATCCTTTGTGTTCAACAATGTAACCAAGAATGGAGAATGTCCCTTCAGCTGGTGCTTCACTCCAGGCAGTTGATCCATCTTTATCAAAATGCTTTAATCTCTCTGTGATTCCTTTCCACAGCTGTTCTATATATTCTGTCAGCCAATTTATCACTGAGTCTTTTGTAAAACTACTTTCAGATCTGGTTCTGGATGGTCTAGCAACTTCAGCAACCTGGTAGTAATCAGAACGTTTCTTGATGTATTTGTAAACTTCATTTAGGATGAAATCCTCAGCTGTTAGTTCCTTTTGCTGCCCTGTGGTATCGTGCTTAAATTCAGAAACTACATCATTTGCATTTCCTCCATTAGCTAATTTGGAAATTGTTTCCATCACTCTTAACATAACAGTTTTCCCTCCTTCTTTATAAAATATATTTTCTACAAATTCTGCACTAACTGTGGTTTTTTGAGCCACTTGCAACATAATCTTTGTTACATAGGAAATCAATACATAGAACTTGGCACTAATTTCTTTCTCTTGTGGATGATCAAAAAACACAATTTTCCACAAATCTGTCAAATTGATCAAATTCGTAATTAACCATGCGAGTATCAGATTTGAGTTTTGGTCTCTTAAAACCAATGATATTGTCAAGAACCATATTAGTATAGTCAAGGCCTGATCTCAGATTTGAAGAGTGATTCTGAATAAAGTCTAAAAGCTCACTTAGTTTACAAATTTTCTTCAATGCATCAACGTGGGCTCTGTTCACAAGATGCATTAAGTCCCATCGAAATTTGAAATTTTCTCCAAACAACTTTTTCATTTCGTTTTTAAATGGCTCATTGTCCTTACAAAAAGCCCCATCTCCAACCATTCCAGATACCTTGGATTTAATTGCTTCTTCAGATAGTTTCAAGTGATTAGGAGACTTCAACACATCAAAAATTTCATTGGCCAAATAAACTCCTGATTTGCTGCGTACTAAATTTATCCCAGCAAGTTTTACAGTCTTATCTTCTTCACTCATAACTAATACAACTAGCATGCTTAATCCCAAAATTGTTCCAATGTCAGCTGTTATTGTTACTGAAGTTTGTTCTAAGAACCACTTTACAGTTTGTTCTTTAAGTTGATTATCTAATAGCTCACAAATTGTCTCGCACGCATGTGTGCTATGATTCAAATTTCCAACCTCACAACCTGACCTATGTAATACAGCTAGAAGTACTGGATATAGAGCCCATGCAGTGTTTGTTTTCATTATGTAGTATAAGATGTTGCCACATAAGTCTTCTATGCGTTTAGTAGTGTTCCGAGAAGATGTTTTCATCACTTCATAAACAGCAGCTCTTTGATGATGCTGAAGTTTAATTAAATGTCTCTTCAGGTGGGTTTTCAGATTTCTAAACCATCTCTCTTGATTTTCTCCTTGTTTGCATACATAGGTTAAATCTTTAACATTGAAGTAACCTAGTCAGGCCTCATTTGGAATATGCAGTTCAGTTTTGGTGCCCGTACTTGCGTGAGGATATTGATAGGTTAGAAAGGGTTCAGCGTCGTGCCACGAAACTTATTCCTTCTTTGCGCAATAAGCCTTATGAAGATAGGATTAAAGAGTTAGACTTGTATTCACTCGAAACTAGGAGATTAAGGGGGGAGCTTATTGAAGTTTTCAAAATCGTTAATAACATCGATAACGTAAATTTTGACAAATTGTTCACTTTCGATAATAGTAATACTCGCAATAACGGATTTAAGTTGCGTGGCAGACGTTTCATTACTAATATCGCTAAAAACTTCTTTATGTTTAAAGTAATTGATAAATGGAATAATCTTCCCGCGTCAGTCGTTCATTCTACCAGCGTTAATATGTTTAAGAACCGTCTTGACAGACATTTTAAAAATATTAACGTTGTTTAAAATTAAAAAAGAAAGTTAACAACAGGAGCTCTGGTGGTGGTGCTCGAGGATGAGTCTGTTGATGATGAATGCCAGCTTGTGACATGCCAGCGTGTGATGCCAGTAATAAAATTATTAAAAAAAAAAAAAAAAAAAAAAAATTAGACTAACACGAATGTAGATGTAGCTTGTAGCGTAAACTAACCCACTTTTTGTTTAACTTTACCTACTTTTTTTTTTTTTTTTCTTATCTCCTTACTTGCATGTCTAACTCTTTCCTTGCATGTTTGTAGTTTGCATGGTATGACAGTGAGTTAAGACTGTGTTTGCATGGTTTGTAAGCGTTCTTATTTTACTTCTTTTCATTTTTTCACCCCTCTCCTATATTCTCCGACTATTTTTCTGACTTGTCGGCAGTGGCCGGCGGATGATGATGGTGAGACTTTTTTCCTCTTTTTCTGAATGAATGTTAACCCACGAATGATAGGTGTTGCTCCTTACTTAACCCCCTTATTCTCTTCTCTTAACCCCCTACTCTTTCCTTTCTCTCGGGCTAGCCTTAGAGTGGATCTTAGGGTCTTTGTTAGCCTTAGCTTCTGTAGATCTGTAGATCATCTTCATCCTCAACAGCTATATCTACATCAGGCATATTAGTGTCACTATTTGCAATGATCTACATCAGGCATATTAGTGTCACTATTTGCAATGTTTTCCATTATATCACTTGGTACTGAAAATGAATCACCAGCATGCCCTAGATCCTTCTTTTCCACCAATTTGAATGTAGATTTGATCAAATCATTGTTCAGGATTTCTTGTATTGATTTACACTTGCTTAAATGGGCTATGGAAATGTCAAATTTGTTGCTTTTTGCTTTATTAGATTTGGATGCAACACTTGAACTTGAAGGCATATTTTGACTCTTCTCTTTATTAACCACAACAGCTTGGTGAGTTTCTTTTGTTAGGCGCAAAATTGCATTCAATGTCTTCTGGATTTGGGAATTTTCAAATTCCTCTAAAGCAGTTTTGTTAGTCTGATGCGCAGATTCCTCACTTACCTTTTGTTTCTTAGGTGGAGGAGAAGCACTTTCTTCAGTCTGTGAAACATCTAGTGAAAAAGTTGCATTTTCTAGATTAGCAGTTGATGAAGTTGGTTCATTTTTCTGAGGTCTAGCACTAGCACATTTTGTGAACAAACTAAATGACTGCTTTGCCGTATCTCTTTGCTGCACTTCATCCTGTTATTTCTTTACTGCAATATCT
Source organism: Bathynomus jamesi (assembly GCA_023014485.1). Classification (NCBI taxonomy): domain Eukaryota; kingdom Metazoa; phylum Arthropoda; class Malacostraca; order Isopoda; family Cirolanidae; genus Bathynomus; species Bathynomus jamesi. The sequence goes on along the minus strand of JAJOZX010000064.1, from coordinate 1,312,334 downwards.
AAGCTGTGGGCCCAAACTCTGGGACCTCTTGTATTGTGACAAATATTTTTTTTGGAATTAAAATGTTCCTCCCAGTTTTGCTTCTTTGAATATTTGTTCTTGCATTGACCACAAAAGTAACCCCTTTTAACACCCTCACTTTTCTCTCCAACTTCATCAATATTAGGATCCATTATTGATTATTGACTACCTGAAAAAATACAAAATAAGTAAAAGTTAGTAAATATAGTATGGTAAAAGTGAGTAAAAGTAAGTAAATATAGTACAATGAAAGTAAGTAAAAGTAAGTGCTTTAAACTTAGTAAAAGTAAGGAAGAGTAAGTAAAGTAGGTAAGTTAAAGTAAGTAAAAGTAAGTTTAAACTTAACTAAACTTTTCAATTCTAGAGTCATGGTGGATTACTTAAAACCGCACAAGTAATTATCTGGCCAATTTATCAAACCTGGCCGAGATCAATGGAACATAGTCCAATCCTGATAATTTTATATTAAAAAAATATACGTTTTAATAAAATTTTAATTATCAAAACACTGAAGCTTAACAAAAAATAAAAATAATTGTTAAATATGGAATTACCAACTAAACCTGAAATAACTAAATTTGTAATTTAAAAAAATTGGTTTGTACAAGAACGTATACGCAAAAAAATTGCATAACGTCTAGCGGATGAACAAAACCCAAAACCAAATTTACTTTTTCTCATGGTCAAATTTACTGGAGCAATGCTCCCAAGATCCCAGGAATCTGGAGTCATGGCCAGGGGTAAGAGGCTTTAAACAGCGAAAATAATTTATGAGGGGGTTCCTATGTTCCATTCAAACCCCTCACAATATGTAACTTTTCAATATAAAATTCTTACCCAGCCTAATGGATAATCTCAGAGACATCAACCTTGAAATATGAAAATCTGCGAGATTTCTCTATGTGCCTGATTTTGATAACTGGAAACATATCCCACACAGCAGCATGGTTAAGGGCCCTGGCATTTGAGGCACATGCCCTGAGTCCCACGCTTTAATGGGCCCCACACTCTAGAGAAGAGAGACTGCTTATTATATAAAAAAGTTGATTTTTTTTACGTAACTAAGTGTTTCAATTTTCAGGACATTATTGTCGTCAAACTGTCAAATGTAAAATTATTTTGCAATAAATCATTAATTATTTCAGTTGTTTTGTAGAGCCAATAAGCAATAAATTTAGAATTCATTTTAAGCTTTGTTCAGCTTAAAACATGAAAAGACATTAACAGCTGTAAAGAACAAAAACAATACGATATAAATATCATATATACCGTACATTACAATGGCAAGTACACAAAAACAATAGGTAGGTGTACAAATAAACACCACATTTCAAATATGATAAACAGGTATACAAATAAACACCACATTTCAAATATGATAAACAGGTATACAAATAAACACCACATGTTTGGTACAAGAAACCTTGCATTTATTCATATTACCAACTATTTCTTGTACAAACAAACAAACTTTATTTCAGACTCAACAGGTACAAACATTATACAAGAGGTCCATAGAAGATTAAGAGATAGTTGTCTGGAGTAATGACTAAATAGACCAGTGAATCACTGTGTATAATGAACATACAATTGCCTATGCCAATACTTCCAATTTGAGATTTATAAAATATATCGGAGACCAGTCCACTAACCATGGCTTCTATTATCTTATTGATTGACTCACCAAGCCTAGTGATAAATCTAAATGCAAAATTGTGAATGACACTGGCGCAGTTAGGCACCTTATTGACTACAAACAGCATACTGACACTAGAAGGAGCACCATTTACAAATCTTGGAGTCCTTAATAAACTCCTAAAAATATTATTATATGCAACATATAATTTCCTCAAATTATACATCCTGGAGTTCCATTACAAACAGGCATGTATCCAGGATTTCCGAAAGGGGGGGGGGGGGGGGGGGGGGGGCACAATGCAAAGTACGGTAGTGCTGCCAAGCATAGCGAGGCAATACAGCTAGGGGCCAGGGGAGCACTGTGAGCTCCCCCAGTGGGGTCTAGGGCTCTACCCCGGGAGAGAAGTAATTTTTACCATATTTTTCTTTTAAAGTGCATAAATCAGGGACTAAAAACAGTGAAAAGTACTGAATCATTTGACTTCATCACACAATTAATTAATGACAAAATAAACCTAGTTACCTGTCTTAGCTTGCTGAATGTTACAGAAATTTACTTATCCTTAGATACATCCTCTTCACCTCCAATGGGGGGGGGGCAAATGCCCCATTTGCCCCCCCTCTGGATACGCTATTGACTACAAATGAGCTGTATATATTGGAGTACAAAAAGTTTTGAACAAAATCAACTTAACATCTAATGAACACATGAAATTTCCTAACCAAACTATTTCCCTGAGCATATAATTGTCTACATTGCTTCAGAATATCACAGTCATCTGAAAGACTGTCCATTAGTATGTGGCCAAGATACTTAGTTTGGGTTACTTCTGACAGCACCATACCAGTCAAGTGAAGTTTAGGAAATTTTATATACTTGTAGGCCTTGGTCCTCATAATTATGAAATTACTTTTATCAGGATTATATTTTATGTCATTATTCTTCCCATACCTTTCACACACCTTCAAAAGTGTGCTGAGCCATTTTACAGATAGAGAAATAAGAACTAGATCATCTGCATACATCAGATGATTAACAATCACTGAACCAATACAGCAGCCTATTTTACAGGTCTTCAGCACAACAGATAGATTATCCATATAAACATTGAATAAGTAGGGGGATAGTATCCTTCCCTGCCTGACACCACTGATCACAGAGAATGGCTCTGAATTAACCCCACCCCATCTTACAATCATTGTCTGGTGATTGTACCAGAATATTAATATATGGACCAAGTAACCTGGTACATTACAATTTACAAGTTTCATGAATAATTTTTCATGATTAACATGATCAAATGCTTTAGAGGGATCCAGGAAACACAAAAATACATTAGCATGCATCAGTACTGCGTTTCTTTTTAAAACCAAATTGGTTATCACTAGTATACAGGTAACATTCAAGTCTATTAATAAATATATATTCAAACACCTTAGACCAGGGCTGGCCAACCCCATGCCCGCGGGCCAAAAGTGGCTCATTTGACTTTTGGAGGTGGCCTGCCTCAGAAATAATAAATCAAAAAATATATAATTCTATAAAAAAGTAAAATAAATAAAAAATAATTATTATATGCACAATCAGTGATATATACAGTAAGTGTTTTATATAAGCAGAATATATTTTACATTTCCAATAAAAAGTAGAATTAATAAATAATAAGTATATCTAAATAATTATACATTTGTGTTCAAGCCAATATCCCCCTCCTTCTCTTCTGGTAGCCACGTAGTGTGACCCACACTGGTAGGCCTGATCACTGGCAGGGCAGATTTTGTCCAATTCCTGTACCATATGAGAATGTAGTTTGTTTTAGATGCCAATATTTCCCTACCCTTCAGAATCTTAGTGACTTTGCTACCACCTCGACATTGTTTCTTGTCAATTGCTTTACCACGCGTAACATTGTATTCAGAAGTTTTATTTGTAATTTTTAAGATTTTGTATTTGGCAAAAGTTAAGTATAAATTTACTTTGATAAACAGTTATTTGCAGTTATTAATTGTGATATTTTAATGATATGATGATGAAGTTCACAGAAACAATACTAAGTTATATATTAATGGGCAGTAAATTATGCGATTGTATATTTTAACTTAGTATTGTAATTTTATTAACCGACAGGAGGAGAGGAGATAGACTGGTGACTGAGAATGAATTATGGGGAACATGTACTCAATATAATCAGTGCATACGCACCCCAAAGTGGATGTCCAGACGACGTTAAGGAAGCATTCTGGAGGTTATTGGAGGAAGAAATAGAGAGTATTGCCGAGGATGAACAAGTGGTGTTGGGCGGGGATATGAATGGACACGTTGGTGATCATAACGATGGAGTGGTCAGAGTGCACAGTGGTCATGGCTATGGATAGGCAAACGTGGACAGTGAGAGTGTGTTGGATATGGCTGTATCATTTGATCGAGCGATTGTAAATACGTTTTTCAGAAAGAGGGAGGAGCATGTTATTACGTACAAGAGTGGAGGCAGAACATCGCAAATTGATTTCATACTGTATAGGAGGGTGCAATTGGCCGAGGTGAGGGACTGCAAAGTTATTCCAGGAGGCCATGTGATGCCACAACACCGGTTGGTAGTCATGGATGTGATGTTGAAAAGAGGAAGAAAGACCCGAGGAACAACAGTGAGGAGAATTAGTGGTACAAACTGAGAGAGGAGAGGAAGAAACAGGAATTTAGAGAGAGTGTTGAGTGAAATCCATGTTGATGAACAAAATGTACAGGATTGGTGGGTACATAATGCGAATGTCATGAGAATGGCAGGTAGAGACATATTGGGGGAAACATCAGGTAAAGTGTGGGAAGATAAGGAAGGATGGTGGTGGAGTGATGAGATCCAAAGAGCACTATGAAGTAAGAGAGAAACTAAGAAGTTATGGGAAGAATCGAGGAGTGAAGAGTGTAAGGTGGTATATAAAGAAGCAAAGAAACAGGCAAAGAGAGCAGTGGCGAGAGCAAAGGCAGAGGCATATTGGCAGATGTATGAGGATTTAGAGGATCGTGAAGGATAAAAGAAGATATACAGATTGGCTAAGAGCAGAAATAGAGCAACAAAAAAAAAACTTTACACAGGTAAAACAAATTAAGGGAAGGGAGGGGGCAGTGCTACAAAGAGATGAAGAGATAAAGGATAGATGGAAGGAATATTTTGAGGAATTATTAAATAAAGAAAACCCAAGATCTTTCTATGAGGATGGATTACCAAATGTAACTATGACAGAACAAGTGGGGAGGATGGAAGTGAGTCGTGCTCTGAATAGGATGAAAAATAACAAAGCAACTGGCCCAGATGAGATACCAGCCGAGGCATGGAAGGCACTGGGAGATGAGGGGGTGGATCTGGTGTGGGATCTAATGCAGAAGTTGTTTGACCAGGAGGTGATTCCAGATGAGTGGCGGACCAGCATCATAGTGCCTATATTCAAAGAGAAGGGAGATGTACAAGATTGCATGAATTATAGAGGGATCAAGCTAATATCACATACAATGAAGATATGGGAGCGAATAGTGGAGAGTAGGTTGAGAAACATAGCAGAAGTGTCAGTGGAACAGTTTGGATTTATGCCGGGAAGGAGAACGACAGATGCAGTTTTTGCATTGAAACAGTTGGCAGAGAGGTACAGAGAGGGGCAGAAGGCATTGCACATGGTTTTTATTGACTTGGAGAAGGCATATGATAGGATACCACGGCAGGAAGTTTGGAGATGCTTAAGGAAAAAGATGGTACCGGAGAGAGTATGTTAAACTGATCAAGGGGATGTACAGGGGAGTAACAACTAAGGTGAGGAGTAGCGTGGGTTGTCAGAGAGCTTTGGGGTGGAAGTTGGTCTGCACCAAGGATCAGCTTTGAGCCCCTTCCTTTTCAATGTGGTATTCGATGTGTTGACGGACAGGATTAGAGGGGAGGCGCCGTGGTGCATGATGTATGCAGACGATGTTGTGTTGAGTGGGGAGACGAAAGAGGAGGTGGAGCAGCAGTTGGAAAATTGGAGAGAGGCATTGGAAAGTAGGGGGATGAGAATTAGCCGAAAGAAGACCGAATATATGAGATGTGATGTGCAGCAGGACCGAGGAGGGGAAGTGACATTGAGTGGAGAGCATGTTAAGACGGTGGAGTATTTTAAATACTTGGGGTCAACAGTGGATGCAGAGGGGGGAGCAGAGAGAGAGAGATAACTGTAGAATACAGTCGGGGTGAAAGAACTGGAGAGACGTATCAGGGGTGCTCTGTGATAAGAGGGTCCCAGTGAAATGGAATGGAAAGGTATTCAAAACAGTGGTGAGGCCGGCAATGTTGTATGGAATGGAGACTGTGCCAATGAAGAAGACCAATGAAAGAAAAATCGATGTGGCTGAAATGAAGATGTTGAGATGGATGTGTGGAGTGACGAGGAGGGATAGGGTCAGAAATGAGCATATAAGAGAAACAGTGAAGGTGGTGGAAGCATCTAAGGTGCAGGAGGCCAGGCTGAGGTGGTATGGACACGTCAGGAGAAGAGGAGGAGGAGTATGTGGGGTGCAGAGTGCTGGAGATGGGAGTTGCCGGGACGGAGAAGAAGAGGAAGACCGAAGATGAGATGGAGGGACTGTGTGGTGGCGGACATCAGGGAGAAGGACTTGGAGGAGGACGTGGTATATGACAGAGGAGAGTGGAGAAGATGAACCAAAAACAGCGACCCCATGTAAAGATGGGATAATAAGCTGCGGAAGAAGATTGTAATTTTATTAACTGTATGAGGATTTAACTATTTATAATTCAAGCTTCTCACCATATTAACATGTATCTTCTCAACTGCAAATGAAACTTGCAATCGCGAAATTTATTAACTCATAAAAATTTAGCAGTGTGTTTCCCCCTGATGCTTGGTTTACCTACTTGCCATATATTGACAGGCAATATATTTCGTGATTATTTTTCATTTGTTTTGTACTAGTAAACTTATCAATACATATAATAATATACAGTGGTACCTCTTAACGAGTAACCCTGATAACGAATTTTCTCTTAACGAGAAACCTCCCATTGGCCATAATACTCCACATAACGAGTGCAGACATAACGAGCACTCAATGAGCGCCCATCGGAACATGTGATGCACGAGCGTCCATAGTGTCCATCCCTAATGGAAGGAGATTCTCCTTCCAAACAATTTTAACCCTCTCCTCCTCACCACCACCTTCTCCAGTCACCTTAAGCCCAGTATTATCCAGTCTAAGGTAAATAAATTACATTTTTGTATAATATTTTGTGTTTTCATTTAATATAATTTATACATCATTACATATATAATATATATACTGTATATATACACTGTATATATATACACTATATGATCAAAAGTATTCGGACACCGCATGGTTTTGGGAAAAATGGTTTTATTATGGCATTTAGTAACCAGTAGGTCCACCCTTTGCTTTTATTACAGCATCAACACGTCGAGGCATACTTTCCACCAGTTTTTGGTAAGTCTGCAAGAGGAATGGCTCGCCATTCCTCTTGCAGAGCTGATGCAAGAGATGCAAGTGAAGCCAGGCGTGGTGTGTGGTTTCATATCCGTCGCTCCAGTTCGTCCCACATGTGCTCGATTGGGTTGAGATTGGGGCTCTGAGCAGGCCAGTCTAACAAATCCACCTTATTTTCACGAAACTAGTCCTGCACACGCCTTGCAGTATGGCAGGGAGCTCGATCCTGAAACAAACAATGGCCATCTCCGTAGTATTGCCACAGTGTAGGGAGGGCCGAATTGTCCAGAACGTCGAGATAAACGTCAGCGTTCATGGTAGTGGGTATAACAACCAACGGGCCGAGCCCTAGCCAGGAAAAACAACCCCATACCATGATGGACCCTCCACCGAACTTCAACGCTGGACATACACAGTCAGGAAGAAGCCGTTCTCCGGGCTGTCGCCACACCCAAACACGCCCATCAGACTGGAAGAGTGAATACCGCGACTCGTCGCTCCAAAGAACAGTTTTCCAGTCCTCCACGGTCCAGGAACGATGGGAGACACACCAGGCCAAACGACGCGTGGCATTAACTTTTGTAATCAGTGGCTTGTGTACAGCTGCTCTACCATAATAACCGAGTCTGTGCATCTCTCTGCGGATAGTTACAGTACTAACGGAGGTACCGGATGCTCTTCCTACCTCCTCAGCGATGGAAGCGGCAGAGGACGTGCGGGACTTCTTGACATGTCGTACCAGACTTCTTCTATCACGTTCCGTCAGTTTGCGTGGTCGTCCGGAACGTTTTTTCGCGTTAGTTGCACCATCGTGCTTCCATCTCATGATAACATCCGCTACAGTCGACTTTGGTATATCCTGTTTGGCTGCAATGTTTCGTATAGAAACGTTACTTTAAATAACATCTGATGACGAGTCCACGTTGGAACTCGGAGAGTTCACGTCCGCGCGGCATGGCTCACAACAGTTACTGATAACTTAACAGAACCCTCAGCATTATAGTTTCGCCACGCTTTTTCCCAGCATACCTTTCGGCGAAGGTGATATTTGCAGAAATGCGGATTTTCCGGGGAGTCCAAATACTTTTGATCATATAGTGTGTGTGTGTATATATATATATAATATATTATATATATATATATATATATATTATATATATATATATATATTAGGGGTGTACCGGATCCAGAATCCAGCTGGATAATCTGGCTAGATTTTAGATTTTGGATCCAGTTTCAGTTCTGGCTGGATCCAAGGTGGATCCAGCCGGATTTGCTGGATCTTGAAGATTTGCTGGATCTTGAAGATTTGCAAACAAAGGAAAAGAAAAGCTGCATCTTCGTCATCCAAGTTAATTTTGTCCTAATTTTTAGTCTGTTGGGAAAATATGGCTTCCTTTATTACCAACTGCAACTGATGTAGGAAGCAAGATACGCTTGCTGAACCAGTAAGTTCTATACCAAGCTGCATATTGTAAGCTGCATCTTGTACAATCAAATGAATTTTGTCTAGTGGAATTTTCCACTCTGTAAGCATAGATTGAAATGTCGCAGCAATGTTAATACCAGTATGGGAACCAAGGAAGTGTTTGCAATGAAGTACACAGTCTTTTTTGACAAAATCATCCATAATCCAGTGAGCTGTTAAAGATATAAATGACTCCTGTGAATAGTGATTACTCCAAATATCCATCGTAAAACTTAAATACTGCGCCTCAGAAACGTCATTTACTACTGCAGCTTGCAGCTTTTTGTAGGATTGAGTAGTGATGTGAGTCGTTTTTTATTGTGTCATTTTTTTTGTCATTTTTTTTGTTTAAAACGAAGATAGTCTGTTTTTTTTTTTTTTTTTTTTTTTTTATTGTTTTAAACTTATTCCATATTTTTCTTCCTTTAATCTAATAAGTATATTAGTATTACCGATAATTTACTATACTACCATGCTTATACGGTTATACCTAGTATATATAGTCATCTTTTAGAAAAACTGAATCACGCAAAAAGTATTAATAGAAAGGAAAAACAAACCCTCATTTTTTATATGATATATATTTTTTAACTAGAACATAAAACAGTCTTCCACGTTTCAAACAATATACATAATTGTGATTGGCAAGAGTACCAGTATATATATTCCAGATAGAAAAAAAAAATTCACCTTTTTTTGAACCTTTTTGTTAACCTAATGTTGTTTAACCTTCATTTCCATGGAAGAATCATCACTAGATTGGGTAGAGCATATATGCTAGTTTCAATATCACAGGTACTGGTATAATATACATAATAAAAAATACATAATATTGGTATAAAACATATATATAATTGTGATTGGCAAGAATACCAGTGTATATATATATATATATATATATAATATATATATATATATATATATATTCCAAATAGAAAAATAAAAAAATAAAATATTCATCTCTTTCTTTAACCTTTGTGCTAACCTAATGCTATTTAACTTTCATTATCTGATTTATTTCCATTGAAGAATCATTATCACTAGATTGATTAGAGCATATAGTTTCAGTATCACAGGTACTGGTACTTATTGCAGATTTGGATATTGATGAAGCCAATGTAGCACCATGTTTTACTTCACGTTCTTGGAATTTTGCATTTTGGGATATAAATACTAGCTTTGCTGCTCTGTCTGTGCTTAATTGGTTTCTTTTGGCTGTCTGGATATTACTGTATGTGCTAAATGATCTCGGAGGTAATGAAAGGGCGAAATAGAGGTGTATAAGTTTGTGTAGGTATATATGTGAGTATGTGCGTATGTATCTGGAATTCTGGATGTATGCGTGTGTATGGGGTATATAATAGATATAAATTATGTATATAAGTATTTATGTATATATTGGTATATATGTATATGGGTGTATGTGTATGTATATATATGGATTATGGATGGTCTCGGGGGGTGAAAATATGTCATTGCGGGTCTAAAGGATAGTTAAGTGGGAGATTCAAAATCCGAGGCATGGATGGGAGAGTCCTGGAAAGGTTGGACAATGGGCAGTCAGCTCCCAGCCAGTGTTCTCGCAAGTTTAACAGATCTCAAGATACAAGACTTTCAGTGCAAGAAAGAGGCCAGTTTTTTCTGTAAAGAGGCTGAAAAGGACATTCTATACTGGTACCATATGGCCTATTTTATTATTTATTATTTATTTTTATAATATATATCATTGCAAAAGTATACCTTATAATTAAATTGGCAATATCTATATTAATTATTAAAAAAAACAAAAAAAACAAAAAAAACAACAAAAAACAATAAAAATGACAAAAACAAAAAAAAAACAACATGGACATAAAAAAAACCGTTTTTTAACATCACTAGGATTGAGGCAACTTTGTTTTGGTGAAGTATTTTCTAGAGGGGATAAGATACTTGGGTTGCAGGTGGGCCATAAGCTCTATGAATCCCTAGTTTTCTGTGATTGTGAATGGTTGATTATCCATAGCAATCATATTCATTATCTTTTGGTGTATTATTTCTGACCTTTCATCATTAATGTCCCAAAGTTGTCTTGCTGAAAAACTCTCCATAATTGTTCTTTGCTTGTTAAGAGCTTCTATTTTTCTTTCTTTGGGTGTGGATGCATGACCTGACAATTCAGCGCAGGACAATTCAGCGTGAAAATACCAACAAAGAAGAAAGAACAAATCCAGAGGGAAGAGAGGCTTGCAACTGTTAGGTTAGGTTTCTAGTTTTTTAAATAAAATCTTAATTTTAACAATTCTAACAAATTTTGTTTTTTTAAATAAAATTTTAATAATGTCACTCCTTCGAAGTGTCACTCCTTCGAAGTGTCACTCCTTCGAAGTGTCACTCCTTCGAAGTGTCACTCCTTCGAAGTGTCACTCCTTCGAAGTGTCACTCCTTCGAAGTGTCACTCCTTCGAAGTGTCACTCCTTCGAAGTGTCACTCCTTCGAAGTGTCACTCCTTCGAAACAGACCCAATTTAGCATATATATAAATATACAAATTTTTCTTTTTTATTTATTGCGATTTATTTTTATTATTCTTAACTAAACTTTTAACTGTACTGACTTGTGCTGAATTGTCTTTGCGCTGAATTGTCGGTGCTCCATGTGGATGTGGAGTAGGTAGTGATGTTAAAAAACCGTTTTTTTTATGTCCATGTTGTTTTTTTTGTTTTTTTTTTGTCGTTTTTTTTGTTTTTTATTGTTTTTTTTTGTTTTTTTCGTTTTTTTTAATAATTAATATAGATATTGCCAATTTAATTATAAGGTATACTTTTGCAATGATATATATTATAAAAATAAATAAATAAATAATAAAATAGGCCATATGGTACCAGTATAGAATGCCCTTTTCAGCCTATTTACAGAAAAACTGGCCTCTTTCTTGCACTGAAAGTCTTGTATCTTGAGATCCGTTAAACTTGCGAGAACACTGGCTGGGAGCTGACTGCCCATTGTCCAACCTTTCCAGGACTCTCCCATCCATGCCTCGGATTTTGAATCTCCCACTTAACTATCCTTTAGACCCGCGATGACATATTTTCCCCCCCGAGACCATCCATATATATACATACACATACACCCATATACAATTATACATATATACCAATATATACATAAATACTTATATACACATATTTATATCTATTATATACCCCATACATACACATACATCCAGAATTCCAGATACATACGCACGCATACTCACATACTGTATATACCTACACAAACTCATACACCTCTATTTCGCCCTTTCATTACCTCCGAGATCATTTAGCACATACAGTAATATCCATACAGCCAAAAGAAACTGATTAAGCACAGACAGAGCAGCAAAGCTTGTATTTATATCCCAAAATGCAAAATTCCAAGAAAGTGAAGTAAAACATGGTGCTACATTGGCTTCGTCAACATCCAAATCTGCAATAAGTACCAGTACCTGTGATATTGAAACTATATGCTCTAATCAATCTAGTGATAATGATTCTTCAATGGAAATAGAATCAGATAATGAAAGTTAAACAGCATTAGGTTAACACAAAGGTTAAAGAAAGAGATGAATATTTTTATTTTTTTTATTTTTCTATTTGGAATATATATATACACACACTGGTATTCTTGCCAATCACAATTATATATATTGTTTTATACCAGTATTATGTATTTTTTATTTTGTATATTATACCAGTACCTGTGATATTGAAACTAGCATATATGCTCTACCCAATCTAGTGATGATTCTTCCATGGAAATGAAGGTTAAAACAACATTAGGTTAACAAAAAAGGTTAAAAAAAAGGTGAATATTTTCCTTTTCTATCTGGAATATATATACTGGTACTCTTGCCAATCACAATTATGTATATTGTTTGAAACGAGGAAGAATGTTTTATGTTCTAGTTAAAAAATATATATACCGTACATATAAAAAAATGAGGGTTTGTTTTTCCTTTCTATTATATACTTTTTGCGTGATTCAATTTTTCTAAAAGATGACTATATAGTATATATACTAGGTATAACCGTATAAGCATGGTAGTATAGTAAATTATAGGTAATACTAATATACTTATTAGATTAAAGGAAGAAAAATATGGAATAAGTTTAAAACAATAAAAAACAAAAAAACAAAAAAAACAGACTACCTTCGTTTTAAACAAAAAAAACAAAAAAAACAAAAAAAACGACACAATAAAAAACGACTCACATCACTAGGAGTAGGCCGGGCTGAAACTCAAGATAGAATTAATCAGAGTCATTAACAGTTGGCTTTTGATATAAAAATAAGATTCCTGAAAAAAATAATTGGTGGCCACCAACGTGTGTCCGGCCACCCCCGTTTTTGTAAAAACATCTAATGCCACACTAGCAAAATCAGGAAAATGGCAATATCTCTTCTTCTGAACATGCTAGAGAGATGGTTTGCATACCAAAAGATGCAGAATTTGATTTAGAACAAATTATTAAGAGTGGTATTTTTTCATAAAACCTTTAGTTTTTGAGTTATTTTAGAAAAACTAATTTTTGGGGCCCATAGACCCCCTTTCGACGGACCTTAGTGACAAAAGAAATTCTAAAATAAGCATGATTTGGCTTTTTGATTACTAACATTGCCCTAAAAGGATGTTGACATGGACATAGTGATCACATGATATGACTTTTCCTTGTTATCTTGCATCCATTATGCTTGATTAAAGAATAGAGGGTGGGGCTGCTTCATGAACTTTTTTTAAACGTAATAAATTGAAAACTTTTTTTTTTCAGGTGCCTTTGTTATAAGTTTCCAACTGCAATTTGTCATTGAATTCAACATTTGCAATATAAAGTATGACTTCTACAAGGAAAACAGTTGCTAAAGTACTTGGTGATGTACGTTTTATGCCAGCAGAACAGTTTCCTTTAGGGAAATTGCCTACGTTGAAGCAAGTTATTGAAAGGTGTTTGTGTTTCGGAGACTATAAAACAGATGCTGTACTGAGAGCTACTTCTGAGGAATTGCATAAATTGTGGGTCACATATAATGTTTATCCAATATCAGTAAATGCCATACAGAGCCGACTGAAAACCCAAATAAAGGAATTCAACCGCCTTCTGAAGTATGACAAAAAGAAAAGGGGACCTAAATATCATCAAGATCTGGATGATTTTCTGAAAACTGTAAACGTTTTATTTGACATATATCAACATGATCACAAACTGTTGGCAGATACAGAGAAAAAGCACTTACTAAAAATGACTGAATCTGATTACCAGTTTTATGAGGTAGGTCTGTTGATTGAATTTCAAGTTGTAAATTATTAATTAATATTAATTAATTATCAATTATTAATATCAATTATTAATAATTTGCTACAATTTTTAAAGTGCATTTAATAAGTTAGTAATATCAATAATACACTATTAATGATGTTAATGATAAGTAATATTTTAGTATTTTCTCATTTTTGTAAGAATTTCAATTTATATAGAGACCCATAGATAAAAGATACATTATAGTGTAATGAAATATAATCACTTTGTAGGACCAGAAAACAACTAGGCATGGTTACTGTACCCTGAAAGAAGTCCCAGAAACAGCCACTGACTTAAAATTCAAATCACGGGTTATTCAATCTCAAAAAGCAAAAGAATCAGTTCCTCCTCCTCATCCTGAACCTATGGACATTCCTGAGTTGACAGATAGCGACAGTTGTAATGATTCATTTGATGCAGACTATGTTCCAGAAGTCTCAACATTACAGAACAGAACTAGATTACGCTCATTAGCTGAAGCATGTGACAGGTATAGTACTGAAAGATAAATCTTTTAATACAGCTTAAAGTGAAATCATTGTGACTAAGAGATTAAGATTACCAATAAATTATTCATTGACAATAGATATGTAAATCTACTTTAAATATCCTAACAGATATCAAGTAAGTGATAGAGCAGGAGCGGCTATTGGTTCTGCTACATTGGTGGACTTTGGAGTAATCACCCCAGATAACATACAAAATGTTATTGATAAGTATGTTTTTAATCACTCTAGATATTACATTTCTTAGCTTCTGCTATAAGTTCTAAATCACCAGATTTACTATTATTTTTAATTAGCGTCAAAATTTCTATTTTGTATTTATATTAATTAGTTTCAAACAGGACACTGACATTTGTATTTTGTATATTTGTATAATGCTAATGCAGTAATGCATGGCCAATATTTTTGAAATACTTTTCAGAAACAAGTTGAGAAGGGAGAGAGCTAAATTGAGAGCTGAAAGGAAGAAGGAAGAAGTGATATTTGAAAAAGTGACTGGCATTGGCTTTGACGGTAGAAAGGATGCTACACTTGCTGTTAACAAAGTAAATGAAAAGTATTATACATCCACAATCCTAGAGGAACATTATGTCATTACTGGAGAGCCAGGTAAATGGAAATGATTGTCATACAGTTATAGGTTTATGCTGTTATATTACTGTACTATAAAGTAATATTTCAATTACTTAAAAAATTTCTTTTTAAGTGACAACTGTCCAGTTAACTTTATTCCTTCCTTTTTCATTTTTATTTAATTGTAAAATTAATTACATTTATTTTCAGATGATTTCTACCTCGACCATTTTACCCCGGAGAGTGGCAAAGGCATTGACATTGCTCATGGCATTTATAAGATCATTAAAGGGACAGAACTTGAGGCCAAATTAAACTTAGTTAAAGCAGATGGGACAAATACTAACACAGGACATATGCATGGGTCAATCAGATATTTGGAAATGTTTTTAGGGCAACCTCTTCAGTGGGATATTTGTCTTCTGCATCTAAATGAATTGCCACTTAGACACATCTTCATAACTTTAGATGGGACAACAAAAAGTCCAGACAAATTTTCTGGCCCTATTGGTTCTCAGCTCAATGGGGATGTGTCAGAATGGAATGTTGTGGACTTCAAATCTATACCTTATCCTGCATTTGTGCTTCTACCAAATGAGGTGGTCAATAATTTATCAACAGACCAATACTATGGATACTGCATCTGCTGGGCAATTATTACTGGTGAAGTGGATGAAGACCTTGCACTCTTAGAAGTTGGCCTGCTAAATCACTCTCGATGGCTCACCTTAGCCTGTAGAATTCTTCGCTTTTATGTTTCACAAAAAAGACCCAGTAAGAACCTCAAAATCATAGTAGAATTCATCATCAAAGTATACTTTCACAGTTGGTTCAATATCAAGGCTAATAAGAGGCTAAGTGATGGGTCAAGAAACCTATTCAATATGATCCAAAGAGTAAATAAATTCCCTGACAGGAAAATTAGAGAAATTTGTTATGACGTATTAAACAATAACAGCTATTTTGCTCATGGTGAAAATATTTTAGTTGGAATGCTGGCTGATGAAGATGAAGAGGTGAGGAGGTGTGCTGTCAATAAAGTTCTGTGTCTGAGGGGAGTTATAGAGGATTTTGATGATGAATCTGGTAGTAGCAATGATTTTGCAGGTGGAATAATTGAAAGTGATGATGAGAATGAAGAGGATCATGAAGGTGGTACTGATGAATATCCTGCTATAGATGAGAATGTTAGGGTCTTTAGAAAGCCAATCATCAATTTCAAAGCTTCTGCATACCACAAGCTGTCTGCTATGTCCCAATGGGAAACTGTTCCACCTGTATTAAAAGAATTCAGTAATGATGAACTGCGTGATATCATTAATACCGCATTGAAACTGGATCACGAGTGCCACAGTCAGAATGTTGAAAGGCACATCAAGCTTGTCACTGAAGCATCCTTGGCTGTTGTAGGTCATGAGCGTAGAGATGGTCTTATTAGAAACAAAATTAGATCACGTAAATTAATGAAAGATTTTGTGTCTAAAAAATATTTTAAGTTCTAGATTATTATTTATCATGCTAAAATATGACAAAATGACAATTTGTTAATTGTATAATTTAATGTTTGGCGTTTTGGAATGTCAAAAAGCATTTTCAATGAATTTAAAATGGCTGATTTTGATTGATTTTGATTGCTGATTGAAAACCACTAATACATGTCAATTTGCAGCTTCAGAATGTTTTATTGTGTTGGCATTCAGTTGAAAGGGGGTCTATGGGCCCAAAAAATTAGTTTTTCTAAAATAACTCAAAAACTAAAGGTTTTATGAAAAAATACCTCTTAATAATTTGTTCTAAATCAAATTCTGCATCTTTTGGTATGCAAACCATCTCTCTAGCATGTTCAGAAGAAGAGATATTGCCATTTTCCTGATTTTGCTAGTGCTGCATTAGATGTTTTTACAAAAATGGGGGTGGCCGGACACACGTTGGTAGCCACCAA
Organism: Bathynomus jamesi; assembly: GCA_023014485.1. Lineage (NCBI taxonomy): Eukaryota > Metazoa > Arthropoda > Malacostraca > Isopoda > Cirolanidae > Bathynomus > Bathynomus jamesi. Next base: position 1,295,381 of record JAJOZX010000064.1, on the reverse strand, counting down.
TTATTTTTTTCAGGAATCTTATTTTTATATCAAAAGCCAACTGTTAGTCACTCTGATAAATTAAAATCAAACAAAAATTATAGTTTCAGCCCGGCCTAAATTGTGGAGTGTTCCAGTTCTGCTGCAGTCTTAGGTTTTTCTGCAAAATCCTTTTTAGCATTAGCATAGATGGCCTCATGTTTAGTTTTCAGGTGTTTGTGGAGAGGGCTAGTGCTATACTGTTTTGGTGTTGCGCCCCATTTTATTTTACTTTTACATAACTTGCATTCAGCAAAACTTTCATTTTCTTCGTTCACACGAAAGTAGTTTCACACAAAAGATGACATTATTTAATCTGAAAAATATACATACAAAATTGCAAATTAGCCTGTAAAAATAAAATAGTAGAAACTTACAACCTAAAAGCTTAGGAGAAATAAAAATTTTTGAGAAAGTCTCGGATCTGGCTGGACCTTTTTTTGAGATCCAGCCAGATCCGGCTCCGGCTGGAACCCAAAATTTTGGATCTGGTACACCCCTAATATATATATATATATATATATTTAACTGCAATGACCGCGCAGTATATTAACGTATAGAAACGACGTAAGTATAGAGGAGTGTTCTGCACACGAGGAAGAGAAATAACAAACAAATGAAAAATAAGGCACCCGCCCGGGAATCAAACCCAGGATCTTCCGATTGCCGGTCAGACGTGCTAACCACTACACTACGGAGAATTACAACTTCTGACTATCGTGGCTCTGTAGTGTAGTGGTTAGCACGTCTGACCGGCAATCGGAAGATCCTGGGTTCAATTCCCGGGCGGGTGCCTTATTTTTCATTTGTTTGTTATTTCTCTTCCTCGTGTGCAGAACACTCCTCTATACTTACGTCGTTTCTATACATATATATATATATACATATATATACACATTTTAACTGCAAACACGCAGTATAATTAACGTAAAGAACGACGCTTGTATAGGAGAATATTCCACGCAAGATGAGGAGGGAGAACGAAACAAATGAAAAAATGAGGTAACCACCCGGGAATCAAACCCAGGATCTTCCGATTGCCAGTCAGATATGATAACCATTACACCATGGGCCTCACTCGATCAAATGCCGTAATTCTCCTACATACGCGCAGAAACCAATGCCCCAAGGGGGCACCTTCTGCATGCTGTACATTATATACATTTTAACTGCAAACACACAGTATAATTAACGTAAAGAACGATGCTTGTATAGGAGAATATTCTGCGCAAGATGAGGAGGGAGAATGAAACAAATGAAAAAATGAGGTAACCACCCGGGAATCGAACCCAGGATCTTCCGTTTGCCATTCAGATATGATAACCATTACACCATGGGCCTCACTCGATCAAATGCATTGGTTTCTGCGCGTATGTAGGAGAATTACGGCATTTGATCGAGTGAGGCCCATGGTGTGATGGTTATCATATCTGACCGGCAATCGGAAGATCCCAGGTTCGATTCCCGGGTGGTTACCTCATTTTTTCATTTGTTTCGTTCTCCCTCCTCATCTTGCGCGGAATATTCTCCTATACAAGCGTCGTTCTTTACAATATATATATATATATATCTATCATTTTCTTGGGTCTATGGAACCAATTAATGAAAAACCCATTATTCTAATGCATCTCATAATTAAATTTCCTCTTAATGAGCCATTCAATGGAACAGATTACATTCGTTAAGAGAGGTACCATTGTATATACGCATGTGCATGATAGTGAATATGTATGACTGTGCGCACTTGTGCATATCTGTGTGAAAATGTGTGTGCCTGTGTGTGAGAAGGTGTGTGTGTGTGTGAGAAGGTGTGTGTGTGTGTGAGAAGGTGTGTGTGTGTGTGAGAAGGTGTGTGTGTGTGTGAGAAGTGTGTGTGTGTGTGAGAAGGTGTGTGTGTGTGTGTGAGAAGGTGTGTGTGTGTGTGAGAAGGTGTGTGTGTGTGTGTGAGAAGGTGTGCGTGTGTGTGTGAGAAGGTGTGTGTGTGTGTGAGAAGGTGTGTGTGTGTGTGAGAAGGTGTGTGTGTGTGTGTGAGAAGGTGTGTGTGTGTGAGAAGGTGTGTGTGGTGTGTGTGAGAAGGTGTGTGTGTGTGTGAGAAGGTGTGTGTGTGTGTGTGAGAAGGTGTGTGTGTGTGTGTGAGAAGGTGTGTGTGTGTGTGTGTGAGAAGGTGTGTGTGTGAGAAGGTGTGTGTGTGTGTGTGTGTGAGAAGGTGTGTGTGTGTGTGTGTGAGAAGGTGTGTGTGTGTGTGTGTGAGAAGGTGTGTGTGTGTGTGAGGTGTGTGTGTGTGAGAAGGTGTGTGTGTGTGTGTGTGAGAAGGTGTGTGTGTGTGTGTGCTGCATATGATGCTTATGGTTGATAAATGGGTATTTGTATTGTTATACATTAGGGTGCTCCAGTTGCCCCAATGTCACCAAATATTGCTGAAGGTCCCTGTGGTATTGCAATTGAGTCTAATGAACATGTCCCTGAAGTTTGGCTCATTTCCAACAAGATTTACCTTCATCACAAACACTATTTATAAAGGAACTCTTTTGCGAAATATTAAGTTTTTGCTGAAGGTCATCTACAAGTATGATCAGCTGATCCAAACCAGTTGGAACTGGTTCATTTCATTAGACCCAACTGCAATACCACAGGGACCTTCAGCAATATTTGGTGACATTGGGGCAACTGGAGCACCCTACTGTATGTGCTTTATGTTGTTGTATATGTCAGTTGCTAATTTAACTAACAACTGTAATAATCTTATTTTTCACTTATTTTTTATGTGCTTTATGTTGTTGTATATGTGTCGGTTGCTAATTTAACTAATAACTGTAATAATCTTATTTTTCACTTATTTTTCTCTTTTCAGATAGATAAGTTCATACAATAAGAAAGTTTTAAAGAATGGCGACCAGAAGCTCAGACTCCCAGCTTGATGTTTTAATAGAAAGTCCAGGAGAAGAGCATCTGAAAATTACTGGTTCAAAGTTACCAACATACAATCAGGTGCTACTCTGCTACTTGGCTAAAGTTGATGAACTTAGAAGGCAAGATGCTTCCAAAAACATGAAATTGTCACGCATGGCATCGAAGTATGTGGTGAGCGAGATTCTTCCTCACTATTTGAAAGCACGCATCCCAACAATTCATGAGATTACCATGGCTGAGAGAATTGAGGAGTTCCACAACAAGGACTATATTGGCTGCATGAAGATTCCTCCTGAAAGGCGATCAAAAAGTCCTAAGATTGCAGCTTTCCAGGACAAACTTCATAAAACTATGCCATTCTATCCAGGTAATGCAGAGAAAAGGATGGTTGAAAGCAAGAAGGGTAAGGCAGAGAATGAAAAGAAAATTATTGAGTATGACATAGCATTTCTGAGAAATATGATGACAGACAGGACTTTTACCTATGGAGGAAAGGACAAAGTTTGTGCTCAGATAGAAATTAAGCGCCAAGAGAGGGCTGAACAGGCTGCTGTGCGATCAGAGAAAGAGGAGGAGAGAAGAGATCAGACATCATCAGTGGAGAAGATTTCCTCAGATTGTGATGTGTCAGATGATGAGGAAGCAGAAATGGTCAAATCAGCTGATGCCTCCTTTGAGCCTGAAGTAATGCCAAAATGATCACATAAGCGTTTAGTGAAAACCGGCTCCTCTGCATTTTGGCCTCATGATGTTCTTAAATCGCCAGAAGTGGTTGAAACTGCAGTTAGAAACAATGTTTCCTCAGCTGCTTTAGCACAGATCACTTTTTCCCTTATTAAGGCTACAGCTGGTGATCCATCAAAAGTAAATGTGAGTTACAGATCTGCTTATAATTATCGTGTGGAAGCTGTCAATAGTATTGCACAGAAAATCAGAGCATCATGGAAGCCACCTCTTGTGGCAACCATCCATTGGGATGGCAAATTGATGGACACTCTTGGAAATGAGTCTGCACAGGAGGAGAGGCTTCCCATACTTGTGTCTGGAGTTGGAGGTGTAAAATTGCTAGGTGTTCCACCCTTGCAACACAAGACTGACAGACTATCAGGGCCAAAAATTGCTAATGCCACCATAGAAGAACTGGAGGTCTGGAACTGCAAAGATAATGTTGCTGCGATGGTCTTTGACACAACATCCTCAAACACAGGTGCAATAACAGCTGCCTGCATTAGTATTCAGGAGTCTCTCAAGCGTGAGTTGCTGTGGTTAGCATGCAGGCACCACATTGGAGAAAGGTTTCTTGTCCATACATGGGATGCCTTGAAAATTGAGGTCTCAAAGAGCCCAGACATTTCCCTTTTCATACGATTCAAGGAACATTTTGAGAAGTTGTCTTACCGCAACCTAGAGAATCTGTCCATCCCTGACATTCCAGAGGATCTGGTTGAGCAGAGAACTGCCATCATTGCTTTGTGTCAGGAAGCTCTCAAGTCAGACTTTGCTCAAGGGGACTACAAAGAACTGGTGCAACTTACCTTGGTCTACCTCAATGCTGTGCCAGATAACTTTACTGGGTTTCAAAGGCCAGGAGCTCTTCATAAAGCCCGTTGGATGGCAAAAATTCTTTACTCCATCAAAATAGTACTTCTTTTGATCAAATTGCTGAGCTGCTAACTGGGACCATACTAGCTAAAGGACAATTACCCAAACTTATGCAGTACGTACAGTTTGTCATGTATTGCTACATCCCATGGTGGATTGCTGCCCCAGTGTCTTCAGCTGCACCAATGAATGATCTCAGTCTAATCAATTCCTTTCTAGACTACAGGAAAGTTAATCCAACAATTGCAGGAGCTGCACTCAAGGCAATTGGTTTACATATGTGGTATCTCACAGAGGAATTGGTGCCACTTTCTTTATTCAGCAGCTCTCTCAGTGATGCAGTGAAGGAGAAAATAGCAAAGAAGCTTCTTGGAGCTGAACACCTGGCTTCATGCGTTAAAAGAGATGGGTCTGGGTTTGGCAAGCCAAAATTTCCAGAAGTTCCAAAGGAATCAAGTGATGACCTTTCAGAATTTGTTGGAAGTGATTCCTGGGCATTTTTCAGAATCCTTAACATCAATTCAGAATTCTTAAATCTGCCTGTTAATGAGTGGCCATCAAGTGAAGCATTTCTCTATGGAAAGGAAATAGTAGCAAATCTTTGTGTTGTTAATGATGCTGCCGAGAGGGGAGTTAAGCTTTGCCATGATTTCCTGGGCACTTCCAAAAAGGAATCCAATCTGCAAAATACACTACAAATTGTAGAAAATTGTCGCAACCGCCTCCCAAATCAGAGAAAGCGCAAGGTGGAATCTAAGAACTGGTTTCTTAAATTAGAATAGGTAAGGTAGCTGTTTGTTTTATTGATAATGTTTGTATGTTAATCAGTATTTTGTTTATCTTACATGTATGTGAAAATCTATCTTTTTGAGTATTAATACATAAACATAGTCTAAGTTTGTAGTCTTTAAAGACCTTGTCTGAGTTTTTTTTGTACACTTGCTTCTTTGGAAATAAATTCTTGACTGTTGGAACTTCTATTGAGATCTATCCATTATCCATCCACAAATACACCAGCAGCTATGCATATCCAGAGCTCAACTTTGCATAAAATACCTGAAAAAATCATGAATTTGACTCATTTTTAGCATTTTTTATCATTAATATGTAGATTATTTGAATCAAAACCTCAAAAATTGAGTTACCCACCACCTAAGACCATCCCATAGGTTTTTTGATCATAATAGTAAGATGTTACAAAGCAAAAATGTGTCATTTTTAGTGTTTTTCTATAAAAATGCCTTTTGTAAAAAGGTTCCTACAGAAAACATTAATGTGATGAAGGTAAATCTTGTTGGAATTCAATCAAACTTCACAGGCATATTTACTAGACCCAACTGCAATACCACAGAGACCTTCACCAGCTTATTCCAAATTTTAAGATTTTATGGGGTGGCTGGAGCACCCTATTATACATGTGTGATTTCCCATCAAGGTATGTTGCGGCCTCTGTTCTGAAGATGGATAAATGGGTAATAAGAAAAACACAAGATCCCTCAAACATGACAGATGCAGGTGCCAGCAGTAGTCAACAACCACCAAAAAAGAAAAAGAAACCTGAGCAAGATATTAAACGTAAAATCAATCCTGAGTGGGAAATGGAGTTTTTCGTTATAGATAAGGAAACCAAACCATTCTGCCTACTTTGTAACAAGATTCTTTCAGTTGGTAAGAAATACAACATTAAATGCCACTATGATACCATCCACATCGAACATAAAAATAAATTTCCTCTTAATTCTGAAAAGAGAAAGATGGAATTAGAAAAGTTAAAAGCAAATTTAAATGTACAAAGTGAACATGACTCCAGATTTGAAAAAATTTACTGGAGCACAGCTCTGAATTTACTTTTTTTTCCCTTACACCACTAGATAGGTTAATGATAGTAAACTCTTGAATTGACGACATACCAATTACAAATTGTTTTAGCTAAACATAATAATACAATAATGTACAGTTTATAACTCACCTTAAGTTTATTTATTCATTGCAGCAGCAACAGTGGACGATGTTAGACCTTGCATGTAGGCATTTGTTGTGAATTTACCGCCATGTATGCTTGGCCACTGATCAATGGCTTTCTGTGTGATCATTACAGCAGATCTAGTGCCTGGAGCTGGACCCTCCTTCACAATTCTGCACTTAGTCAAATGAGATGGCTTAATGGATCCTTTGTGTTCAACAATGTAACCAAGAATGGAGAATGTCCCTTCAGCTGGTGCTTCACTCCAGGCAGTTGATCCATCTTTATCAAAATGCTTTAATCTCTCTGAGATTCCTTTCCACAGCTGTTCTATATATTCTGTCAGCCAATTTATCACTGAGTCTTTTGTAAAACTACTTTCAGATCTGGTTCTGGATGGTCTAGCAACTTCAGCAACCTGGTAGTAATCAGAACGTTTCTTGATGTATTTGTAAACTTCATTTAGGATGTAATCCTCAGCTGTTAGTTCCTTTTGCTGCCCTGTGGTATCATGCTTAAATTCAGAAACTACATCATTTGCATTTCCTCCATTAGCTAATTTGGAAATTGTTTCCATCACTCTTAACATAACAGTTTTCCCTCCTTCTTTATAAAATATATTTTCTACAAATTCTGCACTAACTGTGGTTTTTTGAGCTACTTGCAACATAATCTTTGTTACATAGGAAATCAATACATAGAACTTGGCACTAATTTCTTTCTCTTGTGGATGATCAAAAAACACAATTTTCCACAAATCTGTCAAATTGATCAAATTCGTAATTAACCATGCGAGTATCAGATTTGAGTTTTGGTCTCTTAAAACCAATGATATTGTCAAGAACCATATTGGTATAGTCAAGGCCTGATCTCAGATTTGAAGAGTGATTCTGAATAAAGTCTAAAAGCTCACTTAGTTTACAAATTTTCTTCAATGCATTAAGTCCCATCGAAATTTGAAATTTTCTCCAAACAACTTTTTCATTTCGTTTTTAAATGGCTCGTTGTCCTTACAAAAAGCCCCATCTCCAACCATTCCAGATACCTTGGATTTAATTGCTTCTTCAGATAGTTTCAAGTGATTAGGAGACTTCAACACATCAAAAATTTCATTGGCCAAATAAACTCCTGATTTGCTGCGTACTAAATTTATCCCAGCAAGTTTTACAGTCTTATCTTCTTCACTCATAACTAATACAACTAGCATGCTTAATCCCAAAATTGTTCCAATGTCAGCTGTTATTGTTACTGAAGTTTGTTCTAAGAACCACTTTACAGTTTGTTCTTTAAGTTGATTATCTAATAGCTCACAAATTGTCTCGCACGCATGTGTGCTATGATTCAAATTTCCAACCTCACAACCTGACCTATGTAATACAGCTAGAAGTACTGGATATAGAGCCCATGCAGTGTTTGTTTTCATTATGTAGTACAAGATGTTGCCACATAAGTCTTCTATGCGTTTAGTAGTGTTCCGAGAAGATGTTTTCATCACTTCATAAACAGCAGCTCTTTGATGATGCTGAAGTTTAATTAAATGTCTCTTCAGGTGGGTTTTCAGATTTCTAAACCATCTCTCTTGATTTTCTCCTTGTTTGCATACATAGGTTAAATCTTTAACATTGAAGTAACCTTTTATGTTAGAATGTTTGTCTGAAGCACATGCTTTGGGGTCTGTGCAAGCTATGCAATATAATGTAAATATTTTATCATCAGAAGCATCATCAATATCTTCTTGATTATCATCATCTTCATCCTCAACAGCTATATCTACATCAGGCATATTAGTGTCACTATTTGCAATGTTTTCCATTATATCACTTGGTACTGAAAATGAATCATCAGCATGCCCTAGATCCTTCTTTTCCACCAATTTGAATGTAGATTTGATCAAATCATTGTTCAGGATTTCTTGTATTGATTTACACTTGCTTAAATGGGCTATGGAAATGTCAAATTTGTTGCTTTTTGCTTTATTAGATTTGGATGCAACACTTGAACTTGAAGGCATATTTTGACTCTTCTCTTTATTAACCACAACAGCTTGGTGAGTTTCTTTTGTTAGGCGCAAAATTGCATTCAATGTCTTCTGGATTTGGGAATTTTCAAATTCCTCTAAAGCAGTTTTGTTAGTCTGATGCGCAGATTCCTCACTTACCTTTTGTTTCTTAGGTGGAGGAGAAGCACTTTCTTCAGTCTGTGAAACATCTAGTGAAAAAGTTGCATTTTCTAGATTAGCAGTTGATGAAGTTGGTTCATTTTTCTGAGGTCTAGCACTAGCACATTTTGTGAACAAACTAAATGACTGCTTTGCCGTATCTCTTTGCTGCACTTCATCCTGGTATTTCTTTACTGCAATATCTAAGCTGTGGGCCCAAACTCTGGGACCTCTTTTATTGTAACAAATATTTTTTTTGGAATTAAAATGTTCCTCCCAGTTTTGCTTCTTTGAATATTTGTTCTTGCATTGACCACAAAAGTAACCCCTTTTAACACCCTCACTTTTCTCTCCAACTTCATCAATATTAGGATCCATTATTGATTATTGACTACCTGAAAAAATACAAAATAAGTAAAAGTTAGTAAATATAATATGGTAAAAGTGAGTAAAAGTAAGTAAATATAGTACAATGAAAGTAAGTAAAAGTAAGTGCTTTAAACTTAGTAAAAGTAAGGAAGAGTAAGTAAAAGTAGGTAAGTTAAAGTAAGTAAAAGTAAGTTTAAACTTAACTAAACTTTTCAATTCTAGTCATGGTGGATTACTTAAAACCGCACAAGTAATTATTGGCCAATTTATCAAACCTGGCCGAGATCAATGGAACATAGTCCAATCCTGATAATTTTATATTAAAAAAATATACGTTTTAATAAAATTTTAATTATCAAAACATTGAAGCTTAACAAAAAATAAAAATAATTGTTAAATATGGAATTACCAACTAAACTTAAAATAACTAAATTTGTAATTTAAAAAAATTGGTTTGTACAAGAACGTATACGCAAAAAAATTGCATAACGTCTAGCGGATGAACAAAACCAAAAACCCAAATTTACTTTTTCTCATGGTCAAATTTACTGGAGCAATGCTCCCAAGATCCCAGGAATCTGGAGTCATGAAAGTGAAAACATTAGAAAGTTCATGGGGGAAGCCAAAATGGTGCAGATTGCCACTCTCAAATGTACATGGATCATAGCAAGATGAAAAAAAATCTTTTTGTGATGCAGAAATGGTGAAAGAGATCCTTCTTAGTGTAACTGAAGTACTTGCATTTAATTTGAATAAAAAAGAAAAGGAAAAATTGATCAAAAGAAGAATAATGATGCCCATGAGCCAAAAAACAGCAGTGAGAAGAATTGTAAATCTGTCTGAGAACATTGAAAATCAACTTAAAACAGAATTAAACTCATGCTTGGCATTTAGTTTAGTACTCAATGAATCAATAGACATGAGAGATACAGCACAACTTTGTATCTGGATAAGATATGATGTAACAGATCAATTTGTAGTAACAGAAGAATTATTAGTATTAACTCCACTTAAAGACTGCACTCGAGGCTGTGATATACTTGAGGCTGTTAGAAAAGAATGTGATTACTTGAGGCTGTTAGAAAAGAATGTGATTACTTGAGGCTGTTAGAAAAGAATGTGGTAAGTTTGAATTGACCATGGACAAACTGAGTTCGCTTGCCACAGATGGAGCACCTTCAATGAAAGGAAGAAAAGAAGGATTTTGTAATTTATTCAAATCAAATGAGGATGTAAACGTGCCCACCTTTCATTGCATCATTCACCAGGAAAGTATGTGTTGTGAACTTTGCAAGTCAGGGGCATTACATGATGTGATGGAAGAAGTGACTAAAATTGTGAATTTTCTTCATGCTCGTGCTTTAAATCATTGCCAGTTTATAGGATATTTGGAGGAAGTTGAAGCTGAGTATGGCGATTTAGTGTATTTTAATGCAGTCAGATGGTTGAACCATGGTAACTTGTTGAAGAGGTTTATTGCATTGCTACCTGAGATTAAGAACTTTCTGGATTTAAAAGGGTTGGCGAAGCCAAACTTGGATGATCCCCAGTCGCTCACAAGACTATATTTTCTCACAGATTTGACAAATCACCTGAACACACTAAATCTGAAATTGCAAGGTAAAAATAAAAACATTGCAGATTTGTTCAGAGAAGTACAAATATTCAGGTCAAAACTGGATATGTGGATCGAGCAGATTAAGGAGGGTGATTTAACATACTTTCCATCACTAAGGTCTCTTGAGCCTGATGACATAATTAACTGTGCAGAACTACAAGGTTACTTGGAAGAGGTTAAGTTTCAATTCACAAATAGGTTTGCTGATTTTGACCAGTATGAATTCTGTTTTAAGTTTTTACATTTACCCTTTAATTACGGATATCAGGATCAGTGGCGTGCGGTCCATGGAAGCAAGGGAAGCAATGCTTCCCTATTCAAAGAAAGAAGAAAATGCTGTATTATACTTTAAAGTTTAAACAGTTCAATGTGTGTTAATAATTTGTACAAAATCATTTTATTATACTATTTATAGCATTTGATTGGTAATCAGGTGGATACATAGTATATACATTGGTTGCCATTCGTGCAAACAAAGCTGGGCACTTGCGGTATTTTTTGCGGTACTGCGGTACTACCGCACTACCAAACTGGTACCGCATAACGCAGTACCGCAAAGGATCGCTGAAAGTACAGCAGTACCGCTACCGCATTCAAATTTCCCGCGGTACTTTCCGCGGTACCGACAAACACGACTTTTCAAAAAATTAATACTTTTTTTGAAGTAAACCTTATTACAGGAGTACAGTAAGACGAATGCTGCGTGTGTTGCATCAGCCTAACTCTAGACACGTTAAGTTTTCGTTCAGAACATGTTACGTTGCCATCCTATCACAACGCCTCAGTGCAGTGCTTGCTTTTGAGCCGGTTGCACGTGTGTTACATTTCTGTGACAAAGATCGATTTTTAGCCATTATGGCAGAAAGTTCAGGTGCGAAATCGCTGATATGCAATTTCTGAAAATATGTGCTATTACTTGTGTTGTTCTTGTGTGCAGTACCGCAGTACCGCGGAACGCACCAGGGGGACCTGAAAAAGTACCGCAGTACTGCGTAACGCACTGGGCATGCTGAGGTACCGCAGTACCGCGTAACGCACCCCCAAATTTTGGTACCACGCCCACCACTGCGTGCAAAAACCTTTAAGAAAGCCGACGCAAAAAATCTTGAGTTGGACAACAATTGACGAAATGCATCCTTTTTCCCAATGACTTTCGCTTTTTTTTTACTCTTACAAATTGTTTCTTTCCATTCTAAAAACTCATTTAATGTTTAATAATGTAGTATTTATTGAATACAACAAGTTTCATATATAGTTTTTCTACTAAAAAATTCCATGGCCATGTTAAGCGAAAAAGAATATATATTTATCGTTATTTTATCCTTCCGTATGTCAAAAAGGAAGCAATTTAGAAATCGCTGTCCAGATCTTATAGTTAATTTTCTTGAAATATCTGGCAACTTTACGTGCTGTCTGCTGTCATTCTCTCATTTAAAGCAAATACGTAACTACGCTAGAAATGCGCAAGGGTAAGAAAGGCTTGCAAGTTTAGCTTTAATCTCAATTGAGAAAAAGCTTCTTAAGGATATGAAAACTGATGCCTTTTACGAAGAAATAATAGATATATTTAATAAAAAAAAGAAGAATAGAATTAACCTATAAGTAAAGTAAGTAGATGATTATATGTGTTTTGTTTTTATTATATACGAGTATTTTAAAGTTTTATTTTATATAATCTTTGTTGTTTTTGCTTGAATTGCTTCCCCTTGACAAAAAATCACCACACGCCACTGATCAGGATGTGTCGAAATTGTCAACCCTGTGCACAATTAATGTGGCTCTGTTTCAAGAAGAATTAGTTGAGTTGAAAACTATGTTCATCAAGATGCTGTATCACTGGAATTTTGGACAAGAGTACATCGCTCACAGGACTACTCACACATTTCAAATTATGTGGCAAAATTACTAGCAATGTTTGGTTCAACTTGGCTCTGTGAAAGTACATTCTCATTCATGAAATTAGTAAAATCAATGTTGCGAGCCTCAATCAGTGATATAAATCTTGAGTCAGAATTGAGATGTGCAATGACTGATTTTAAACCAGAGTTTTCCAAAATAACCACGACAAGCAATTACCAACATTCTCACTGAATTTACCAATGTTTGGTTGTGTACCATGTTTATAATTAAACAATTATTTGTTGTATTAAATTTATTTCCTTGAATTAATTCCAAAATATTTTATCTTTTCCAAAATAATCAAGACAAGCAATTAGCAAAGTATCATTGAATTTAGCAGTGTTTAGTTGTGTAACCATATCTGCATTTAAACAATTATTTGTTTTATTTCCTTGAATTAATTCCAAAATATTTTATGTTTTCCAAAATAATTAAGGCTAGCAATTACAAATATTCTCATTGAATTAATATTAAGCAGTATCACTTGAGTTGTATACGGTGTCTATAATTAAACTCTTTTTCTTCACTTTGTTTAATTAATACCATAATGCAGCATTTTATCGAAACATCACAAAATATTATGTGAATGATATTGATATTTCCTGAATACCAAACAATGACAAATATATATGATTGTCCAATAGTCATATTTTAAATAATATTAAAAAACATCATACCTACATATTTTAAATATATTTCAATATAAAATATTAAGGTGGCCTGCTTGACTTTTGATTTTTTATAAAGTGGCCCACTGACAAAACAACTTGGCCAGCCCTGCCTTAGACATAATACTGGCCAAGACTATTGGCCTATAGTTATCTTTACTGTTAATTTTACCCTTTTTATCTTTTAGTACTGGCACCAAAACAATGGATAACATTGTATCTGGCAAAAAACAAGAGTAAACCTGTAAAGCACAAAGCTAACAGAGGCACTAATCTGTCACTACTAAATTTCAGATGCTCAGCAGAAATACCATCAATACCACACGATTTGTTAAAATGTAAGCATTTTATGGCGTTTAGACTCAAATACACTAACTCTTATATTTGTACTAGAGGTAGCATCACAATTAACATTATTGTTCTTATGTACAGAGTTGAATAACTCACTCTAGTGTTCCTTACCTAATTTGACTATATTCTCAGTCCCAGTTACATTTTCAATATTAGCAGGGAGACACATTGCACTATTATTCATTGTTTTTAATTCAGCCCAAAAGTTTCTTGGATTCTTACTGGCAAGCTTTCTAGCCAGAACATCCCTGCTTAACTCATCTTCATGATTTTTTTTATATACCTTAATGCATACTTGAACCTGGCATTAGCCCTCTGTTTTTGTTGTAATACAGGGCATTGCCTTGGCTTCCCTTGTTCACACCACGTTAAAAAAGCATCTCTGGATGCATTATGAAGTTCAGCCACATAATTGCTCCAGCCAGGTCTACAATTGCACATGCTACAACTACAATTTGCTACTTAGGAACATGGCAAAAACATGTGTTCAAGCCATCTCATTTTTTGGGGTTATTCAACGCCTGTATTGTTTCTTCTCAGCCTCAACCCATTGATGGTCAGTCTTCTGCAAGTATGTGAAAGAGTTCTCAGTGAAGCCCTTGAGCAAGACAAGATGGGAATGCTGTGTGAAAAGTGTCAAAGCTGTACAATATCAAGCTGTTGAGATCTATGATACACTTGTCAAAATTGCTGAAAAAGCAAAAGATCCTCAAGGAAGAAGCGAAGCAGAATCATTTTGCAAAGAGATGAAGAATTTTAAACTCATTCTTACTGTCATATTCTGGTATGACCTCCTCTTTCAAGTCAACTATGTGAGTAAAGATCTTCAGAGTGATTCAAAGCATTTGGTAAGTGCCATCGAGAGTTTGGAAAGAACATGCAAGTGGATGAAAGAATATCGGGAGAGTGGATTTCAAAGTGCTGTGACAGATGCCAGAGAGATTGCAGAGTAGCTTGAAATTGAGACAGAATTCAAGACAACACAGGTCAGATGAAAGATGTTGTTTTCCTATCAAGGTCAAGACCAGCCAATTGAAGATGCTGAAAAAAAATTTAAAATTTCTGTGTTTAACACAATTTTAGATACTGCCATATCCTCCCTGGAATGACAATTTGAACAACTGAGAGAACATCACTCAAAGTTTGGCTTCATGTACATGTTCACAAAGATGTCCAAGACAGACCTACGTAAGCACAGCAAAGATCTCGAACTTGAACTGACTGATGGAGAAGACCACGACATTGATGGATTCATACTTGCTGAGGAAATGGAAACCTTGAAACCAATTCTTCCAGAAGATATACAAAGTGATCCACTGAAGATACTGGGCTTCATCACTTTGAACAATCATTCTGTGGATTTCCCAAATTTCACGACTGCATTGCAAATACTACTGACTATTCCAGTTACTGTTGCATCTGGGGAAAGAAGTTTCTCAAAGTTGAAATTAATAAAAACGTATTTACGGTCGACGATGCTGCAGGATCGACTCAGTAATCTGGCAATCCTCTCCATTGAAAATGACATTGCAAGAAACTAACTATAGAGACCTCATTGCCGAATTTGCCACTACGAAAGCCAGAAAGGTTTCCTTGTGATCACATCCAAAATAAATGATATTTGCTATTGAATCATTGTTCGTTTCTTTCAGTAAGCATGCACCCACTATGGGTAGGTAACTAACCTTAGGGCCCCACTTTAAAAATCTTGAATTGGGCCTCGCATTTGCTAGGGCCGGCACTGCCTTCTCTTCTATTCTGAGGTATACTGGTATACTGTCTGCAATCAGACCAGTAAATAGTTTTTGGTGGTAGTGAGACAGCAAATTGAGAAGTATTTATTGGAGGGATATGTCAATAGTTTTAGGGATGAGGGTTGTATCTTGTATGTCATTCTAGTGTTTCTTCTCCCTGTAAAATTCTGTAAAAAGGGCGAGTGTAATGATGGTGTTATGCCATGTTCTGTTTCAGCCAGAAATTTGGGAGCTTATCTAGGCCAGGGTTTTTAAAGTTGGAGAATTTTGCCAATTTCCTTACTTATCTTATCTTATCTTCCATTATAAATAACTATTTCTGGTTTACCCTCATAAATGCAAAAAACTTCACTTTTTCTACATGAAGGTCAAAATATGATAATTAAAACCCACTCTAATAGACAGAGTTTATTTCCACAACAGTTTTGATGCCCACTGGCATCCTCTTCGGGTGGATACAGAAAAAAGAATGAACCAAAAACAAGAGGGAAAACAGTCCAGGGACCATTAAGAAATTCGCACCTAGGTTAGATCCTGTTCTCCCGACACTGGAAGGGCATTTTTATTAAAGGGACCCGCTTATAAGAACATTCACACAAATTTAAAACTATCTTCTTGTTCTATACATACAGATTCTATTAGTTTTTTTTACATAATTATTACATTTATTATTAAATTTATTACATTTAATATTGCATTATTATTTATTACAGACATTATAAATTTATTATTACATTGATTATTACACTGTTGTTTATTATACAGAAATAGTAAGCCAAAAAACGAATGAAAAAGGCGAGAAGGAAACAATCCAGAGACCATTAAGGAATTCACACCTAGGCTAGATCCCATTCCCATGACCCCAGAAGGGCATTTTTTTTTTTTTTTTTTTTTAAAGGGTCCTGCTTATAAGTACATTCACACAAATTAAAACTATCTTCTTGTTCTATACATACAGATTCTATTATTTTAACATAATTACTGCATTTATTATTGCATTTACAGCAATACCTTGCACAGCGCGGTTAATTGGTTCTGGAATTTGTCGAATAAAAGTTGAAAGTTTGTCAAATGAAATAGTACCGAAAAGAAATTAGAAAACAATAGGAAAATTGCGCACTAAATTTTAAAAAATTGACGAATACAAACCATGCTACATCAAAACCCGCGCTAATCAAAACCGCGCGGTTCAAGGTATTACTGTACATTTTTTACATTTATTATTATTATTACCTTTATAGGGCTATGTTGTTGCCAATGTTGTAACACTGCTTCCCGGAGATCAGCGAAGTTAAGCAACATTGGGTCTGAGTAATATTTGGATGGGAGACCATCCTCCACTCCCAGATTATGTAGCGACCCGTGGTTTGGATCCCACATAAAGCTGTAGGTCCCCTCCATCATATGACCTTAGATGTTGTGAAGGAGGTTAAACAACCCCAATAAAAAAAAAATATTACCTTTGCACTAATTATTATATTTATTTTATTACCTTTATTATTACATTTACTGCATTTATATTTATTTCCATATTTATTATAAATGTGGAAATAAATATAAATGCAATAAATGTAATAATAAAGATAATAAAATAAATATAATAATTAGTGTAAAGGTAATAATAAATGTTAAAAAATGTGAATGTAATAATAAATGCAGTAATCATGTCAAAATAATAGAATCTGTATGTATAGAACAAGTAGATAGTTTTAATTTGTGCGAATGTACTTATAAGCAGGACCCTTTCAAAAAAAAAAATATGCCCTTCTGGGGTTGTGGGAACAGGATCTAGCCTAGGTGCGAATTTCTTAATGGTCCCTGGACTGTTTTCCCTCTTGTTTCTGGTTCATTCATTTTTCTGTATCCACCCAAAGAGGATGCCAGTGGGCATCGAAACTGTTGTGGAAATAAACTCTGTCTATTAAAGTGGGTTTTAATTATCATGGTTTACCCTCATTTGCTACCCTGATGGTCTCTATCCAGTCAGCATCCTGGTTATGCTGTTCTGGTGGGTCATTGACTGTTATTGTTTCTCTAATGAGATTTTGGTAAAAGCCTCTAGGGTTGGATGAAAATTGTTTATGGTTTTTCATGTTTATCTGCTTTTGTTTATTCCTGATTCTATTGGCTATGGGCTGGGATTCTTCCCTCCAATTCCAGCACCTTGTCATGTAGTTCACTCTCTCACAAGTTTATACGCTTTTATTTTCCCTATTTATTTTTTTGAGTTTTCCTTGTTGTGGGGATGCTCGAAAATATTGTTTTTAATTCAATTTTCCAGGGAAGAGGTTTTGGTTTACACTCGTGGTTTTGACTGGGGAGGTTTTGGTTTGAAATTTGGGATAAGTTTCTTTTGTATATATAGGCCAGCAGTATAATTTATTTGATAAGTTCAGTGAGATCTGTGTTGGCTGGGACTAATCTATTAATTGCTACATTTACTCTGTATAACAGTTGTTTAAACTGTCTATTTTTACTAAGTTTGATCAACCACAGCTGGTTTTCCATACTCATAGTTTTAACTATGTCAATTTGATTTGCTAATTCCTGCTCCATTTCAATTTGCTGTAAATCTATATCTTCATTCCATGGTGGTGGAGAAGGGGGAAGGGTTCCTGATGTGGATGGGGAAGGTATGATAATGGTGAGTACCCATTCCTATCTGGTGGTTTGAGTTGGTTAGAGAATGTTAAGTGGTATGCTGTTTACTTTGGGTGTTCAATGGGCTATCAGATGAATCATCTCTAGCATTTTGTGCTGTGCCAAGCAAGGCATTGGAATAGTGGAATAGGGTTCATTTTTGGGCTGGTTTCATTACAGATAAGTTTTCTATTTCACCTTTCATGTATTCTATTTCTTGTTCATTAAATACTTTCTGGGCTATGAAGTTGTACTTCTGAGAAGTCAATCTTGCAGCTGGAGTCTCTCTCTCATATGCACAAAAGTGGAAGATTTTTCTCCATTCCCTTGTGATGTCCTTCTGTCTCTCGTTTCTTTCTGGCATACTTTGTAGCCCATATCACTCCATTTCTCTTCTCTTGTCCATAATCTTTTCCTTTTCCCTCTTCTTTCTTCTTCTCTGGCAATGTAGTCCTCATTTGCTTCCCCAAGGCTCTTTGTTTGATGTGAATAATTTCCTCCTCTGTAAGTTACTTATGTGCTTGTGAGGTTAGTGATTGTAACTTTTTGACAGAGGTGGTTCTCTTTTCTTCCAGTAGGTTGGATTTCCTGATCTGTTCCGCTAGGATTACATTCTTCTGTCTGCTCCATTTCTCAAACTGCAAGTATTTGGAGAAGTGCAAAATTGTCTTTTCTTCAATGGTCCATTTTATCTTATCATACCTACATAGGGTTTTTTTGGGGCCACTTTTTGTTGATACTGCTAGGGTCCAGGGTCATTATTTTGACCTGGTGGGATCCCTTGAAATGATACCTTTGGTGAAGTTCTTTCTCCTCTAGGTTTGAAAAAAGTTGCACCATTGCTCTCCTCACCCACACTGGTGTGTAAGCAGGTTGAGGGGACCTTTTTATCCTGGGTGACATCCTGCCAGTATGAGTTTTGCTTAGTAGACTTTCCATATTTTTTTTTTTTTTAGTCGTTTAGTTGGGGTTACACATTTGTGTTCCTCATAGCCTATTGCTAACCCCCTAGATGGTGGGACTGAAGACACCTGAGGAATATGCCTTATAGGTATCACCTCCCAGTATGAACTCATAAATGCACTCGCAGATGACTTTTCTGTGCCGCAGTATAAGAACAAATATCACATTTAAAAGGTTTTTCTTTTGGTTTATACTCTTTTTGGTACTTTTTATAGCTGGAAATGGGGCTTCCACCTGAAGCGAAACACTTCAACTACTGTATGTCTGAACTTGGCTTAGCGTTGATTTGCCATTAGGATTACGTTCTTTTCTCCAATAGTCCAGTTTATTGTGTCATACCAACATAGGTTTCTTGTTGGGCCCATTGTCTGATGTAACTGCTGGGGTCCCCCATTGATCCCTTTTTCTCTTTTGGTTTATACTTTTTTTTAGTAATTTTTTATAGCTGGAAGTGGGGCTTCCACCTGAAACCAAACACTTCAACTACTGCATGTCTGAACTTGGCTTAGCATTCGTCTAAGGAGGGTGACTGTTCCTTTTAATGCCCTATTTGGATTTCTATAGCCTGGGGCTGTCTTGGGACTGAATTCAGTAAGTTGTTCGGTTGTTCATCATCATACCTGTTGCCCCAACTATGATGGGGAGAATGGCAGTTTCTTTCAATTTCCAGTTTCTCTTTATGTTGTAAATAAGTGCCTGGTATTTGGTGATTTTTTTCCCTTTCCACTCTATTAAGGCCGTAGTTGTTTGAGACACTGACCTCAATAAGTAAGGCTCCCCTTTCCCTCTTGTCCCACACTACTATGTCCAGTTTTACTACCAAGTTGTCTATAAAAGTGGCAGTTGGAATTACTGTGTCATAGTATATAGTGTAATGGTTATTTTCAGTAACTGGTGCAGGTATGTGGTCCCATACATTTTTACTGCATTCCAATTCTAATGCTGTCATGATCTTCCAGTGGATATATTTGCAAATTTTATTGTGTCTGGTTGTATAGTACCCATCTGCCATGACCACCCTACAGCCTGATATTAGATGGCCAACACTTTCCACCTCAACATGACAGAATCTACACCTGTCATTATTACTTAGTCCAGCCATTTTCTTAAATGCATTTGTTAGGAGTGCAAGATCTTGGGCACCCATTATTAGTTGCTCTCCGTCATATTGCAGGACTCCTCTCCTTAGCCATTCCAATAATCCTTCTTTATTGATGTAGTTATTGATAGTATTTTGCAGCTCTTTGATGTTGTTCCCATTCTTCTGCATGTTTGGCCTGTTGTTCCAGCACAAATGTTTTGCGACTTATCCTAGCTATTAAGGTGGCTGGTACGCTTTCAGTTTCTACTACTACTTGTTATATTATTCCCCCCAAAGTGCTGGGTCAGTTTAGTTATGAAAGTATGTTGCATTATCCTTGTGTTGTGGTGTTCATGGACCAGAGCTATTGTAGGGCTACCTGAACTCCTCAGATACTGCCCAATGCTGATGGTTGACAATCAGCAGCTGGTTAACCTCAGTCAATCCCATTCCTTCCAGTTTCTTTGGTAGGTACAATCTGGGAAGATAGTGGTTCCAGTATGTTGTTCTATTTAGAGTGAGAATTTTTCTGGTCTTAACATCTAGTTTGTCTAGTTCTGATTGTGGCCAGTCTATTATCTGTATACTATAAATAATAATGGATGGTGAGTTGATTTATAGCTGTTATTTTGTTCTTTGATGTAAGTTGGGTCTTGCAGATCTTTTTCTGTCTTTGTACATACTCTCCATTGATTTTCTCTTGCATTTGCCAGTGTTCTATATTACCACTTTCTTCTATCCCAAGGTATTTGTAGGAACTATCCTCTTCCAAGTCTTCAATCTCAGTGTCTCTTCCTAAATTGATGTTATGGGTTTGTATTTTCCTACCTCCCCTGTAAGTGCACACTTAGCACACTTATCCAATCCAAACTTCATTTTTATATCACTGGAGTATGGACAATCCGTAATAGGTATTCTAGGTTTTGGTCAGTTTACATACAACTTCAAATCATCCATAAACAGTAAGTAGATGGTTCAAAACACTGTCTGGATTTCTTCACTTAGTTTGACTGAGGTTGTAGCCCTTGTTGTTATTGCTAAGTAGTTTGTTTCAGGGGTCCAGGGTGAGACAGAATAGCAAGGGTGACAAGCTGTCTCCCTGGAATATACCCCTCATAATCTTGACATGGGGGATGGATATTTTTCCATTTTCATGGGTGAGATTGATGTTTGTTCTCCATTTTGCAATCTGGTTTGTTAAAGTGCTAATAATGGTAGGATGGATTTTGTACAGCTTAAGGAATTCTAAAATACAGGAGTGTGGGACACTATCAAATGCCTTTTGATAGTCTATCCATGCAATACTTAGGTTTCTGCCTCTTTTCTTACAGTCTTCAAGGATAGTTTTGTTGATAAGCAGCTGATCCTTTGTTCCAAAGCAGTTTCTTCTACATCCTTTTTGTTCTTTCTCCAGACAGTCTCCAGCATCTAGGTGTTCATATATACTATCTGCAATTAGGCCTGTAAATAGTTTATAGGTGGTGGTGAGGCAGCAGATTGGGTAGTATTTATTTGGGAGATTTATCTCACGAGTCTTAGGGATGAGGGTTTATCTCCACTTGTAAGTCATTCTGGTGTTTCTTCTTCTCCCTGCAATGATGGTGTAATGCTGTGATCTGTTTTAGCCAGAAATTTGGGAGCTTATCTAGGCAAGGTTTTTTAAAGTTGGAGAATTTTGCCAATTTCCTTCTGATCTTATCTTCCATTATAAATAACTACTCCATTTCTGGTTTATACTCATTTGCTACCCTGATGGTCTCTATCCAGTCAGCATTCTGGTTATGCTGTTCAGGGGTTTCAAAGAGGGGCTTCCAGTATGCCTCCAACTGGGTTTGATCTGGTGGGTCATTGACTGTTATTGTTTCTCTAATGAGATTTTGGTAAAAGCCTCTAGGGTTCAATGAAAATTATTTATGGTTTTTCATGTCAATCTGCTTTTGTTTATCCCTGGATTCTATTGGCTATGGCTGGGATTTTTCCTTCCAATTCCACCACCTTATCATGTAGTTGATTATCTCGTTATACTTTTCTCTTTATTTTCCCTATTTGTTTTTTGAGTTTTCCTTGTTGTGGGGTGTTTGGAAATATTGTTTTAATTGGTTCAGTTCTTGTCTGGCTTGTGTAAGTTGTTTAGTCAATTTAATTTTCTAGGGAGGAGAGGGTTTGGTTCACACTTACAGTCAGAGATAGGCAGTATCATGATACATGTATCAGCATTATGCATGGAGTGATATTTTTGTATTGGTAATGGTATCACCTTAGCTACTTGATCAATGTACCAGCATTGGTATCGCTAACGTCATTTTACTTAAATGTATTGAAAAAATTGATTCATCAATACATTCATGCAAATAACTGAAAGTAATAGTAAGTAAAATTGTAAAAAGTTGTATAATCCACAAATTTTCTGAACTTCTGTTTTTTTCAAATAGTATGGTTTTAAGTTATAATGTTGAGGGGATCTGATATTTACAACTGTATCATTACATATCAATGATATCAGGTTAATATTTTTCACACCGTGCATCCACAGAAATTTCTCTTTCCAAAGTTATTAACCCCTTAGAAGTGTAATTTCAATACAGAAGTGCGCTATGCTGTGTGCAATTTTCACTCGATGTGCGATGCATGCATACAACACATCAATGTATTTACAATTATTTACAATTTCTTATGTTTCTCAGTAAAAGTTTATAACATTTAAGTTTTTCTGTGAGCTAACTTGGTACAAAATAAATTTTTTCTTAACTGAATTGGTAGTTTTTTACACCCAATATACAAAGTAAAAATTTATTTACATATTAGTAAGAGTTGTTCATTCTTATAGTAATGTATTGCGATACATGTATCAGTATCGATATCGCTTTAGCCATCTATAAAGTATCGATGTATTGGTATCGCTTGAGACGATTTACAAGTATCGATGTATCAGTATCACCTTAGGGATTTTCGTGTATCGATGCCCATCACTACTTATGGTTCTGACTGGGGGCTTTGGTCTGAAGTTCAGGACAAGTTTCTTTTGCATGTATAGGCCAGCAGCATAATTTACTTGATTATGTATAAACTCTTAAATGCCCTTGAAGATGACTTTTGCATGCTGCAGTGTAAGAACAAATATCACATTTAAAAGGTTTTTCTCTTTTTTGGTTTATACTCCTTTTAGTAATTTTAATAGCCCTTCAGTTTTGGTTTATACTCTTCTTAGTATTTTTAATAGCTGTAAGTGGGGCTTCCACCCGAAGCCAAACACTTCAACTATATCTGAACTTAGCCTGATGTAACTGCTGGGGTCCAGGGTCAAAACCTTGACCTGGTAGGATCCCCCGCATTGATCCCTTTGGTGAAGTTTCTTCTCCTCTGGGACTAGAAAAGTTGCACATTGCTCTCCTCATCCACCCTGGTGCATAAGCAGATTGAGGGGACCTTTTTATCCTGGGTGACATCCTGCCAGTGTGTGAGCTTTCCTTAGTAGACATTACATCCCATTCTTGTTTGTGGAAAGCTACATACAGGTGGGAGGGGTTTTCCCCGCACCCATCCCTTATTTTTAGTTACCTTTTACGACACACTGGGACCACGTCGAAGTATTCTTTAAATCCCCTATCCCCAGGGCCAGTATGAAGTCTTACATGCTGTTGAAGATTACTTTTCTGTGCTGCAGTGTAAGAACAAATATCACATTTAAAAGGTTTTTCTCCAGTATGAACTCTTAAATGCTGTTGAAGATTACTTTTGAATGCTGTAGTGTAAGAACAAATATCACATTTAAAAGGTTTTTCTCTAGTATGAACTCTTACATGCTGTTGAAGATTACTTTTCTGTGCTGCAGTATAAGAACAAATATCACATTTAAAAGGTTTTTCCCTAGTATGAACTCTTAAATGCTGTTGAAGATTACCTTTGCATGCTGCAGTGTGAGAACAAATATCACATTTAAAAGGTTTTTCTCCAGTATGAGCTCTTACATGCTGTTGAAGACTAATTCTTTGTGCTGCAGTGTAAGAACAAATACCACATTTAAAAGGTTTTTCTCTTTTTTGGTTTATACTCCTTTTAGTATTTTTAATAGCTCCAGTATGAACTATTACATGCTGTAGAAGATTACTTTTTTGTGCTGCAGTGTAAGAACAAATATCACATTTAAAAGGTTTTTCTCCAGTATGAACTCTTAAATGCTGTTGAAGAGTACTTTTCTGTGCTGCAGTATAAGAACAAATATCACATTTAAAAGGTTTTTCCCCAGTATGAACTCTTAAATGCTGTCGAAGATTACCTTTGCATGCTGCAGTGTGAGAACAAATATCACATTTAAAAGGTTTTTCTCCAGTATGAGTTCTTACATGCTGTTGAAGACTAATTCTTTGTGCTGCAGTGTAAGAACAAATACCACATTTAAAACGTTTTTCTCTTTTTTGGTTTATACTCCTTTTAGTATTTTTAATAGCTTCAGTATGAACTCTTACATGCTGTTGAAGATTACTTTTGAATGCTGTAGTATAAGAACAAATATCACATTTAAAAGGTTTTTCTCCAGCATGAACTCTTAAATGCCTTCTAAGATTTTTCTTGAACTTCGTCCAATAAGTGCAAATATAACACTTAAATATAATCTTCTCTATGAGTTGGTCTTTATGGTTTCGATTATGCTCAAAATTAAGTAAAGACTTGGTTGTTTTAAGTTCTAATTTTGCTATTGGGTTTTGTTTTGGTTTGGAATGCTGCAAATGATTTATATAAAATTAGTTTAGTTGGAATATTTGGTTTTAAGCCAATTACTCAGCTAAAACCTTAATATTTATGCTCATATTTTTTCTGCTACAGAGAATGCAAACAAACTTATCATTGATCAAAATACAAACAATTTTTTAATTCTGCAGTTTACTGTGTTGTTTCTACACCATTCTTTCTTCACTATTAGTTTTTATTCAATGGTTTGATTAAAATATTCTTGAATAATTCATGGATAATTAGTTCTACATCAGCTAATTTCTAAGAATTTCTACACCATAAAGTGATCTTGTACTGTAAAGGATTTGCAGACAACCTATACTTTGTCTTGTCTGTGTGAGCAGATGGATTACTGGGCCAATTTGATAAGCATTTGTATCTATGTATGGCTGAAAGTCTGCCAACTCCTACTACAACTGGGAGGTACTGATGCTCCTGAGCTTCTATAGCTTAAGTTTGTCTTACATTTACTATTACAGGAATACCTCAAAATTCGTCGTTAATTCATTCCAGAATAACACGAAATATAAAATGATGAAATTCAAGGTAGATTATAACACGTTTCAGTGAGAAAACATTTTACTGTAAATATGTATTATATTGCATTGGTAAACAGTTGAATTTCATCAACTTCAATCATTTTTTTTAAAGAACAACGAATCTGCGAATATGGATGATGGATTGCGAAACTAAAGGTAGTAAAAGATTGACAATGATTCTGCAAAATGACAAAATTTCAAAACGACGAATTTTGAGGTATTCCTGTATAGCAAAATATACTAACCCTCTTCCATACAAATTTAAAAATTCTCTATATTGATTAAAATCATTTTGGCAGTCAAATTCCTAACATTATCTAAATGCTGTGGAAGTAAAATTTATTTTATTAATATCTGGTTCAGAGAATGTACAGAACAGTCAGTGAACTAATTAGCTTAGTAAAGTAAGCTTGAAATGGGAACAAGTTTTCTTACCAAAAAGAAAAATCATACTTTATTTGTTCTCTAAACCAAAGTTCAAACTAATTTCAGTCAACCAAAACCATATGAATAACAAAAATGATTTGGGGGGGGTTGTTTAACCTCAATAGTAATAGGTCCCATAATGAAAGGAATATATAGTTTTTTAGGCCCTGCCCATTATCCTACAAAGGTAAACCCATAGAAAACACCTTAATCACTGAAATCTGAGCTCAGTTGAAAGCCAAACCTATATCCTTCAGATTAACAGTCCAATGCCTGTAAAATACTCTCCCCTTCCCCCATAAGAGAGTACCAAAATCAAAGTCCAAAGTTTTGTTTGGACACATGGCATATCAAAAATTGAAGGTCAAAGATATGGGGAAAGATGGACTGAGGAAGGTTGTTCCAGAGTTGACCAGTTCAGTAGGTGAAAGATTGAGAATACTGATTAACCCTTGTGTTACAGAGTTGGACAGAAAAGTGATGAGAATGTGTTGGAAGTCTGGTACTGCATGCCCTCATTAAAGGAGGCAACATGCTGTTAGTATGTTCAGAAGAGCAGTGTCTGTTATAGCAGAAACAGTAAAGAGTGAAGAAACATTGCAGTGAAGAGAAAAAAATGAAGACAGGCAGTAAAAGGTGGAAAATTGATAAAACAAAAAACCCTTCATTCCACACAGTCAAGTAGAGCTGTGTGGGTTCACTCTACCCAGGTAAGCCAATGCTCACAGGAGGAAATGAGACACCTCCGTTAGGGTGTGACAGTTGCCCCAACTTTGTCCTACAATGCTGTTCAAAATTTTGGTGTTGCATATTGACATAAAAAATACCCACGTGCAATTTTTTGAAGATTCATGCATATTCAAGTGAGCACCAGCAATTTGAAAAATAGCGATTTTGCTTATACGGCATACGCGCCTATATATGAGATTACACACCATCATAAGGGATATTAACACAAATCATTTGCCTGTCTTAATTAAAAGCTGTTATCACTAACACAAAAAAGTTAATCATTCTTATTCTCTCATGGTACATTAAGGGGTTTTATCATATATTCACAAGGTATTATTTCTCTAGAGCAAGAAACCATGATTTCTGTTTGGAAACAGATGATCATTTGCGCTGATTAGGAACGCGGAGTCTGTCATTTTCAAATACTTGAAGGACTTCTTGAAAGCGCTCCTCATCCCTGGCAACATTAAGAAAGTCATGGCAAAGTTTTACACCACACTCTGCAGCCTCATTGACGACCTGAAGCTTGTCCACAACCCGTTTCATGTTCAGGTAGTCGTCATGATCCGCCCATTCACTGGCTGGACTGTGGAGAAACTGATAGGGCATGCCTAAAATGGTGAAGAACCAGCTTGAGTCAGGCCCAATTAGGTCCACCAGGGCAGTGCCACTTTCTGGGACAGGGGGAAGATATGGCTTTCCATAGCCCCCATGATTGAGCCCCACTCTCTTAGTAACTTCAGTGCCTTCATGGCAAAGAAGGGCCTTCCTCATCTCCTCTTTTGTCCTTTCTTGTACTTGGGATGAGAACAAAGCCAGTGGGGCCAACTCCTCAGTTAGGTACCAAGTGTGTCTACCGAGTGCCACATGTGCTTTGTCAACTATTGTGGCATCATATGGGGCAAATTCAGCCAATGTTTCGACCAAATTCAAGTCATTCAGTGGCGCACTTGCTGGAACGGGGCAAACAATCCACCATGGGACATAAACAGCGACTGTGAACACAGCAAACCGTTCTAACTTGCTGATTTGACTTTTAGTCACAACCTCGGCTTTGGGAAACTGCTCTTTGATCTGGCCTGACAAAAGAACAATCTTGAGGGTATAGAGCAGTTTAGCCATCCACCTTGATTTGTGAATTGTGAAGTGCGCCGGGGTAGACCATTGTGAAGTTCACTGGCTCGGATCCTTTAGTTACAAGCAGCAGACAAAGCTCTACCAGCTCCTTGTAGTCACCACGTGTAAATGGTTGGGCTAGAGATTCACGGAAGAAGTCAGCCATCTCCTGCTGGTGCTCCTCAAACACTCCAGGCATTGCGGGGTAGTAGTATTTCTCTTTTTCATTGTACGCCAGTTGAAAATCTGATAAAATGTGCTATTTTCACACTTATTTATGTTTTCACACTTATTTATGAAGTTCATAAGCTGAAATAGCAATACTTGCTGGTACGACGGTGCTAGCTCAAACATGCATCGATCTCCAAGAAAATTTACAGGGGTGTTTCCTAGATAAATACACAACACTAAAACTTTGAACAGCATTATAGGACCATTTTTTGATTTTTGGAGGGCAACGGTCACACCCTAACCTCCGTGTACAGAGACAGCAAATGAGTGGGGAAGAAGAAACTGCAGAGTCAGCACAACACACTCAGTAGCAGATTATAATGGGGGCAAAGGGGGCATTTGCCCCCAGCCCCAGATGCTGACCAACCCCAAAAAACTATGTAAATGCTATAATCTACCATTGAAATAATTGGTCAACCGTGAGGAAGGAAAAAAATTTCTAGATTCCACTTCTACAAAACCTAGTTTAGTATCCCATTTACGTGAACAAAGTATACATTTTCTGTAATTACATCTTTGTTTTTGTTTCATTTTCTGTTGATCAATCCCAGTCAGCTGATCACATCACTCATGTTTGATATATCAGGTAAAGAATTGTGTTTTTCTAGTGACACTGGCCCAAAAATATTCATTGCCCCCAGCCCTAACAATGCTTAATCCAGCCCTGAACATGTAACCTCTAAGAAGCTGTTTTACAAGGAAACACCAAGAATGTTACAGAAAGAGGAAGGATTGAGTTGTGTATTGTTAAAGATAAGGAGATAGTTATGTGGAAGATAATAACGAGTAGACAAATGAAGGAACTGAGTTTTTGAGGCATTGAAAGCCACAAGAATTTTTCTGTCCCAGTCAGAGATAGCAGAAAAATCAGAGGTCTGGTTTGTCATAGCTAATTCATGCAAAGCATGGAGTAATTGTTATGAGGGATATTTTGTGAAGTGGGTGCAGAAATGAAAAGTGGAATCATTGGCATAGGAGTGGATAGGATCTGAAGTACAACTTAAAAGATCATTAGTTGATAAATAAAGGAAGTGTGCGACAGGACAGGCCTCTGAAGAACACCACTATTAATAGCCTTTGGAGAAGAACAGTG
Organism: Bathynomus jamesi; assembly: GCA_023014485.1. Taxonomy (NCBI): domain Eukaryota; kingdom Metazoa; phylum Arthropoda; class Malacostraca; order Isopoda; family Cirolanidae; genus Bathynomus; species Bathynomus jamesi. The sequence continues at coordinate 1,266,519 of JAJOZX010000064.1, read as the reverse complement.
GTCATTCAAAAACTTTGAAAGGCAAGAAATCAAAGTAATTGGGTGATAGTTGGAGGGTTCAAAGAGATCACCCTTCTTTGGAACAGGATGAATGAAATGAATGAATGAAAAGTAGGAGATCAAAGATAAAAATGAAATAGTTTGCCTAGGAAGGGTGTAAGCACAGAAACACAGTTCTTCAGAACAACAAAAGGGACCCTTCAGGACTTCCTACAGTCGAGCCCAGATAGGGCAGAAAAAACATCTTTGAAAGGTATTCTAATTTCAAGCATAATTAAGTCAGATGGGAGAGGGGAAGAGGCTAGGCTACTCTGATTGGCAAATAGTTATATGCATACATCAATTCTGATTAAAATGGCTTAATCAAATTTTTTCATCAAGAACTAATTCTCAAACAGACATTACATATTCTGTTTTACTATTTTAAAACTGTGTGCCAAAATAACCCATTCATTTCACTTTTCTGGAGCTTGCTTATCAGTTAAAACTTTGGAGCAGTCTTCATTCATCTTCACTTCCATCATATTATTAGAACCTTATGAGGTAAACTGTAGCCAGAGGAAGATTTTCACTCAATATCCAGTTATAGTTTCATACTTTAGAAAAGGACTGCAGCTCCTGCTTTCCAATGCCATACCCAATGTCCAGTACATCCCTACTGCATTCATCTTTGCTTCATCGTGTAATCAAAATCATTATTGAGACTCATTGCAAGCATCAAAATTGTTATAATCAACTATGTAAAACAGAAAATAGTAAAATCACTTGATTCTCAAATTCATTTTCATTTCAAATAATTTCTTGACAAAGTAAACTCATAAATTTTTCAATTCCAAATATCAAGTGTGTTTTGTCATTAATTAGGCCTATATTATAATATTTAAAGAATAATTTTCACCTTTGACTTCTACTCTGCTTTACTATTTGACTGCTGTTAGTACTGTCACTAGACTTCTTTCAAATGAACTGAGAAAACTTTTTCATCTTACCTGTTTATTTAAAGGTTTACCATCAGTCCTCAGTTTATGGTCATTAATATTCAGTTTTCTAAGCTTAACCAGTGGGTATTTGGAACCCTGAATTCTTCCGAACAGAATTTGCTTACTCAATAACACATTAAAATCTTGTTTAGGATTCTCAACTTTTGAAATTTCCTCTGAATTTGAATCATAAAGTTCAAGGCTCTCTTTCTGACATGAATCTTCAGATCTCTGAAACAATTTTTTTAAAATACATTACATGTAAATATTTGATAAAGATAAAAAATAATTGTGAAATTTGATGATTTTAGAAAGCTACAGAAGTAAAAAGTTTTATCACAAGAAATCTTCAAAAAGTTATTACAAGTAGGGTGTCCAGATTTATGCTTGGAAAAACCAGGATGGGGATGGATCTATGACTGGAAAGGGTGGAGGTGGAGTGCAGATATAATTATGCCTGAAATATATGCCAAGGGAAATGAGGCTCACAATTAAGGAGTTTGTGGGAGTGTTGTAAGCTCCACCAATGGGGTCCGGGGTAGAACCCCAGGGACCCCAAGAGATGCCTTTTTCCAGACCACTAATTTAACATATGCCTAAATATTTCTAGACAAAATTGTGTCAATAAAATAACTTTCTAACAGAGTAAATGAATACTAAATTTATATAATAATACACACCTTATAGTTTCACATTCGCATGGTATATAATTAATAACTCTTAAAATACTGTATGTAAAATCAAAACATTTTACCAAATCCCCACTTCTATGAAGAGATAAACACCAACCCCCCTCAGTAATGTCAGAATACCAACTAATTCCATAACTTGTGTGGGCCATGATTCATTTAACTTACTCTCAAAATTTCTGAAATTCAATGACAGATGAGTCATATTTTTGTCCCACAAACTTTTTTCTAAAGACTGGGACAGCTCTCTGAAAACTGGGACACATGGACAACCTAATTACAAGACTTTCAGATTCAGGTTTTACATGAGAACGAGTGATTAGTTAACCAATTGCAACATCAATGTCACTGACACCAAATATACTCTTACTTAGAGAATAAAAGATAAAAATTAAATTCCATAAAACTGAGACAAATGACAAATGAATAACAAGAATAAAATGAAGCAAAAGTAAAAATGGGTAAATATTGAGGCTTAAAAGGATTATTTTTGAGAGACTGACAGACTTCTGAGCATCTTAAACTTAAAAACTCGCTGCTGGGATAATACAATCCTGCCCAAAGCTCCAAAGTGCTATCCTCATCTCAGTACTCTGTGAGATGATGCCATTATAAGTTTCCAAGACTAGGACACTCAATCTACAAATGGAGCGCAGTCAAGAGGACTATACAATCTTTACAGTAGAGCTAAGGGCCTTTAATAAATACTATTGCATAAGGCAGAAATGGTCAATTCAAAAGTATGCAAGTGGAGTTTCCTTCCATCAGGACATACAAGGGTAAGTAACCCCAGGGGCAGCTGTAGCTACATCTTCACAAATTGCAGTTAATTGGGATTAACAACGACATTTCCACTTTACTATGAGACAATGAGAAATACAGCTCTAATCTGTCAAAGGAAATCCTCAAAAGGAATAGTGTATTGAGACAGAGGTACAGGGAGCAAGTGAACTTTGGGAACTGGTTTGCATCTTTATTCCCAGCAATGATACACTGGGTAGGTGCTAGGGATGTGCCGATAGTATCGGTATTGGTAGTACCAGCCTTTTTTTGGAGTATCGGTATCAGTAAGGTGAAAATATGGCCGATACTCCGATACTTTTCTACTTTATTTATTATGTGATCCAAGACAAAGTTATGTTTAATGACAATAATTGATTAACATAGATGATATTATTATGTTATCATTATTAATTATTATACTGCTCCTACATTAACAGTACTCCTACCCTAACACCGGCTTTCCCAATCCATACCATAATCCTGTAAATATCGTTCTTATTTCACCTTCAACTGAAAAAGATGTAAGAGTTCTATGTAGCACGCAAATTTGGACTTTATACCATAATAAATAAGGTTCATTTTAGCCTGCCAAACTTGGTCTCAAGTGCCTCTGTAACTCGCATGAAGCAAAGTTCTGACAGTCATTTCATAGACTGTTATTGAAATTTCAGCCAATTTGTTTCAAACCAGTATAATACAGTATTATTATATATAAAACAGCTTCTTATGAGATAAATAATGATAAATATAGTCAGCTGAAAATGACGCCATGCTGCGAATTCCCAGCAATTATAAATTAGTGAATTAAAACAAGAAGTGTTTCACTGATGATGTCCGTGTCACCTATCAGGCTATCTCAAATCTAAAAATTGCAATGTTCGCATGTGTAGTACAGTAGACTCGCAACTTATGTGGACTTTTCTTACGCAGTTTCAACTACATGCAGGTTATAATTTTACAATTTTGGTGCTTTAAGGCAGCGTACACATGTCTCACCTTCGTCCACATTCACAATGCCATGGAGGACAGCACTAACAAGTGTGTTATGGCATGCTGGAAGGAATTCAACATTGCCAATTGCATCACTTTTGTGTTATAGGTATGTTATACATATAACAGAGTTACAATATATAGTGATTTAAGGACAATTTAGGGGTTTTTTTTTTGGTTTCTGACTTTATGCAGTTTTTGGCCTGCATATTCTTTCATAGAGCTATGATACAATACACTACACTGCTAAATTGACCAATGCCCACTAGTGGGGTTCGGGGGAGGGGGAGGAGTGTTAGGCAATGGAAAAGTGGAGCTGTCTCATGCTGCTTGTTAGTTTGACTGCACCAGCCACAGAGTGTGGACCTTGTGTTATTTGTCACTGTCATACGTCATCTTATGCGCAGTGACAAATGTGCTGAGTGCTGACACTGGTGAGGCTGATAAATCTTGCATTCTGCTTCATTATCATGGCTTCTACTAGTCAAAGAAGTACATCCTCTCTTGTCTGGAAGTATTTCAACATAGATGAAAACAACGAGTCTAAAGTAGTCTGCAAAGAATGCAAGAAATTATTGTCACATGAAGAAAAAGGGGGAAATCTTTTAATACAACAAATCTTAAAAAACACCTGCAAAGCAAGCACAAGGGGAAGAATGAAGAATTAAATAAAGAAGAAGCTCAAGTTAAAGAAGAAGCGAGGCTATGGAACAAGAGGAAACTGGAGGGATATTTCAACAAACCTGCAAAAAAGAATACTGGCGCATCAACATGTTCTACAAGTGAAATTCAAATAACTGGATGAAACTTATGTTTGGAAGCAAATTTGGGACATCAACAATCCCCAGTCGCAAACCATTCACAAAGCCATTGGAGAAATGATTGCTGCTGACTGCCAACCATACTCTCTTGTTGAAGACATTGGATTTGAAAGACTAATGAAGAAGCTAAAACCTAATTATGAGTTGCCAGGAAGAAAGTATTTCTCTACAAAAATTGTTCCTGATATTCACACAAAAGTACTGGATAAGGTCAAGACTACATTGGAAGAAGCAGAGAATATCAGTTTTACTACTGACATTTGGACAAGCAGCTCAGATACAGCTTTTATTAGCCAAACAGCACATTGTATTGACACAATTTTGAGCTAAAAACTGTTGTACTTAGAGTTGCACTTTTTCCAGGATCCCATACTGCTTCAAACATTGCTGATGAAAATTGTTGCTCAGGAATTTAAAATACAATCCTACAACATTCACGTTTTTGTACGGGATAATGGAGCTAATATTGTCTGAGGTATTCAAGACACAGGCTATGCTAGTATGTTAGTCTCTCGTGCTTCCTCCACACTCTACAACTCATGGTTCATGACAGTATTTTTGAACAACAAATAGTTAAGGATATGATTGCAAGTTGCAAGCAAATAGTTGGACATTTCAGCTATTCAGCACTTGCATACAACAAACTAGCTGCGCTACAGAAACAGCATGACTTGCCCAAACACAAACTGATACAGGATGTTCCAACTCAGTGGAAGAGCACCTATTTCATGATTGAATGTATGTTTGAGCAAAAAACTGCAATTGCCAATTACTGGCTTGATACTCCCAACCTCCCTGTACTTGATGCCAACAAGTGGACTTTGATTTGGAAGTTTACTGTGCTGCTGAAAATATTTCACAAAATTACTGTTTGGATGAGTGAAAGGTCTGCTACTATCTCAGAAATAATACCTCAAAGTTTTACAAGTCTTCATAGCAAAAGCATCAACTGACATCAGATTCTTTGGACTTGGAAGTACTCTTTCAGCTATTAACACATCAATGAAGAGTCACTTTGAACGCTATCTGGATGGTTACAATCCAATACTAGCCACATACCTAGACCCCAGATATAAGACCTCCTTATTCCAAAATAAATCTAGTGAAGATTCCAAAATGCAAGAAAGCAATGATAGATAGTGTCAAGAAAAGGAGCGAAGCTGTTCAAGAGGAAGAAAGTGGACATACAAGTACTACGAGTGAAGAAGATATGCAAGAGACTGTGAGTTCTTCTGACAACATTATAAGTGATGAGTTCAGTGAATTTGACAAGTGCGTGGACCAATTGGTTCAAGAGGACCATGATAGTAAGGGAAGTGGAACAAAAAAAAATCAACTCCAGGAAGTTCATCTAAGAATAAGAAGCATTGCACATCATTTCTGATTAAAGATGAAATGACCAAGTATCAAATGTTGGAATTACAATCACGGGATGGAGACCCTTTAAAGTGGTGGAAACAGAATGCAGTTATGCTTCCAACATTAAGCTGTCTTGCAAATAAGTACCTGTCTTCTCCCCCTTCATCAATTGAAAGTGAGAGGTTGTTTAGCATTGGGGGCAACTCCACACAGGAATCGTCTAAGTGCAGAAAGAGGTGAAATGTTAATGTTCCTTCACTACAACTTACGAATTTTCAATTTTGAATATTAAGAATATATTTAATGTTTAATTATCCATATGTTTCTAATTTCTATTAATCTTAATAATTATTTACTGGAAAATTGGAATTTTTTTTTTTTTTTATCTTAGTATCTTACAACAGAATTTTTCATTTTGTAATTTGTTCAAAATTTTAGATTTTGTGATTAAAGGGAGAAAATGTTATCTTTTGTGTTTTATTTATTATTCACACAACGCAGATTAACAAGTCAACTTAGTCAAGAAATATTGTTATTCCCAAGGGCATGCTTGGTAGTTGAGGTCATGGAAACTGTCCTCAGCTCAGCATTGTACAGGAAATTGCGCTCCTGGGGTCCTGACTCCTGAGCTAAACAAAAGGTGGATACTGGCTAAAAGTTCATAAAACTATACAGTTGTCCCTTGACATTCGCGAACTTAACATTCACGACTCTGACTATCCACGAGGTCCTCCATTATCGTGTTCATTATCGTGTGTTTGGTAACATAATGGGGCTGAGGTTGACACTGGACAATTTAGCCGAAGGGTTTCGCATGTTCAAACAACCCTAGACTTCTTCTATGACATTGACCCTTCAATGCTTCAGTCAATGTAATTGAAAAATGGAGTGGAGGCAGCACTGACATCTTATAGAAGCATCTTTGATGAAACGAAAAGAAAAAAGAAGCAAACAGAGATTACAATATATTTCACGCCTGTCCGAACTTCGACCCCAGCTCCCACCACCTCTCCCACCCATTCCACCAGTCAGAGTGAAGCAGCAATGCCCGCTGAGCCTACAATGCCTTCTCCTCCTCCATTATCGCTGTATGACTCGGATGAAGATGTCGATGATCCACCCCTTCCTGATCTCCAGTAGCTTCATCATGCTGTACAGTACCCTCTTCTCATCAGTATTCATCAACTCATCGTACTGTACGGCAAAAACTCTGTCATCGAGGTGGATTATCTCGCATATCAAATTGCATAAGCCTTATGGTATTATATAGGGGGGCATCAAGTATTCGCGAAAATTTGACATTCGCGACCGCATTTGGAACATGACCCTCACGAATGTCAAGGGACAACTGTATTCTATTTCGAGAGTATGACTGTTTGAATTTTTTTGAACTGTTAATTTCATCCAATAACAGTTGTCTCCAACTTCCCCTATTTCTAATATTAAAATAAAAGTAACTATATTTTTTTTATAATTTAACAGATTAAGCATTAATCAAAAAGTATCAATATCGGCAAAGTATTGGCCATTTGTTAATATCGGAGTATCGGTATCAGCACATCTCCAGTAGGTACTAGTGGTGGACCGGACATCCACATCTGTATCCGCACTTCCGACTGCGGATGTTATGAGGATATTACCTCTAATAAATTATGCAATTTACAATTAAATTAGCTTATAAAGTAGCTTATAAGGCCCAGTCATGCACATTTCATGTAAAAGTATTAATAATTATTAATGAACAAACAAATATATAAACCTCAAAATATAAATACCTGGTAACACAGAAAATTGAATGAAACTTGTTTCATTGAATTTTCTGTGGCTGAAACTCTTGAGAAAGACCTTCAATTGAATAAACCAATCTATGACCAGTCTTAATTTAATCACAATATTTTTATTACTAAATGAACATGACTTCTCTATTCAATGGGTGTTTTACTCTTCAATGAATGGTAATACAATCGTAAATGTCTGTTACCCTTTTTTTTACATGTAACCCCTACACATTCAAAATCATAATTTTAACTCTATATGTGATCCATTTGCTCTCAAAATTGTAACTTAACTAAATTGTAACTCTCCCTATGTGATTCAATCACTTGCCAAAGCATAACTCCACTTTTAAAAAAAAAACTCCAAATCTTATAATCTCTCGTCTTCTTTTTCTTTATATGGTTTCAAGCCAGGGGCGTACTGAAGGAGGGACAACAGAGGATGTCTCCCCCCACCCTCCCTTGGGCCTTGTACTGGTGTCTATTGATGTGCTTATCTCTATAACTATGTACTAAAGTTTGTACATACAGTTACAAAGCAGGTTTTGTTTTAGTTTGTATATTTTATAGTAAGAATACATTTTAAATTATTATGAATTTATTCTATATGCATTAATATAAAATATTAATACTAAACCTATCATCCCAGGCCAGTGTTGCCAGGTAAAAAACCCGCCAAATCATGCTTAAAAACCCAGCCCAAAAACTTTTCCTATAATGGCAAGCTTGTGAATACCATGTCTATCCTTAAACTGATTAAGCCACCCAACAGGGAATTCATATGGTTCATCAATTTCCATAAGGTCATAAAACTGCTTGGCTTTCTTCATCATAAGCAGTCCAGAAAGTGGTTTACCCTCACTGTGCTGCTGTTTGAACCACTTGAAAAAATTTTGTCTAACTCTGCAAACTTAGACTTTCTTAAATTCTTTTGGTTTACTATTCATTTGTTACACAGTCTCAGAATTAAAACTTTAATATCTGTTCCTTCTGGTGTAGAGAGACCTGTTATGTTCCTGAATAATTAATAGAAGTTAGAACTAAGATCAATGAAGTACATAATGGTTCCTAGTACAAATAAAAGGGAAGCTAACTTAGAATACAGTGTTGTACTTGCTATAAAATTAGTGGACTATGTAAATAAGTCATTGCCAGATTAGAACCAAAGAATGTAAATAAAAGAAAATAATAACAATAATGTAGTATGTCATCACTAGGAGCTGATACTGGTAACTAGGTTATGGTTGCAATACCCTGGTTATTGCAAAGGATGCATTCCTAAAAGTCATTGCGAATAACAAATTTGCAAATATTGGGACAATTTTCCCCATAAGAATTAATGTAATTAGGGGGTATGCTACATCCTACAATATAACTACAATGAGTAAAACAGTTAAACTAGCATTTACCTTTGCTGTGAGTGTCAGTTCCATACCAGAGCTGGCATAAAGAGAGGGTGAAGAGGGGCCAGGGTCATCAGCCTCCCCTCTCAAGATGGCACTGACACTGCTGCTGTAGGAATGAGGACTAAAAAGCCTATGGAATGTGGACTTGGAGGTTGAAGTAGTTGGAGTGGCAGCTACATCAGGAGAATGGGAGGATTTGGGCTGGAAAGATGCATGAAGTGTCAGTTGGCAAGCCATCTTCCTCTTCTCCTCCAGAAGCTCATAGTAGGCTCAAATGTCATTCTTGACATTGCAGATGACAATGGTGCTCCTCTCCACATTCAGGTTAATGTCCAATGCCATCTCAAATGAAGAAAGAAGCTTCCTCAGAACTGGAATGGTGAGGGTTTTGAGAGGGAGACTCTCAGCCTGCTCCTCCTTCTTGTCCACTGCTAGATGCTGCTCCAACTTGATCAAGTCACTTTGCGAATAAGTGGGGTATGTTTTGCGAATATTGAATATGGGTGTTTAAATATCAATTGCAAATAAGCAGGGTTGCAAATAGTAAGGTAGTGCTATATATACAGGGTGTCCCAAAAGTCCCTATCTATTTTGTTGAAATAGGCTGAATTTCAAATGAATGTTTTAATGACATGATTGCATGCAACTTTCTAGACAAATACATGCATTAGATTTCTATTTTAATCATTTTAAAATTTTTAATTAATATTTTCAGATCCATATCATTGGTGATGGATGTGCATGAACGCATTATGATAGTAACATGTTGCATCAGAGGAATGAAATGTTGTGAAATTAGAGACCGATTCTCAAGAAGGTTTCATAAGCCTGGAGCCTGGACTGACAGATAAAGCAATTCGTGAATTGGTGAACAAATTCAAAAGGACTGGATCTGTGCATGATGAAGGAAGTGGATGCCCAAGAACAGTACAACAAAACATTGAATCTGTTCGCATGATGTTCGAAGACGATCAAAGAATGTCATTTTGCCAAGCATCCCACAGATTGACCATACCCAAAACAACTGTTCCCAGAATCTTGCGTTCGACGCTGAAGAAGTGTTATCACATTCAGCTGTTACACAGCTTACACGAGGAAGATTTTCCAAAAAGAGCAGCAATGTGTGCGGAACTGGTTGAACAAATCCAAAATAACAATGTAATGGACCAAATTTTGTTTAGCGATGAGGCGACTTTTCACACCTGTGGTAAAATCAATCAACATAATTGTCGCATCTGGGCTAATGAAAAGCCAACTGAGTTTACTGAATGGGAAAGAAACTCACCTAAAGTCAACGTGTGGCTTGGAATGACGAAGTCTAAGATTTACAGGGCCTTTTTCTTTGCAGAGGCTACAGTGACAGGGCCTGTTTACTTTGATATGCTTCAAAATTTTCTAGAACCTCAACTTCTTGAAGATGGCATTCTCGACAATGTAGTCTTTCAGCAGAATGGGGCACCATGTCATTATGTCAGAATTGTTCAGACATACCTAAATGAGCATTTTCCAAAAAGTTGGATTGGACGTTGGGTAAATACTGTAGGCCCTAGGCAGCGCAATCTCTGGATTTGACCCCATTGGATTTCTTTGCTTAGGGTTTCATTAAATCAGAGGTCTATCACAGAAATATTCGAGATTTATCAGATCTTTGAGATCGCATTATGCAAGCAGTTGAGAAAATAACCCCTGAAATGCTCGGAAATGTGTTCCGCAATGCAGCTGACCGCTTTGAGATTTGCAGAGATACAGATGGAGCACATGTGGAAACTACTAATTAAAGATTTTAATGGTGTAATACTTGTAATTTGTAAAGAAATACATCTGTATTCAGGTCAGTGTGACATTTATTTGAAATTCAGCCTATTTTAACAAAATAGATAGGGACTTTTGGGACACCCTGTATACACCAAGCAGGTTTAATGCTATCATATATATATATATATATATATATATATATATATATATATATATATATATATATATATATATTAGTGATGTAGGTCACATCCGCATCCGCGGAACATCCGCACATTTTCTCGCATCCGCATCTGCATCCGCACTTTGGACTGCGGATGTCATGCGGATGTGGACCGTTGAGATAAAACGTGATTAATAAGCGTAAATTATCAAATTCTACTATAATAATAGAACTAGTTCATTGTGCGCAAAAGTGATGCAAGCGACAAGACGAGAGGCTGTTCTTGTATGAAGTTACTCTCTTGCAACCTACTTAGATCCACGTTACAAAGCTAAGTTATTTTCACCTAGTACATTAGAACGAGTTAAATCATCACTTGGCAAAGCAGTTGAAGAGCTTCAATCTCTTGAATCTGTCGCTTCGCCACCCACCAAAAGAATAAAAGTTTCAGTGACAGAACCAACACCTTCAACAAGCAAATCTATCACAGAATCTCTCTCTCAGTTTCTTGAGTCAAGCAGCGATGACGAGACCTACGCGATGTCAAAAGATGTAGTAAAAATGATCGAGAGCTATCACCAAGAAAAACGCCTGGCTGCATGTGACAATCCTATTAGTTGGTGGAAAAATATGCAGAATATCTATCCATACTTGAGTAAACTTGCAAGGAAACATTTAGCACGTCCTCCAACAAGCGTACTAAGCGAGAGATTATTTAGCAGTGCTGGATTAATATATGATGAAAAGAGAAACAGACTGGCAGCAGAAAAGGCAGAAAAATTAATGTTCCTTAAGCATAACCTTCCTACAATTAAGTTTGAATATTAAACGATGAACATCTTAGTTTACTTTATTTTAATTACTCATTTATAAATATGCCTAATAAAACTTTGAACTTAATATAAATAGTTATCAAGCTAATTAAAGATCTCTTTCTATAAGGATGGAGGTTGGGGAAAGAGGTCGGGTAACACAATTATGGTTTCTAATTGTGGCTGAAACTCAACAAAATATAACGAATTTATTTGCAGACGAATTCACTAATTGATTTCTATATTAGTTAGATGCTTGCTATTATTTTATATGTTCAGGGAAAAGTACAGCAATTATTGTACAATTAATCAATTATACTACATTATAGCTACAGCTCTCTCTATATAATAACTTATTATATACGTTAAACACAACAAATCTCGAATATATCCTAAAAAATAACGAAAATGTAGACATCCGCATCCGCGGATGTTGAAATCAAACATCCTCATCCGCATCCGTGGATGTGACAAAAATGACATCCGCTACATCACTAATACAGTATATATATATACCTTACCTTATGAATCTTATGTTGTTTCGTGCATTGGTCTCTCTTCACATGGAGGTCAAGCTGGTGGCCCCACCTCTAGGTCTGGTCTGGTGGAGGAGTGAGTTGCTTTCTTGCGCTCTCCACCGTACATAGCCAGGCACGCCCGGCTCATCTAGTACTGTCCTGAGCCAGGCATCCAGCCTTTTCTTGAAGACTTCAACTTTGACCCCCATTACATTTCTGAGGTCCTTAGGAAGCTGGTTGAAAAGTCTTGGCCCCCTGACAACCAAGCTATTTTCCTTCAGGGTTGAGGAGGTCCCTTGTCAGGCCTTTAATTTGGAAACACTACACATTCTGCCTTTCCTATTTTCCAGTGTTGTTTGAATGGTAATTGGGTTTAGTTTTAGGTTTGGTACCAGTTTTTCGATCATTTTCCATATGTAGATTATGATGTACCTCTCTCTTCTTCTTTCCAGTGAGTACAGATTTAGTTTACTTAGTCTTTCCTAGTAGTTGAGTTCTTTGCAGCCATCAATCTTGGCTGTGAAATGCCTTTGTGTTTCTTCTAGTTTATTAGTTTCTTCCTTTTTATATGGGGATGTCAAAACTGAGCAGCATTCAAGTTTTGGTATAATCAGTGTTTTTAGCAGGGGAATCATTACTGTCCTGTCCCTTCTCTTGAACATTCTTAGAACCTGTCTAGCGACTCTTTTTGCTTTATTTATCGCTATCTGATTTTGTGTTTCAAATTTCGCATCATCTGTCATTATTATCCCGAGATCAATCACTTTTGTGCTTCTCTGAATTTCCTGTCTATCTGGAGCATAATATGCAGTCTAAGTTCTTCTTTTCTACCATATACCAAGAGCTGAAATTTCTCGGTGTTGAATGACATGTTGTTGTCTTCTGACCATTTGTATATTTTGTTCATGTCCCTCTGCAAGGCCTCCACGTCATGTACATCGCTGATTTTTCTGCTGATCTTTGTATCATCTGCAAAGGATGTTACTATACTGTTGCTGTTTACTCCACTGTCTATGTCTGTTAGCATGATAATGAACAAGAGTGGGGCCAGTACTGTCCCTTGTGGTACTGAGCTGCGTACTTCCGATTCTGATGATGATATACCTTGAATTTTGGCGACCTGCAGACGATCCATTTTCTCACTTTGCCTGTTATTCCCATATATTTAATTTTATGTGCTATTATACCATGGTCACATTTATTGAAAGCTTTAGCAAAATCTGTGTATATAACATCGTAGTTGTCATTGCCTTCCAATGCATCTAGGATATTGTTGTAGTGTTCTATTAGTTGTGATAGGCATGATCTACCTGATCGGAATCCATGCTGATTTTTGTTGAATCTTTCCTGTGTCTCCAAGAAATCATAAATTTTCTCTCTAACTATTCTTTCAAATACTTTGGTGAGGTGGGATATCAATGACACTGGTCTATAGTTCTTTGCTTGAGATCTGTCCCCTCCTTTATATATAGGGACAATGTTTGCTCTTTCCAAGATGCTCAGTATTTCCCCAGTGTCTAGGGATCTTCTCCATATCCAGTATAAAGGTGTAGCTATTTCATTTTTACAGTTTTTAATCAATAATGTGTTCCAATTGTCCGGACCTGCAGCTGAATATGGTTTCATTTGTCCTATAGCTCTCGCTATATATCTTCTGGTGTAAAATCAAAGTCTGTTATATACTCTCCTTGCAATTCCTCTTCAAAGAATGCATTTATGTCAGGTATCGCTTTGTCACTTTTTGGGGTACTGAAAACTGATTCATATTGAGCTCTCAATATATCGGATATTTCTTTTGGATCGTCGGTTAGTTCATTATTTCCCATCCTTAAGGGCCCAATAGCGGCGCACGTTTTTGTTTTCCTTTTTGCATAGCTATAGAAGTATTTTGGATTTTCCTTTATTGCTTCTACCACCTTTTCCTCTTCCCTCTCTGTATGGTCCTTAATCAGGGTGTGTATTTCCCTATCGATACCCTCCAGTTTTTCTTTTATTGCTTTCCTGTCATTATCTCTGCAGTTGCCTAACTTCGCCTCCACTCTCTCTCTTTTGCCTCTCTAGCCAGCTCCTCTTTCCTTTTGGTTGTGATTTCAGAGCATATTTTTCTAAAATTCTCAGTGTTTTTTCTTCCAAGGTTGTTAGCATTTCTTCAGTTGTTTTACATATATATATATAATATATATATATTATATATATATTATATATAGGGTGTCCCATAAGTCTGGCATCATAGGAGAAATTCATATTTTTCTATTTCTACAAACCATAATTCATATTTTTCTCTTTCTACAGGCCATAATGTCTGTGATCAAGAAGAACAAATCCAGATAATTCTACTCATAGGAAATCGGAGTCAGAGAGAGGCCACTGCTGAATTTAACAAACTGCACCCAGACCGCGAGCCAATAACACAGCTGACTCTGAAAGTGTTACCAAGTATGATGACATTTTTGGAAAACTAATTCAAGAATGTAACCTTAACCCATTCACTGCCAGTGGATGCCTATCAGCATCAAAGGGCATATTAGCCAACACAGCACTTTTTCAGCCAGCAGTGAATGGGTTAATGCAAAACAAATATTCAATGCAGATGAGACTGCACTATTTTGGCAGTGTTTGTGGTGTTTTCATGTTATAGTATATTTATTAGAGTAAATATTATTTTCATAGATTCAACAGCAATTCTTTTTATTATGTACATTACAACTGCTATTTTTTCATTCCCCTGAAAAATCTATTAATCCAAAAAGTGCTTGGTCCAGACCCCTTTTGGTATGATTGGATTTTGCTCTATTCCCAACTTAAAATTAATTAATTATTGTAAATTTATATGGTTATCAGAGGTATCACTTCATGTAACATTCCTAAATCACCCTTATAAGAAAACCATTCTCACCCATTTAATTTTCACAGTGGGACCTTAGAAATTATTTCAAAACTACATTTATAAATGACTGAAAAAGTAAAATATAAATTCACTTTGTCATCACATATAATATCAATATACTTTGCTTTTCAAATTCGAAGCATCTTCAAGATACGAGACTTTAGTAAATTGTTAAAAATCAACAAATATATGCAAACCATATAATTTCTGTTTCTTTATGTGGTAGTGACATCTTATTAATGTAGCATGCACTGTAAATCTGAAACCTCATTTTATAAAGCTTTTATACAACTTTTGAGGTATTTCTGAGTATAGATTGCGCACTATCTACCTTTTTCATGCTAGCCTATTGTGAAAAAGGGATACTGCAAAATAATGATTAAAAAGATTTTATACACAACTCTCTACCAACTTTTTCATACAGAGAAGCTAGACAATAATATATAGTGCCTCTCCCTACTGTGGTAGAGAATAACTACAAAAACTAGACAGACAAGTATCATAATGGCTTACTTTAGCAAAGGTGTACTCAAGCAAAACAACACACATTTACCCTAACATTGAGTTCATTATCACTGAAATCCGTTTCTTTTTCTACAGAAAGAACTATCATCCATTCATCTTTGATCCAATCATTCTGAATATGGTTTCCTTTTCATCACATTCAATACATATTTCCTATATCAATTTATTCCTACATTTAAGAAAACTGCCTTATAATCTATTGATGCTTTAAAAATGAGTATCAATTTAATGCTTTCATAAATGTATTAATAAATAAAATACCAACTTTCCTGAACATTCTCTATTCAACAAAAGAATCAAATAAATTTCAAAATGGTCATATTTTATTTTTCTTGTGGCATGAGTGGCAAACCCATTTACATTATAAAAGAAAAACAATTTTTCAAAACTATTTCTTACCTCCCATTCATCACAGATATTTCCATGGCCAAATGTATCTGCTTTGCAATAATTTGCTTCATAGGAATCAACTTCTTCTTTAATATCAACTTCATCTTTAATGTTCCAATAAATTTCTCTCAGATCACACTCGCTTTCATCTTTTTTCAGTTTGAAACTCATGATATCAAATGAGTGATGGAAAAAATTTCCTTAACAAGCGTCTTTCTTTAGTTAAGTTTATTACACTGATGGACACAAAATATTCTCCTGAAAATAATAAAACATTCCCAATATAGAGTAAAGATTGTTGTAATCTTTGGGGGCTTTGGCCTATACTGATAAAATCATGATAAATATTACTGAGAACAAAATTTTCAAATTAGAAAGCTCTTACTTTGTTTTTATTGTTTCTTTCAAAGAAGTACTGTATACCATACCTGAACTAATTTAGGAGCTGTTATTATAAAAATAAAAATGGGATTTACATTAAGACAGAAAAAGAGGCTATTTCATGTGATAACCAATAAACCTAACTAATGATGTATGAATCCCAAAATTTTGCCAATGAAGTTATCAACCCTTTAATTAATAGGCTACTTTTCAATATTTTTTTATTAGTATAAATATGAAAATAAATATTGTAAATGTCAGGGAGAAAAGGCTTAAAATAACACTTCAAAATACTTTATTATCCAATAAATCTTAAGTCTTATGAACAATAATTATATGGTACCTATATGGCCTATAGATTATGAATAAAATAAAAATGCAAAGTTATAAACACAAATCATAATGAACTTTTAACCCTTTTTTGTTAGCAGCTGATATAGTTTTTGATATTGTTAACACTTTTAAACCCTGTAAAAGTTAATTCCTTTAAGTAGAAAAGTAAAAAATATAATAGCCTACTGAACCATAAGTATAGAGTGCAGAACAAAAATAAAAACAAATTTTTGAGTAGAGTAGGTATCACTAGTTATTCAATACCATATCTATTCCATACAGTACAGGGTGTCCGAGAATTATCTGTACAATTTTTGGCTGTTATTAAAAGTCAACCATGAAGTGTAGAAATTCCAGTGTTGTCCCATTTTACAGAGAATCTCATTAAGTTTTTTCTGATACAAAGTTGTGACAAGTTTTTCAGAAATTCCAGTGTGTCCGAACATTATCTGTACAATTTCATCTTTTAATAAAATTCTTGATAACACACGTAAAATTCTTAAACAAGATTATTTAGAATCTGTATTTTCAAAAGTTTCTTTTATTAAAGTAACGTTGTTACAAACATTCGATATGTGCACCATTAGTGATTCGCAAAACATCCAATCGATACTCCAAATGTTGCCATGTACGCTGCAGCATATCCACATCAATTCACTCAATAGCAGCTGTGATTCTTGCTTTTAAATCATCAATGTCTGTCACCTGCATACATTTCTAAAAAACTTGTCAAAACGTGGTATCAGAAAAAACTTAACGAGATTCTCTGTAAAATGGGACAACACTGGAATTTCTACACTTCATGGTTGACTTTTAATAACAGCCAAAAATTGTACAGATAATTCTCGGACACCCGGTATATATAACTTTTATACAAATTTAGAAGAACAAACTAAAAAAGCAATATGACCCTTAATTTAAAATTATTTAATAGCTGAAGTTAAGAATTTGTAAGTTGTAATGAAGAAACAAAAGAATTTCACCAGTTTCTGTATTTAATCTATTTCTTTTGGGGGAATATATTTGACCACCACAATTGAACAGATGCTCACTCTCGACTGAAGAAGGAGGTGCACTTAGGTATTTTAAAACAAGTTTGGGAAAATACTTTAACCTATTACTATTTATTTTCTACCACTTAAGAGGACTTTCTGAATGGTCAATAATTTTCAGATCAAGATAGTGACTGATTTCTGATTAAACTTTTAAAAAATATTTCAATTCTTTTTCTTCTTGTGACTGTGCTTTCTCCACTTCATTTTGGTTATCCAAAGTTTCAGATTGTTTTTTACCTTTTTTTTTATCACTTGATTTACCTTTTGTAATATCACTAAAGCAACTTTGGAAATTAAAATTAAATGACAAGTTTTCATTATCACTCGTCTCTCCTGCAGATTCTTGAGAAGATTTGGAGGGGGAAGACGAGTTGCTAGAAAAAACTTCCAATGATTCTATCATTTCAACTTCTTCTGCAAGCCAAGTTGCAATGGTTTTATTGATGTCTGTATCAAAGTTTTTTTCTTCAAAAAATCTTTCCTCGAATCTTGGGTTAAGGAATGTTGCTAAAACCAAATTTTTGTCTTTTAAATATGTTTGGAATCTGTTTTTTGCCGAGTTGTTCAAAGTTTTTCAAAATGTTTTTCTTCAATAGTTTTTTTGATAAAACTTGTTATCACTCTTATATTAGGAATTATTTCAGATGCAATACCGGTAGCATCCCATTTATTCTTCATCTCTGTGATATCTACAAAATTTTTCAAAATTTTTGTCAACTTAACTAAAATTTGCCACTGGTTTGAATCTAAGCACTGCATTTTTAGATGATCACTTGCAAAAGCTATAAGTGCTAATTTTTGTTCCAGAGTTCTATCCAGCATAAAATATTGGCTATTCCATTGCGTTTGAAGATCTTCAATAAACCTGTGCTCTGGAACTTCATATCTTTTTTGATATTCCTGATATTTTGCAAAGGCTGAAGGTGAATGATTAAAATGCCCAACTATATGCTTGCAAATTGTAATAATATCTTTGACATAACATTGTTCAAATATGGCATCATTCAACAGAAGTTGGAGTGAATGTAAAAAACATGGCAATGATTGCAAACCAACTTGGGAAACCCCTGCTGCCATGTTGGCTGCATTATCTCCAGCAACAAGATGAACTTTTATTGGCGATATTTGAAAATCATCCATGGTTTTTAGAATATACTCACTAATATTTGCTGCTGTATGGGATTTTAAAAAAGGAACAACCCTTATTACTACAGACTTTTGTTCAAAACTTTCTGTAAGCCAATGACCAGTTAAACTCATGAAATCTGTATTAGATGTGCTAGCAGTCCATCTATCACTGGTAAAAGAAATATAAGATGCTGTATTTATACTCTCTTGAATTCTGTTTCTTACTCACTCAAATATTTTGATATTTTGTACTGCATTTTCTTTAATGTATTTTCTAGATGGTAATGAATAATTTGGACAAGCATTCTTTAACAGCCTCTGAAATCCAATATCTTCTACAATAGAGAATGGCTGTATGTCCACAGCTATCATTTTTCCATTATGCATTTTCAATGATCTACTATCATTTATGTCCCACAGTTTTTGCTTTTCAAAACTTTCTAACAAGGTTGGTTGAAACAAGGCTTTTCTTTTTTGTACAGTGGTGTCATCAGATGAAGGAATGCTCTCCTTTTTTTCTTCTTCAGTGCCAAAATTTCTCTCACTTTTTATTCTTTTCTTAATTCAACTGGATGCTTTTTTTTCTAAATGTTTAATCATATTTGTTGTACTTCCTTTGCCTGGTTTGCCTCTTGAAACCAATTGACTACAAATATTACATTTGTCTTTAGTTTCATCTTTATGAATAGTAAAAAAATTCCAAGCAATGCTCGTTGACTTTAGTGTTTTACCTGAAATGGTGCTTGCCATAGTTAAATTTATAAATTAAGTATAAGATTCAGCTAAGCTCAATTTACGAGCTTTTCTCCCAGTATAAATTAAGTAGGCCTAATCTCTCCAAATAATGAATTACCTTACTAAGATACTAAGTAACTTTAAACTATCTAACTTGCCTGGAAATAAGAAAAAAGAAAAAAATTAGAAAATACAGTATTATGAAATAAGAATTATTATCAACTTATCAAGTGATAACTTTTGTTTGTTTACAAACACAAATAACTACCTATATAGGCTACAGTATCACCTTACACCACAATACAATATTTACAATTGAGTTTAGAATTTTTGAACCTGGGTCATTCCATAGTCTCGGTCGTTACATTCGTAGGCAACTTATTGTTATATTCCCTGCTCTTGTGAATAAAGTATGAACAGCAGCGGCACAAATTTTCTTGTGAACATAAACAGATGGTTGGGCTCTAAAATGAGACTAGGTTTTGCATATTTCGTTTCCTGGTTTTTGCTAGGAGCGTATCCAAATTCGTCGTTACAACGATGCAACCTCAGTTTTCAGTAGGTGGTACATATGTGTAAAAGTCAGTGAATTGGCCAGAGCTATTCAAATGAGAATTCTACCATGGATACTTGAATGTTGTGGCCCCAATTTGAGACATAGTTTGTTAGAAAATATTAACTTGTATTTTAAATATATATAAAAAACTGCTGTCTCAGTCGTTACATATTTTTTGTCTCGGTCGTTACCATCGGTATTTCAATATAAAATTGAACATTTATCATACAATAAAGCAGACATATATCATATTATTGGTATTTATGACTTACCCTTCAATGTGTGTATATATATATAATATTTATATATATATACTGTACTGTATATATATGTAAATATATTCCATATAAATATATATAACTACGCAAAAGGGGAGAGTGCAGGAATGTTGCAAAGGGGGTGGGGTGTTGCAAAGGGGGGGTGCAAAAAAAAAAAAAAAGATGCCCCAAAGGGCCCTTTGTTGCCAACCGGGGTTGCAAGGGGCATGCAACTTGGGGGCCTCCCCCAAGCTATTCCCCCCAAAGGGCCGTCTTGGTCGTTACATTGTGCGATGTAACGACTGAGACAGAAAATTATGTAACGACCAAGACGTACCTTTACAAGAGAAGTATAGGAGCTGGACTTAATTTTTTGTAATGGACACGTACCCCATAGGAAACTAGCTTTGCGATTAAGACAAATTTTTTTTTCGCTTCAAATAACTAAAGCTATATAAAAAATTCGGAAAAAACGTCTCGGTCGTTACATACAAATGTCTTATATAGATATAGGCTCAGTTTTTATTGATTCGGTTAATGAAAGTTATTTTATGTGGAAATCTTTAGGGAAGACCTACTTTATGACATAAATAAGAAATGCCTATTATCCCTCAACTATTTTGGCCATGCGAGCTTTCAAAATTGAGGGAAAATATCACAATGATTATTTAGACAATAGTGCATTGTGTATGAACCTCAGTAACTTTTTTCTAGATGCGATAGAGTTAAAAACTCTTCAGATTTGGAAACTAGAGACTCTTACCTATCTAATGATGTATCACATGATACATTTTGATGAATTTTGAATTTTCGACCTCAGGTTGACACTTTCATGGAATCACCCACCTCCATTGCCAGAATATAGTGTTTTTTCCAATTTCAGATTCAAATATGGTACTAGTATTTAGTTTTGGTTTTAACTTCTAAATTCATTTGTTGAATGAATATAGAAATGTTCACTTTAAATAATATATTTATTAAAAATAAAGCACTGCATTGTTCAATGTTATTTTTTGATATTTCATTGATTTTTTTTTAAGAATCTGCCTAATCATCACTCAAATTAGGCCAATGCCAATTCCCTAAAACGTGGCCAATTAGCCAATGACTGATGCGAATTAATCGGTACATCACTAAGCCTAACCTACATAGGTTTATAATTTACTCTTTAAAGCCAATAGTCATGGCTGAGATTTTAATTATTTTATTTTTCAAACATGAAATAAAAAACTTCTAATTATCTCAAAAGGAATGAAAACAGTATTCAGAATCTGTAAAATCTGACACCCAAACTTTTAAAATTCTGAAAGCTCATACTTTCAAGTAATATTTAAAATATAATGCTTGTAAATATGTGAAAGTGTACAAGAAAAATTTATACTTCAATTATGAAACTGTATACATGTATCTGGAGTTTTAAGGTGTCAGTTATAATGACAATGACACTCATGTATAAGGGCTGGGCAGGTCACTAAAGAAAAATTTCACTGAAGACTGTGTACTGCTTAATGCTACAGTATTTACATGTACACAAATAAAAATGGCATGGAACAATCAAAGTTCAAATTTTCAAAATTTGGGGGAAAAACTTGCAACACAAACACTAGATAAAAATGCATGCCAAGTATGAGAGAGACTATGCTGCAGATCCAGTGAACTTCAGAATCCTAACGCTACTAGCCAAGGCAAAAGTGCTGTGTATATGCAGGTTTATTAGTAATTTTGTTGGTGTGTGTGTGAAGGATTTAAAAAATTTAAAAATAGAGAAAAATGCAGTTACACTTTGTCAACTTGCAAAATGCCATAACTTTTGAACCAATAATAATATCAGATTGATTTTGACCATACATACAAGTCCACAATCTGCTCCCTGACTCACCCATGGGATAGGGGAAGGGTGGGGAATATAGTGGTATAAATAACTCAATTCTGGCCCCGCTGGTGCTTAGCCCCTCAAATATAAAATAAATAAATAACAAAATAAAAATAATATCAATAACACAAGCCTGCGAATGAGAACTTTGCAAGAGTTGTTTTCTTACTAATAACCAATGTTATATAATTCAACTACCAGTATGCTGATTTCGAATAAGGTGTCCATTTTTTTTCTATCAGGTAAGGATTTTCTGCAAACTGGAAGGGAAAAACCAACAACATAAATAAATATTATTTATTTCAATTTATATTAGGTACCTATTTCACTTTGTTATACTAGTTATAAATGCAAACAACTTTAAAAAGAAAGAAGACTATTAATGTCAATTACATATTCATCTTTATTTGTCCTGAGTTTTCTTGCGAGATCTATGCCTTTTAGTCTTGAGTGTATGCACCGTTCCTTTTCTTTTATGTTATAATTAGGGCAGTCAAAAGTTGACCGAAAAAATTAAGAAAGTTGACCTTACGAATTGAAAAAATTGACTTATAAAGTTGCCTTTACTTTCAATAATAAAAACGATACTTTAATTACTTATTCTTGCTCTTCTACATCAGTTGACCGATTGTGGTAAATTATGAAGTATTTGCCGACATTTTCTGGCAAAAAATTGCGATCCTTACTTAATAATTTATTAAGCATGGAGAAAGATCTCTCTACAGCGGCAGTTGTTGGTTGACATTGCAAAAGCTGACCATAAACTGTTGGTGAGATTTCAGGTCTACTGAGGTTAATTATTTCACAAATACCATTTGTCTTGAGTCTTGTTTCAATGTATTGTTTGACTGAACAATTGTTTCACATGAGGGTTGCTCAACTTATGAAGAGGTATGTTGGCTGACAGAAATGTAGTCACAAGTTTTTCCGAAAAATCTGAAGACTTGTACTTTAAAAGGGTTTGCGTCTTTTCATTCCCCACATTTTGGTCTATACCACGCTGGTGCTTTTGGGTAGAGCGATGTTTATCCACAAAAAAGGATTTGTCATGCTTGACCACAACACAACAAATCTGACAGTATAGCTCATTTTTTCCTGAACAAATGAATTCATTAGGATATTTTGCAATTATAGCGCGCACTTTAGCAATAGAACTAACTGCAACTTTTGGCATTTTAAATATCTGAAATCAAAAGAAATCGAAATCACTGAAATCACAAATCAGAAAAAATCACAAATCAAAACGGTAACCAGTAACCACAATACATACAACACAACCACATCCAAAACCAGAACGGACATAACTGAATAAGACAAATACGAACAGCGAAGTTGCCAGTTAACCAAAAAGATGCCAATTTTTAGTTATTTTAATTATTTATTCCAAAAAATTGACTTTATTTACCTTATTGCTATTTTTTGACCTAACAGGTAAAAGTTGACTTTTGGTTGACCTATTAACTTTGGTAATATACCCCCTACAGGTGTTTTTATTGCATTTTCAGTCGTTTCAGCGAAAAGTGCCCCACAGGAAACAATTTGACTTTATTGACTTTTGACCGCCCTAGTTATAATTCTGTTATACTAGTTATAAATGCAAACAACTTTAAAAAGAAAGAAGACTATTAATGTCAATTACATATTCATCTTTATTTGTCCTGAGTTTTCTTGTGAGATCTATGCCTTTTAGTCTTGAATGTATGCACTGTTCCTTTTCTTTTATGTAATAATTCTGGAGTATCCCATTTCAACATCCAGCAGTAATCAGCAATCATGCTGATGTCTCACCTTCCCTGATCTCTCCTCCATTTCTTTGATGTCTTGGTGAAATCGTTCTCCTTGTTCTTCGCTAAGTGCTCCGAGATTCTCAGGGAAGTAAACCAAGTGTGAATGTAAGAAACATAATTTCAGACTCGTATTACAACCCAATCTTTGAACTTATTTAGCATGTTGCTCACAATATTTTGGAAATTTGGGTCCTTGTTGTTCCCCAAAAATTTGCTGATAACATCCTTAAAAGCAACCCATGCTTCTTTTTCAAGACTGTTCATTGTTCTTTCAGTGTTCATCCAAAGTCAGTTTTCTAATCTGGGGACCAACGAAAATTCCTT
Source organism: Bathynomus jamesi (assembly GCA_023014485.1). Lineage (NCBI taxonomy): Eukaryota > Metazoa > Arthropoda > Malacostraca > Isopoda > Cirolanidae > Bathynomus > Bathynomus jamesi. The sequence continues at coordinate 1,242,237 of JAJOZX010000064.1, read as the reverse complement.
CTTTCAATTTTGCTTCTGAAAGAGTTGGGAATTTACCACACAGATACTTAAAACAATCTCCATCTTTGTCCAATGCCTTAACAAATTGTTTATCAAGCCCAATTTTATGTGAAGCAGAGGTAAAAGGACTTTCTTTGTGTCAACCAAACTTTCACATTGAATGTTTTAAAAACCAGGTGTCAGGTTGACTCTGCCTGGCCATTCCTTTTTATCCATTGCTGACTTCTTGCTTGGCTATCCCATTCACACAAAAAACATAGAAACTTCATATAACCTGGTTATTGACCTAACAACATATGGTACAAATCACTTTTAAGTCTCCACAAAGTAGCCAACCATGTTCTTTGTATTTAACCTTAGCCAGAAGCAGCTCAAGATTTTCGTACATTTCCTTCAAGTGAACCGAATGAGCCACAGGAACGGATGCATACAAGTTACCACTGTGAAGGAGGATGCCTTTTAGACTTCTTTTGGAGGAATCAATGAAAAGTCTCCACTCATTTGGGTCATAGACTGCAGCGCCTAGCTTAAGTATTAGTTCCGAAACATTGTTGCAATATACCAGTGAATTTTCTTGAGAAAAACATTGGATGAATTCTTTTTCTCAATTTCTGTACCATTAAAATGATGTCCTGGGAGAAAGCAAGTTCTTTGCACGAAGTCTAGATCCCAAAATGTCTGAAGAATCCTTTGGGAGACACAAATATCTTACCAAATCATTAAGTTCACTTTGTGTAAACAATTGGGGTTCACCAGATGTTTCAGCTTGAAAACAATCAATATCATCATTTCCATCATCAATTTCAGACACTGAATCAGATGAAGTTATATCAAGAGTATTTGGTTTAGTAGGTATAGGTGTACCAGGTCCATGAGCAACAGGTCTTATAGAAGACTGAAAGTTCAGATAAGAAATTTCCTTTTTATTTTTAGTATTGTAGCCTTGCACGTTACATGAACAAAAATAGCAGTCATTGCTGTGATTTCTAGGCTCACGCCAGACCATTAGAATCCCAAAAGGTAAAGAATCCTTTTTACCTCTACTCCATAGTCTAAGTTGTTCGACACAAACACTGCAAACTTTATGTGGAGTCCATGATTTGTCTTGATCCCCAAGTTTTATTCCGAAGTACCATATGCATAGTATGCTTTCTTGACGAAGTCTGTAATATCTCCTTTGTTTTTTCACAGTAAATTTTCCACAAATATAACAGAAAATGTTTGTGCTATTTACACACCCTCTGGTTGCCAAAGCGACAAATAAACAAATTTCAAGAGAAATATAGTCACCACGCACCTTTGAATAATAAAGAACTATAACCTCACATGCACTAGACAGACTAACTCAACTCATGGCTTGTCAATCACTTATATACTAGCGGTGCATTTCTCAAATGTTCTAGAAGATGCTATGACATCACTTCTGATCTGGAAGCATTTATAGGCAGTAGTTTTTAATCAAAATTTAATTGAGTCAATTTTAATGAAAATTACTTACATACTAGGCCTATGTAATATGAAATATGACATTTTGTAAAAAATCTGTATGTGATGGTGAAAAATTATTATTATTTTTGGAATCAGCATGCAAAAATTACTATGTAAGTGATAAAATATTTCGGACAACAAAACCATGACAGGCCTGTGTAATCATGAAAAACAATCCCACATAATTTAAGTAGCCTGTAAGCGACAGAAAATAAAGTATGCACAAGCAAATCTTGAGTTAAATACAGTAACTAGTTACAAATAATACTAAATGATCTACAGGATGAATCAAAAGTCCAGAAACATAGGAAACTTTTATTGCAAAAAGACACAAGTTACAAGTAATGTTATAAGATGTGCTCTATATATTCTCCTTTCACTTCCAGACATTTCTGGACTGTTTACCCACTCAACCTGGACTCTTTCCAGGACATTGGGCTGGATTGCAGCAAAGGCTTCTCTGATGCACTGCTTAAGTGCACTGTATCCCAGATCTTCAGACCATACACAATGGGTTTGAGTGACCTCAGAAGTAAAAGTCCAGCAGTGTCAGGTCAGGGGACTGGGGAGGCCACTCCACTGGACCATGATGACCAAGCCAACACCCCACCTGGAAATTATTGTAATAACAATTTCCAATTATTTCCTATAATATTTCTGGACTTTTGACTTGCCCTTATATTCAATTATCCTAATGACAGAATTAGGTTAAATGCAAGTGAAAGGTACTCAGGCAGGCATTGTAAGTTGGACTGGTGTCTAATCCTAACCTAGCTAAATTGCTGTTCAACAAAGTTTTTCTCCTTTTGATAAATGTGGTTGATTCTTCAGTGCTTTTATACGCTGATTACAAAAATGAAAATAGATATCTTCTGTCACTTTCAGTTTTTGAGGGATTTGCAATTTAAAACTCTTTGAGATTGAGATAGCATTCCTCAGTTTGCATCATAATTTACAAGATTTATTGTTAGTCATTTATTTTATATAAAATCTTTATATTATGCATATTATTATTTATATTTACATATTTATATATAATATGTACAGGGTGAGTCATCAAAAGTCTGGAAACATAGGAACTGTTTTTCAAAGCAAATATACATATATATTTGCATTGAAAAGCATAATTCCTATTTCCAGATTTTTTACTCACCCTGTATATACTTAAGTATTCTGCGCATATATATATATATATACCATGTCTTGGACATTTCTGGGTGGAGCAAATCTGACTATGGTGACAAACTGATTGGTGATTGGTAGATAAAGAGTACAAGTCAGTTGAGTCTGCAGCAGCTGCTTCTCATCAAATTAAACAAGCACATACCTGTCAGGACATTCACATTGCCATGCGTTAGAATTGCGCATTCATGCTAATCTCTCTCTCATGCATTGCTACCCACCAGTTTATTGATTAAGTGCATTTAGCTATTCATTTTGTTTTGGTATATGTTTGGTGGAAAAATGGTATTTTTGTGATATAAAAGTGAGAATGTCTCAAAAGTGAGCAAACAGATCTGACAGTTTTTGTTTTGTGTGTGGCAAATTTACAACAAAATCTCAAAAGCATGGTTTCACTCCTATAATTAAGAAGGCATATGAACTTTATTTTGGTTGCAAAGTAGGAGATCAAGACAAAATCCAGGCTCCCCATATATGTTGTGTTTCTTGTGCAAGATCTCTGAGGGTGGTTAAAAGGTACTCATTCTTTAATGCCTTTTGCAGTCCCAATGGTATAGAGTGAACAAAGAGACCACTTGACTGATTGCTACTTCTGTTTAATGAAGATAAGTGGACATTCCTCAAAATTTAAACATGCAATTCAATATCCTAATTTACTGTCAGCTATGCAACCTCTTTCACATTGTGATGATTTGCCAGTACCAAAACCACCAAAGACATGGACTTTAGATGATGAACCTGATGATGAATCTCGTGATGAGCCTTTAAACAGAAAAGATGACATGGATACACACTTTCAACAGTGGCGGCTTGTCGGTAGGCACTGAGGAACTGCAGCACCCCTAAATTTTTTATTTACAATTGAAATAATCAAGAACAATATAAGGATGAGCCCACTGAATAACTTTTTCAATAACTTTTGAAACTTTTATTCATTGCTCAATGCTCATCCTTTTATTTCAGTAATTATTTCAACCCATTCTTAGAGACAGCACCCCTAGAATTTTTAGCCATGAGCCACCACTGACTTTCAACCACCTTCATCAGATGAACCTCATTTAATTTCTCAGTCAGAATTAAATGATCTTGTCAGCAGTGGCGGCTTTTCAGAGGAAGCATGGGAGACTGGACCTCCTCTGTTTTTATCACTAAAAACTATGAAAGATGATTTTATTTCATAGTATTAATTCTATATGATCATAACATGCAGAAAGTAGTGCATCTAACACTTTGTAATCTATTTTATTTATATAGCATATATTATAGACAATTTTGGGCCTCACTTTGTGCCTCCCTAATCTCCCTCACCACAAGCCACCACTGCTTGTCAGAGAGTTGAATCTATCTAAAAATCAGGCTGAGCTCTAGATTAAAAGTGTGGAAGCTCTTATAAAAGACTAAAAATATCATCACTTTGTAAGCAACCAGGGTTGGCAAAAACCCAACTACCCAGCAAAAACCCAGTTGGGTTTTTGCCAACCCTGTAAGCAACAGGCACACTTCACATCATTTTTCTCTATGAAAAGTGATTTAGTGTGTTAGAATGATGTGAATGCTCTCATGGAGGCACTTGGTCAAGAGCACAATCCTAAGAAATGGAGGCTTTTTGGCAATTCATCAAATTTGAGTTTGAAAGCTGTACTATTGCACAATGGTAATGTCTATCCTTCAGTTCCAACTGCACATAAGATTCATATGACAATGTGCAGTTACTTTTGAAACTGACTATGATAAACACTCCTGGCATATCTGTGGTGATCTCGAAGTGATTGCACTTCTCCTCAGCTTACAGTTAGGATACATACAGTTCTCCTGTTTCCTTTGCAAGTGGAACAGCTGAGTTAAGGGGAGTCATTATACACAGAAAGAATGGCCATTTTGACAAAATTTGGTTCCAGGACAAAAAAATGTTGCTCATCAACTCCTAGTAGATCCAGCAAAAGTTTTCTTATCACTTCTCCATATCAAACTTGGTTTGATGAAAAATTTTGTAAAAGCCATGAATAGAGACAGATCTGGATTTCTATATCTAAAACAGAAGTTCCTTAGAATCAGCAAAATGAAAATCAAAGAAGGCATTTTTATGGGCCCACAGATCAGAGAAGTGGTGAAAGACACTGCATTTGATAGGTTTTTGAATGAGGTTGAAAGAACAGCATGGAAAGCATTTAAAGAAGTGACTACAAATTTCCTCAGCAGCATCAAATCAGAAAATTGCATTTCTCTGGTGGAGCAAATGATTAGTGCTTACCAAGCAATGGGGTGTAACATGTCTTTGAAAATGCATTTCCTGCACTCCCACCTGGACTTCTTCCCATCAAACCTAGGCACTGTCAGTGATGAGCAGAGTGAAGGATTTTATCAGGATATATCAACCATGGAAAAGCAGCACCAAGGAAGATATAGGGTCATTCCATGTCAAGTCAGCCACCTAAAACACTCACCCCTTTCAATTTTGCTCATACTTGGCACAATAGCAGATATACATGCGAAACTTAAATTCCCAAATTATTAGAGCTGACTGACCTTTGGTTACTGAGATACAAGGTCACAAAGTTGTGACATTTTGACCTTTTTTGCGTTAAATGACTATTTTCAAAACAGTGTAACTAAAACACTATTGAAGCTAGAGCATTGATTTTGGTCTCATTTTAAAGCTCTTTAGTAGCCCCTTGTTTATTGTCTCTTGTTAAATATCTCTACTGTGAAAAATAAAAAAATCCCTTCAAAAGTTGACCTTTGACCTTGAATAAAAAAAAATACCTTCTCCTAAAAAATTCAATTTTTTTACATTAATACCTTGAGTCATGTACAACAAAATCCCAAGAAGCTGTAAGTGGCTGATAACTAGTTCAATGTATAAAAAATAATGAATTCAAGCAACATTTTGAAAAAAGTCATTTTATACAAAAATTGTCAAAAAGTCATGACTTTGTGACCTTGTATGTCAGTAACCATTTTTGTCTAAGGTCAGCTCAATCTCTTACAAATACAACCCATATCTACATACTATCTGCAGCCTTCTACAAACAAGCAAATGCTTATTTTTAAATATTTGTTCTTTACCCACCTCACCTGTATGTTGTGCATGTATGTGATGGTTTTCAGTAGTTGACAAGATTCTTGTGGGCCACCCAATTTATTGTGATTTCTAGAAGAGAAAACAATTTTTAATGTATACCTAGATAGCTACCTAATTAACAAATACAAGTAACATATTAAAATGTACATACAATATGTGTAGGTATAGTGCTCATTGATTTCCATTTATCACAACTTAAAATGTATGCAGTGTATATATAGTTACATGACCATTTTAATTTTGAATTCTTACCTTTCTGTGCTGTAGATCTGCCAAAGCTTTGGATGCCTTCAAAGTAACTTCTTTGCAAATCCTGTATGTTCATCCATTAGTAGTAGATGCCTCAACTTGTGTTAGAATATCTGAATATGGTAAGATTAATTCATCTGGTCGACCAGGATACACAAATGATGGGTTTGGGCCATGAGGATGAAGAAATGTGACTTTTACTTCTCTATTCTCTGGTATCTTTTCCAGCACATATGCCACCCACCAATGGCCATCATATGCAGCAGTAACAAAACCATGTATTTTCTCCTCAGTCACAACTTCTTCCTTTTCAGTAACTTTCTCAATATTTGCATAATCTGATAATGAATAATGTTTAACCTTAAGAGAAGTCAATGAAACTGGCTGTAAATGGTGTAATTTCTGTGTACCAGCAATAGTCCTTGCAGTTGAGTGTCTTTCTTGGAGAAGTTGGCTTTCCTCTTCATGTTCTTTATTGGTTGAAAAATGACATTTTATATTTACAATATTTTCACTTGCAAATGTATATAACTGTTCTGCAGTAAGGATCTGTTCATCATAAGGTCGTTGTAGACTAGCTTTTGCAGCTAATCTCTTAACTGTGCCTCCAACACCATCACAGGGTCCCTTTCCATGACTTGTTGCAAAAAAATTCCATTCTGCCTCAATTCCAAAATCATCTCTGTGATGGCAGAGATTCAAAAAGTTTTTGCAGTTCTTATACTGTCCTGCACACCCATCTGAAAAGTAAATTATTTTGTGGATGGAACTGATGGATGAGATATTATCTTTTAGGAATTTTATCAGATGCTTTTGAAACAAATGTACAGCAACTGTGTTATGGATGTTACACTCTGAAATAATAACAAAGCTAAGGTGAGCAATCTCATCTTCCTTTTTATAGTAAATAACAAATGGATGTAGAGTAGCCATCTCATTGTTCCAGTGAAAGCTCTGAACCTCATCTTGAAGAATAAAGGAATAATTTTCAGCAAAATCACACACAGCAAGGACCTCACCATCTTTCAAAGACATTTTTGTTTCACGGTAATAAGTTGCTTGCATCTTTGTCTTGAAGTCATGTATCTGGTATTCTTTCAGTTGGTTACAGAATTGGTCAATATATTCATCTGTATTCAGTTCTACTGATTCAAGATTTGACCGATCTGTATTGGTCCACTTTTTAAAATTTATGATATCAATGAAGTTGTTTGTAAATATGTCCAGTAGTCTGTTTTTTAAATCTTATGGATCTCCACATTGTTCACATTGTCTGAGGCAGCATTTCTGTGAGGCAGGATTGCATTCCATAAAGGCAACACAATGACGTACATTCTTAATAGGTGTGTCATCATTTGCAGTTAGTTTTTTCTAATTCAGCTCCTACAAACATAAGTTTGGCATTCTGATGAATTGTACAGACACATACTGAGTGAGTTCCTGTTGCTCCAGCAATAACACACTGCTTTGGACGCAATTCTGCAAATTTACTGAATCCCACCTTAACCAAAGGATTTCTTTCTTTGAAAATATGATAGGCTTTTTTAAATTGCAAAGTAAAAGATGCTTTTGCAAATGTATCCTTCCTCTTTCATTGTCAATGATACTACAATAGTCTTTCTTCCCTGGCATTGTTCTACTGATGTCTTCTGAAAGATAAAATGCTTTAATAGCGTCAACAGTATCCTGTTTAATTCTTTTCCCACCCTTTGGATTTGGGTCTGAAAGGACACCTTTTTCTTCAACTATTTTTTTAGCAATAGATGCTGTATGCCTTGTTGTGTTAAATTCTGAAGCAATTTTCCTAATGCTCCAACTTTTGGGCAATACAGTGAGGATTTTTATTTTATCACTTCTTTTAGTATTTTCATTTTTGAATTTTTCCTTGAGTTGATTTATTATTTCTAAACAGTCTACATCTCCAGATGGCTCCTTAAATTGTGAGTCAGAAATCTCTCTTCCTGCAACTGTTTCCATTCTCTTCTTAACTGTCTCTGTCACCTTGCTTAGTTTTTAGCTCCATATGACTTTTGCTCTACAAGCTTTCCTTTTTTATTGGTGATTCACCAATTGAAACAAAAGAAGCATTCAAAGTACACATCTCATGGTTTTGCTCTGAAGTTGATGCATCACTATTGTCAACATTTTCAATTTTCTCAAGATCTTCAGGTGGTTCACTACTACAAGAAGAATCATCATTTATGTCTGAATTCAAAGTGCCTATTCCTTTCTCAGGCAAGGACTCAAGATGTTCTCTACATTGCTTACAAAGTCTGTGATGTAGTGTTAAGTGCAGATCGGGAAACTTATTTACAAGTTCCTGTGGTACAATTCTCAAACTCTTCTTTCGACACTGACCTTTGTGACGCAGCAAAGGATCAGCACACTTCTGTTTCAGTTTTAAATGTTCCATGTTTGTACTCTGAAATCACAAAAGCACAAAGAAAATCCTGAAAAGAAAACAATGAACAATTAATGAATTATTAAATAAATTTTTATACATGTATTTAGTAAAAATAAATTAACTTTAACTTGAAGTCAGGAGTCAACTCTGTAAAGTTGACAGTACTTATATACTAGTTGGGCCTTTGGATCAGTGCTACTCCAGTAGATTTGGGGCTGTCGAGGGGTTTAACACTGGTTGTCTTTTAAAAGACTTCTTTTGGCACAGGTCACAAAAAGGTTTTTGAACTAATAATGTTAAGTTGAACTAAGTCTTCACTGACACTATATCAGAACAGAACTTTTAAATAAATGAACTGACAAAAAAAATCTAAAATTGAAGAATGATGCCAACTTCATTTATTTTTTATACATTGAACTAATTATCAGCCACTTACAGCTTCTTGGGATTTTGTTGTACATGACTCAAGGTATTAATGTAAAAAAATTGAATTTTTTAGGAGAAGGTATTTTTTTTTTATTCAAGGTCAAAGGTCAACTTTTGAAGGGATTTTTTTATTTTTCACAGTAGAGATATTTAACAAGAGACAATAAACAAGGGGCTACTAAAGAGCTTTAAAATGAGACCAAAATCAATGCTCTAGCTTTAATAGGTTTTTAGTTACACTGTTTTGAAAATAGTCATTTAACGCAAAAAAGGTCAAAATGTCACAACTTTGTGACCTTGTATCTCAGTAACCGAAGGTCAGTCAGCTCTAATAATTTGGGAATTTAAGTTTGGCATGTATATCTGCTATTGTGCCAAGTATGAGCAAAATTGAAAGGGGTGAGTGCAAAAAGTGCCATTTTGTGGCTGAGTTGACATGGAATGACCCTATAGCCCCAGTATATTGCCTGATCTAGAGAAGGGCCTATCATGTAAAACCTCAAAATTTGCTGATGATACAAAATTAGACCATAATGTTAAGTCAGTAGCAGGAGCAATGACAATACAAAAAGACTTAGACAGAGTAACAGCCTGGGCAGATAAGTGGGAGATGAAATTTAATGTTGATAAGTGCAAGGTTATGCATATTGGGCCAAAAAATCCTGAATTTGAATACAATATGAATGGAATTTGGATTAAAAATGATGACAGAGAGAAAGACTTGGGTGTCACTGTGACAAATGAACTTAAACCCTCAAATCACTGTATGGTAATCAGAAATAAAGCAAATGCTAGACTCAATCTCATGCAGACACACATTGAATACAAATCACCCAATATTATAAAGCAACTATTCATTTCATATGTGAGACCCCTCCTCAAGTACTGCATTCAATTTAATAGTCCCTATTTGATACAAGATATTGAAAAACTGGAAAAAGTACAGAAATGAGCAACAAGAATGATCCCATCTCTAAGACAATTGACATATAAGGAAAGACTGGCGTATCTAAGCATGTTCTCATTAAAAAGGAGGAGGTTAAGGGGTGATATGATAGAGGTGTATAAAATGATAAAAGGGTTGGATAAGATAGATTTTGAGTCTCTTTTCATTAAAGATCACAATAATCAGACTAGAGGTCATAGTATGAAATTATTTAAGCCAAGATGTAGAACAAATTTAAGAAAACATAGTTTTACAAACAGAGTAATTAAGTTTTGGAACAGTCTGACAGAAGAAGTGGTGACTTCAGATATGCTTGATTCTTTCAAAAGAAGGTTGGATAGTTTGATGTCTGCAAGGGACATCTGGTGATGGTGTTTAAGCCCATTTTTATTGCATGAATGGTACTAGTTTATTTCATATATATATGTGCATTTGGGTGATAGATCCCACAGCTCAACACAGGTGTTGTGGGATATAGGGAGGCAGCATCTTGGGTTGGGTTAGGGTATACTCTCTGTCCTTACACACCCTATTTAAAGAGATTCCTCTGCCGAGTGGTGCCCCCCATAGTACTGTGAGGTATTCAAAAACTCATGATCTTCACTTGCCCCACAAACACCTTTAAATGGGAGACCCAAAATGGGTGCACACACATTTCTACATTACTGTACAGTCTTTACAGCCACACCTACACTTTTCCTCTTAAGTATATATATTGTAATGTATATGGATGTAAATTGTGACTTGGTCCGCAATTGATATGGACCGTGACTTATTTTTGGTTGGCATGGTACTGGTATTGATGGGTACCATAATGAAATTGACTAGATTCTTTGGATCTGATATATTTGCATGTCAGTTATAAATAGATATAGTGTGTAACATATTTGTGGATAGTAACCTATTATGACTTTGATCCTCTGGATCCAGAGATTCTATCTTTAGTTTTAAATTGATAATTAATTAGTTTTGTAAAAATTGGTTATTGCCAATGTACAGGCAGTTTTTACATAGTGGAGCCACCTCGATGGGCCAAAGTGGCCCCTAGTGTGCCCACTATAAAAATTTCTTATGTTCTTATGACTGCTGTTGGACACTTACAAGAGAAGCCAGGGCTAGTACTAGTTATAAGCAAAATTCAGCTACAAAAACATTTTAGGTAAGGTACTCTTCTCTTTTGTATGATTAAATATACCAAAAAAGTAAGAAATCTGTCAATTTTCATTTGCATTTCCTTCAAAATTGGTTGGTGATAGAAAAATTCTGGGTTAATATTCGTTTTTTGACCTAGTCACACCCAGCTATAACAGCAATATATATTGAATAACCAATCAAAACTGAATAAGAAAATATATATATTATCTTGTGCAAATTTGTATAAAATGTACTTTTTTCTAAAAAAAATATTTTCTACTTTCTAATATGTATGTATATAAATTTCAGTAGGTTTGTTTATTTGGGCTACCTTTTTTGGAGATTTTTCTTGGCTTTTTTTGGCTACTTTTTCTTGCTTTGGCTACTTCTTTCTGTTTCTGGTTAGTGTGGTGATTTTCGTTCTACTGGTATGATGTGTCAATCTTGTGAACTTGATTTCGAAGACCTAATCCACCTTGTTGGCCTCGATGAAGATAAAAGTTTAGATGTTTTTTCCAATCACGGCATAATTCCGACATCCGTGATTTGCCCTAAATGTAATACTGCCTGTATTTTAAGACAAGACTCGAAGGTATTTAGGTGCCGAAAAAAAAATCCAAAAAATAAGCGTGAGTGTGGATTTACTATTTCTATCTTTAAGGGCACATGGCGTCCTCATTACCCGAAATATTTCGCACGATATTTGTTCCTGGCAGAATATCCTGATGATTCTACAGTTCTGCATCACTTCCTTACTGCAATTGCAGAACTATATCCTCCAAAATAAGTTGTTAGGTTAGGTGGTTAGGTGGTTAGGTGGTTAGGTTGTTAGGTGGTTAGGTGGTGAGGTTGTTAGGTTGTTAGGTGGTTAGGTGGTTAGGTTGTTAGGTTGTTAGGTGGTTAGGTGGTTAGGTGGTTAGGTTGTTAGGTTAGGTGGTTAGGTTGTTAGGTTGTTAGGTGGTTAGGTTAGGTGGTTAGGTTGTTAGGTGGTTAGGTTAGGTGGTTAGGTTGTTAGGTTGTTAGGTGGTTAGGTTAGGTGGTTAGGTTGTTAGGTTGTTAGGTGGTTAGGTTAGGTGGTTAGGTTGTTAGGTGGTTAGGTTAGGTGGTTAGGTTGTTAGGTTGTTAGGTTAGGTGGTTAGGTTGTTAGGTGGTTAGGTTGTTAGGTGGTTAGGTTAGGTGGTTAGGTTGTTAGGTGGTTAGGTTGTTAGGTGGTTAGGTTAGGTGGTTAGGTGTTAGGTGGTTAGGTTGTTAGGTGGTTAGGTTAGGTGGTTAGGTTAGGTGGTTAGGTTGTTAGGTGGTTAGGTTAGGTGGTTAGGTTAGGTGGTTAGGTTGTTAGGTGGTTAGGTTGTTAGGTGGTTAGGTTGTTAGGTGGTTAGGTTGTTAGGTGGTTAGGTTGTTAGGTGGTTAGGTTGTTAGGTGGTTAGGTTGTTAGGTGGTTAGGTTGTTAGGTGGTTAGGTTGTTAGGTGGTTAGGTTGTTAGGTGGTTAGGTTGTTAGGTGGTTAGGTTGTTAGGTGGTTAGGTTGTTAGGTGGTTAGGTTGTTAGGTGGTTAGGTTGTTAGGTGGTTAGGTTGTTAGGTGGTTAGGTTGTTAGGTTGTTAGGTGGTTAGGTTAGGTGGTTAGGTTAGGTGGTTAGGTTGTTAGGTTGTTAGGTTAGGTGGTTAGGTTAGGTGGTTAGGTTAGGTGGTTAGGTTGTTAGGTTGTTAGGTTAGGTGGTTAGGTTGTTAGGTGGTTAGGTTGTTAGGTGGTTAGGTTAGGTGGTTAGGTTGTTAGGTGGTTAGGTTGTTAGGTGGTTAGGTTGTTAGGTGGTTAGGTTAGGTGGTTAGGTTGTTAGGTGGTTAGGTTGTTAGGTTAGGTGGTTAGGTTGTTAGGTTGTTAGGTTGTTAGGTTAGGTGGTTAGGTTGTTAGGTGGTTAGGTTAGGTGGTTAGGTTGTTAGGTGGTTAGGTTAGGTGGTTAGGTTGTTAGGTGGTTAGGTTAGGTGGTTAGGTTGTTAGGTGGTTAGGTGGTTAGGTTGTTAGGTGGTTAGGTTGTTAGGTGGTTAGGTTGTTAGGTGGTTAGGTGGTTAGGTTGTTAGGTGGTTAGGTTGTTAGGTGGTTAGGTTGTTAGGTGGTTAGGTGGTTATGGTTAGGTGGTTAGGTGGTTAGGTGTTAGGTGGTTAGGTTGTTAGGTTGTTAGGTGTTAGGTTGTTAGGTGGTTAGGTGGTTAGGTGGTTAGGTGGTTAGGTTGTTAGGTGGTTAGGTTGTTAGGTGGTTAGGTTGTTAGGTGGTTAGGTTGTTAGGTGGTTAGGTTGTTAGGTGGTTAGGTTGTTAGGTTGTTAGGTGGTTAGGTTGTTAGGTGGTTAGGTGGTTAGGTTGTTAGGTGGTTAGGTTGTTAGGTGGTTAGGTGGTTAGGTTGTTAGGTGGTTAGGTTGTTAGGTGGTTAGGTGGTTAGGTTGTTAGGTTGTTAGGTGGTTAGGTTGTTAGGTGGTTAGGTTGTTAGGTGGTTAGGTTGTTAGGTGGTTAGGTGGTTAGGTTAGGTGGTTAGGTTGTTAGGTGGTTAGGTTAGGTGGTTAGGTTGTTAGGTGGTTAGGTTAGGTGGTTAGGTTGTTAGGTGGTATTGTTAGGTGGTTAGGTTAGGTGGTTAGGTTGTTAGGTGGTTAGGTTAGGTGGTTAGGTTGTTAGGTGGTTAGGTTAGGTGGTTAGGTTGTTAGGTTAGGTGGTTAGGTTGTTAGGTTAGGTGGTTAGGTGGTTAGGTTAGGTGGTTAGGTTAGGTGGTTAGGTTAGGTGGTTAGGTTAGGTGGTTAGGTTGGGTTGTTAGGTTGGGTTGTTAGGTTGGGTTGTTAGGTTAGGTTGTTAGGTTGTTAGGTTGGGTTGTTAGGTTGGGTTGTTAGGTTGGGTTGTTAGGTTGGGTTGTTAGGTTGGGTTGTTAGGTTGTTGGGTTGTTGGGTTGGGTTGTTAGGTTGGGTTGTTAGGTTGGGTTGTTAGGTTGTTAGGTTGTTGGGTTGGGTTGTTAGGTTGTTGGGTTGTTAGTTGGGTTGTTAGGTTGTTGGGTTGTTAGTTGGGTTGTTAGGTTGTTGGGTTGTTAGGTTAGGTTGTTAGGTTAGGTTGTTAGGTTAGGTTAGGAGGTTAGGTTAGGAGGTTAGGTTAGGAGGTTAGGTTAGGTTGTTAGGTTGGGTTGTTAGGTTGGGTTGTTAGGTTGGGTTGTTAGGTTGGGTTAGGTTGTTAGGTTAGGTTGTTAGGTTGGGTTGTTAGGTTGGGTTGTTAGGTTAGGTTAGGTTGTTAGGTTAGGTTGTTAGGTTGGGTTGTTAGGTTGGGTTGTTAGGTTGGGTTGTTAGGTTAGGTTAGGTTGTTAGGTTGGGTTGTTAGGTTAGGTTGGGTTGTTAGGTTGTTAGGTTGTTAGGTTAGGTTGTTAGGTTGGGTTGTTAGGTTAGGTTGTTAGGTTGGGTTGTTAGGTTGGGTTGTTAGGTTGGGTTGTTAGGTTGGGTTGTTAGGTTAGGTTGTTAAGTTGTTAGGTTAGGTTAAGTTGTTAGGTTAAGTTAGGTTGTTAGGTTGGGTTATTAGGTTAGGTTGTTAGGTTAGGTTAAGTTAGGTTAAGTTATTAGGTTAGGTTATTAGGTTAGGTTATTAGGTTAGGTTATTAGGTGGTTAGGTTAAGTTAAGTTAGGTTGTTAGGTTAGGTTAAGTTAGGTTGTTAGGTTAGGTTGTTAGGTTAGGTTAAGTTGTTAGGTTGTTGTTGTTAGGTTGTTGTTGTGTTTAGCACAAATGCAAACTTTTCTGGTCGATTTTGAGGTGTTTTGCACGAATTTGCCATCCATTTCCTGTGCAAATGCGTAGTTTTCGAAAAGACGATATCTCGAAAACTACGCATTTCAACAGGAAACGGATGGCAGATTCGTGCAGAGCACCTCCAAATTGACCAGAAACGTTTGCTCTCATTATAAAAAGAGACTGCGTCAAAAAACGAATAATTACCTAAGTGTCGCGCATCGGTTGTGCGGGCCTTCAGTGTCGCGCATACGTTGTGCGAGCCTCTGCCCGCTTGCGACTTTTTAGGGTTAATGCACTTTGGACAATCCAACGAAGGTGGTCCTTTGTTGGGTAAGCTCGGCCTTGGCCGAGAGCATCCGAGTATCAATATAAATAGTTTCTACCAAGTTTGTTTTTTTTCCCGAAGGGATGAATGGAAACACTTCACTTCAAAAATTGGTGTTTTAGTTCACTCATAAATTTTATTTCACAAATAATATACAGAACGAGCCACTGATAAATAATCAGAAGTTTACAGGGGGAGAGGTTTTACCTCTTACAACAACAGCTCAAGCAGGAGTTTACAGGGGTAGAGGTTCGACCCCATTTCACAATAGTTAAGGTGGGAATTGAAAGCGAGGAGGCTTGTCCTCCTCGAGTAAGAGTTACGGCAGGAATTTAAAATGAGGAGGCTTGGCCTCCTTGGTCTAAGCCTCAGGCAGGAATTTAAGGTGAGGGGGGCTCGGCCTCCTCGGGTGAAGGTTCAGGCAGGAATTTAAGATGAGAGAGGAGCCACCTCTGGTAACAACGGCTCAGGGAGGAAATTTAAAAGGGGGCGAGGTGCAACCTCTGGTATCAAGAACTCAGGCAGGAATGATTTAATTTACAATACAAGAAATAAATAAGCCTCAATTTTGGGGAATGCAGTCGAAGGTTAAGCTCCCACTTTAGCTGGAGAGCTAAAGAATTCTGACGTTAAGCATAATTTAAGCAAAAAGTTAACAAAAAAAGATACTAATTTTTGTAAGGTATACAATTTTGGGTGGCGACATAATGTCGGGGGACCGACATGTACAGAGTACATTAAGTACATAAATTACATTATATTACATTAATTACCGTTAATTACAATTTTAGCAATTTGTTAATTGACATATCTAATACTGAAGTAATCTGAATAGGTAACACAATTTAAATAATGAAGGAGAGTTCTCCGTTGTTTTATAATTTAAAGGGGATTAACGACAATTATATATTTATAGTTAACAGTGATTACGCCAAATTATGTCAAATATTATTAGAAGAATGGTTGGTTATTATAGTTTGAAAGTCTAATTAGCCAGCGATGAGGAAAGCGGAGAAAAGATACGGTGTACTTTTCATTTGAAAGTACCCGGACATTAATGATAACGTAAGACATAAGTAACGGAATTTGAATGACAATTAGGTAGAAGTAGTAAGTACAGATAATGAGAACGTGGGTAACTATGTGCCTACGTAGATAATAACCAATAGCCTGGCAGGGAACAATATGGTATATTATAATAATATAACATCACATCTTAACGTTATAAATTGGTAGCAGAGGCAAGAGAGAAGAGTTCGAATTCAGAGGCTCGCTTTTGACGACGTAATCGGAATTCGAGCCTTCGTCTCAGCAATAATAGACAACTTGCGAGAGGTGAAATAATAAAAAGAAAATAAAACAAAAAAGAATACATGTACGTATCATGATCGTCAATAGACATGTACGACTGCACACGGTAGTGTACACATATCATTCGTCACACAATAGGTTGTGTGCGTAATATAGACACGAGTAAACATAGACTGATAAGTTGATAGAGAATAACTAGACAATGGGTAATAGGTAATAAAATAGGTAATAGGTGATAAAATTAATAAAGGACAACGGTCAAGAAGGAACATGGATGTATGAATGAGTATGGTTGCATAACACCGACAGGACACAACATATAAATAATGACTCATAGAGAGTGAAGTTATTATTATTATTATTATTAAAGAATTTACCATACATTGAATACGAAAGATATCCACATACTAAACACGTGATTCAGTATTCAAGGTATGGAAGGAAATTAAGTTACTTTATGACGCCAGAGTGATTTACTCTGTACGTACAATATAAGGGAGGGACATTCGCTGTTTACAGCGAACTTCTAATGGCACAAACATGGATACTGTTCAACCATAGAAATGGTAAATCGCATGGTAGTGACACTGCTCTCTCCTGTGAAAAAGGATGTGGTGGTGGAGTGGAAGTTTATTTACAATATATTAAAAAAAATGAAACAGCGACAATTTCGGGTTGGATTAATCAAGGCAATTTAGTGGGAAGAATGATACTTATATTAATAAAATTTAAAAAATGATCAAGGGGAAAATTTTAAAATTACAGCAAATAAATTAACAAGGTTGAGGTCTGATTACTAGGATTGTAGTGGAAATATTATGTCAACAAAGTACGATAAAGTCCGAAGTTGTCACCTTCAAAAATACAATTATAAGTATGATTAATTGTGGCAATCATACTACATAAACAATTTTATAAACTAATGAACCATCTAAGTTATTTCTGGCATTTCGACATAATTGTTTCAGTTAAAGTTCCAATTACAGGATTGAATCTAATTTAAGTAAAATTTTTAGTTTGTCCAACGTTATAGTAACAAGATTACGGAACCGTGATAAATTCGGAAAGACTTCCAAGGTTAAGATAATTTTAGGGAAAAAGATACATACATAGTAAATAATGGTTAAAAGGAAAATTCAAAA
Source organism: Bathynomus jamesi (assembly GCA_023014485.1). NCBI lineage: Eukaryota > Metazoa > Arthropoda > Malacostraca > Isopoda > Cirolanidae > Bathynomus > Bathynomus jamesi. The sequence continues at coordinate 1,224,803 of JAJOZX010000064.1, read as the reverse complement.
TTTAAGGTTCAGGAATTTTCAATTCATCTGGTGACTACTTGAAATGGAGTTTAATCCATCAGTAATGACAGAGATAAGAGTTTCCGAAGATATCATGATTATACAGTAAAAAACTAATCGTATTCACTATGGTAAATAAAAATTGAATTAAATTTTATTGGTAGACGAAGTCTTCAGCAGTGGGAGCACGGTTGCAGAATGTAAACTTATTTCAAGTCCGAATAAGTTGGTAAAAGATTAAAATTGATTTAAAGAAAAGTAAAATTAATTTATTGAAAACATGAAAATTTATCTAGTTACCGTTTTAGATACTTAGATATTGTTATCCATTAAGAATATCCAGGGAGAAGGAAGATAGAATTACGTAATAGACGATGTATAGACCTTGGGTCGTGTGTATCTGGCACAGAGTGCAAATGCTAGGTGGTTTACCCAAAAATGGGGAAAAGGAATTTATAGTTGAAGTTATACGTGATTGCGTATACGTAGGAAAAAATATGGGTAATACGCGTGTCTAGCTGAGTGGGTATGTACAGTTGTGTGTAGAATATGAAAGTAATTGGTTCATCCCGGGAAGAACTGAATCCTTAGTGTTCAATGGTAAATCATGAAATTTTGAAGAACGGATTAGCTTAGAGGTTGGTTAAAATTAACTTAATAAAACAACAGGCAAGATTATATATTGTAAGCAGCCATTAAGTTTAAATAAATTCAAATAATCCAGAGTAAACATCAATCAGTTATAAGAACATCTTAATGACAATTACTCAAGACTGATTTGAATAAAAAAAAAATAAAAAATAAAAAGTTGAAAATAGAACTCAATTATGAGCTATTCTGAACTGAACACTTGTAGGTTATAAGTTCCGTATAATTAAGATTAATTTAAAAATTAAAACAAAAAACAACTTAACCTAAATTGAGGGTATGTTCGGTCATACGGGTGAATTTCACGAACATACGAAGCCAGACAAATCAGCTGCATGGTTAGGTTGTCTTGCGATCGGGCATGTGGGTCATTCGGTTAAAGGTTTTCGCAACATGCCAGGAAGCAATGGACTGACCATACGAGCCTTGCTCACTCAAGAGGAGGTGGTGTATCGGGATTAAGAAGAATGACTTTCACTGGTTTCAGAAAAGGATCCAGGAACAGCCAAAGAGAAAGATTTGCAAAGTAGAAGGCAAGAAGGTCGAAAACATGAATTCGCAGAAGAAAAATGAAAATGATCGATGGAACGATCATATTATGGTAGTGAGGAATATTCCGCGCTTGCCCTTCCGCGCGTACAACTTCCGACGGAGGAGTAGGTTCGGGTTCGCTCCCGGCACCTATGGGCTTAGCCTCGGAATTAGGTGTAAATTCCTCTACCTTTGAAAACAGAATCAAGTCATCTTCCTTAAATAGGATTTAAGCGAAATGACCAAATCGGAACTTAAGGAAAATGAGTTTTCAAATTTATTTGGAATAGCCAGAACACTGGGAACTTCAAGTTCCGGCCTAACTGTCACTGAAGGAGGTGACTCGCTCTCGATGGAGTCACAGGGGTTTACTGTGAAGACATTCGAGTCTTCGTACTCAAAATTACCAAAAGTATGTTGGTTTTCTAGTTCTTCGTTCGTCGGAACTAGAACGGAACAATTGACAATTGATGAAGAATCTTCCCCATCTGGTAGCAGTTCCTTTTTATTTTGAACTGGTTCCAGAGAGTCCGTCGGGCTCTCTGAAACGAGTCTTTCACCCTCAGCTGAAAAGACCGAAGAATAGGGGTGACAAACATATTCGAAAAGTGAGTTCTTTCCTCGAATTAGGCCTGCTTCTCTATCGGCCCAATAAAAATCGTGCGTAATCAGGAAATTCATCCCCAGGAGTAAGTCTCCATCCCAATTCAAATCAGATACGACCACAAATGGGGTCAGATAAGGGACTGAATCAAACTCAATAGGAAGGATGATTTCTCCGGTACTGTATTCTTCCCAGTCATCATCAATGCAGGACAAACGAGAATGCAAATCGAATTTTTCCGTAGCCACCTTGAGTAACTTCTCGTATACGTGTTGGTGAATGTAATTCGCCTGACAGCAAATTTCAACAAGAGCCAAAACTGCTTGGTTGTTAATAGAAGTTTTCATGAAAATTTGTGGGCGTTCTTCCATGAGCTCCATTTCAAGAGTCCAAGAAGGCGTCTCCGAAACATGTGAACATGCTTCGTCTGCATCAGCGATGGTTTCGCACGAGGTTGGGGTATTGGGAGGAAAACCAAAATTTGGAATATCGCAATCAGGGGAATCGGGTGACCAACTGGAGAGACATGATGTCTGCAAGTGACAATACGTCTCTACGTGAGCACTTTGCTCTTTAGGAAAAGATTGCTTGCTACACTGCTCACAACACAAACTAATGGAGTTTAACAAGAAGTCATTGGGACACGATCGATTCATTACTAAACTGTTACTGTCAAAAACTGACTCGCCTACAGGACCTTGTGGGGCATTCTCCCCAGCTGCTACTACAGCAGAAAAAGCATCATCTGAAGCAAGATGACGGTCATCATGACCAAAAAAATCAAAAACAGGGTCATCTTTCAGACCACTTAAACGAGGCGGCATTGCCGATTGGCCGTTGGCCGAAGTAAACTCAAAACAATTCGGGTCCTGTGGAGAAAAGTTATCATAAACATGGTCATCCTGACCATCTAACGCGTCCTCTTTGGGACATGCATCATCTAAACCAAAAACAACATCAGTAACAGAATTCGCGTCCTTTTTGGGACATGCATGGATATCTGATCCATCTAAATAAAAAACGAGGTCTTCTCGACCAAAGTTCACTGAATGAACTATATCAACTGAACTAACTGAATCAGTTGAGTCAATGTCCGAATGACTAAAATTACTGACAATTTGAGGAGCAGTGTCTAAATCATCGTACAAGTCATGGCCATCGGGACCAACATGGTTGTCCTGACCATGGTGAGAAGATAAATTCTGATTTTCAACATCGGTTGCACAGCAATCATCCAAGTTGTCTGAATTCACATTTAACAAAGAATTGGTCACATCCCCATTTACATTACAACAATTATTAACGTAAGTATTACACTTACTTTCAACGGAAGTTTCATCATAAAGACTTCCAACAGAAGTACCTTTATAATTATAAATCAACAATTTCATTGTTGTCTTTACTGTTTTCAACATTAGCATCACAAACACTGTCACAAGATGCTTCACAAAAATCATCATTAGGAGAGGCTGTGAGTTCTCGCCTCGAAGGAAATTCATTTGATGAACAAGCTGGAACCAATGGTTCAGAGACAACTGAGTCAGAGAAGAAAGTTGGGTCAGGATTACCCAAATCTTCCAAGGGTGACGTTTCATCGTCACTATCCAGGTTCTGCTCGGGTGCCTCGCACCAGAGAAGGAAATAACGTCTTTTATCCCATTTATCGACGAAGCATCCATCCGAAAAGTCGAAATGGAATCCGTAGGGTCGTAGGGATTCTGGGCCAATAATTAAATCACAATCGGGACAATATTCTGACGGCACTAACGAGACATCTATACTAAAAAAACAATAATCAATCCACACATCAAGTTTGGTTTCCGCAATGACGGGAATACGGTTACCCTCGGAATCCCGAACGTATGAAACGGATGGCGGTTCCTTAAAGAGAGGACACAGCAATTTATCCGCTAAAGACGCAGGAACAATACTGGACGAACATTTCGGATCAAAACGACCTAAAAGGGTTTCCTCTGGGCAACGGAGTTTGAAACCGATTTCGAGAAAAAAATAATCACTTTCTGGGGATTCCGAATGTACAGAACTCAAAGAGGAAGTGGATTGGGAAGGTGAGTCAGAATAAGGTACACCCAACGCCTTTCTACCCAGACCAGAGGGGTCAACGGAATCACTCCGATTCTCTACCGAAACATTATCGGGAGATGCGTTTTCGCGCATCTCTGAAGGATAATGACATGATCCAGGAATAAAGGAATGAAGGGATAACTGGCGTGTACTGTTGTTTAAACCTTTAACGTCAACGTCCCATTTGACGGATCCCTGCCTGTCACAGTACTTCGTGATTTCCTGCAGACCTTTATATATACCTGCCAAAACGTTTAAATTCTACCCAAGACCATTGATATATTTGCCCATTGGACCATCGCTAAGAAAGGTACGGACGCGCGCGGCGTCACCGAAATTTGGGTCACAAGTGTCAAAAGCAAAACTGATTTTATCCGCATCTGTAGTTAGACAACCTCTAAACGAATCGTCAATTTTACCGAACCAATCCTTAAAGGAGGGTTCTACAAATCTATTATTAACGCGACCGCGAAAGTGAGGGACATCAACTGTACGTTTCAGTACGGAAAAGGGAGTTATAAGATTAACAGTAGTGCATGTCAGGGGGGGTAATGGTTTGGACATCGTTAATCATAACACGTGTCGTTGACACGGAAGTGTGTGTGTAAAACAAAAATAACCATGTAAGAGACAAGCAATAAAAAAAAATAAATGGAACAAAGTCTAAGTATTTTGTATAGTTACGAAATAACGTAGAACAAAATGGGCGACTCTGCGTTTACTCCGGATGCCGTAATCGACGAGTAATTTTCGAATCTCCCAACGCTGAAGTCTCGTTGGCAAGGGTCGAAATTCCGTCAAAATCACACACTAAAAAAAGGGTTACATTATAATAACAATAACATGAATTTTCACTAAAATTAATGAAAAAGGTTTAAATTGAAAAGAAAAAAAAAAGGAACCTAACCGGGTTCAACTAAATAAAAATGTGAGTTATGGGTATAAATATCAGAATTCTGACTGATCGCATTTACATCCCACAACAAAATCTAAAATGATATTATTTAATATCCTCAATAAAAAAAAACAATGCAGATAATTTTATAAAAAGAATTTAAAAATTCAGATTTATAATCTGTTGGAAAAATAAATACGTGAATACTGAATCAATGACAACGTCTGATTAGTACTGTATTTCGTATTACTATCGAACAGTTAATTAAAAATCAATTAGTTAAAAAAAATGATTAAGTGTTTATAAAGTCACTTCACTGTTTCACACTAAAAAGGGAAAAATAAAAGTGATTAATATTACTAAAATTAAAGAAAATGATAATTAAGGAAATGATTTAAAAGTAATAATTAATAATTAAAACTCATCACATAAACGGAGAGTGAGGGGTTCAACAGGCTGGTGCCTCCGAGCCTCCACGAAACTTTGAAGGTCAGCCTCACTCAGCTCAGTTAGGTGTGCCGCTCGTGACGTCATCTGATCGCCACGACGGAGCATACAAACGTTGAAGGAAGATTGTAGACAGGAAGACGGTCGAACGGTTGATTGGAGAAAAATACGAATAATAATTCAAAAGTTGATTGAAGAGAAGTTCAAGGGAAATTTTTGTAGTAAATATTTGGGGTTGATTGAGAGAGAATTTCAAGGAAGGAATTTCCAAGTAACAAAAGTTGATTGAAGGTCAACGATGAGTTGAATTAAATTGAGGTTGCAGATGGTGGGGTTGGAGTCCAAGTTGAAGAGGTTGCGGTCGACGTCGAATGAGTGAATCCATGAAGTGTTTCAAAAATTGTTCAAAGTAGGGACATCCATTGATGGACGACGGTTTTTTCGGTGGGGGACTGAAACAGTCTCGGTGTTGGGAACTAAAGCGGTCTCGGTGTTGGGGAACTAAAACAGTCTCGGTGTGGACCTCCAGTGTCGCGCATCGGTTGTGCGGGCCTCAGTGTCGCGCATACGTTGTGCGAGCCTCTGCCCGCTTGCGACTTTTTAGGGTTAATGCACTTTGGACAATCCAACGAAGGTGGTCCTTTGTTGGGTAAGCTCGGCCTTGGCCGAGAGCATCCGAGTATCAATATAAATAGTTTCTACCAAGTTTGTTTTTTTTCCCGAAGGGATGAATGGAAACACTTCACTTCAAAAATTGGTGTTTTAGTTCACTCATAAATTTTATTTCACAAATAATATACAGAACGAGCCACTGATAAATAATCAGAAGTTTACAGGGGGAGAGGTTTTACCTCTTACAACAACAGCTCAAGCAGGAGTTTACAGGGGTAGAGGTTCGACCCCATTTCACAATAGTTAAGGTGGGAATTGAAAGCGAGGAGGCTTGTCCTCCTCGAGTAAGAGTTACGGCAGGAATTTAAAATGAGGAGGCTTGGCCTCCTTGGTCTAAGCCTCAGGCAGGAATTTAAGGTGAGGGGGGCTCGGCCTCCTCGGGTGAAGGTTCAGGCAGGAATTTAAGATGAGAGAGGAGCCACCTCTGGTAACAACGGCTCAGGGAGGAAATTTAAAAGGGGGCGAGGTGCAACCTCTGGTATCAAGAACTCAGGCAGGAATGATTTAATTTACAATACAAGAAATAAATAAGCCTCAATTTTGGGGGAATGCAGTCGAAGGTTAAGCTCCCACTTTAGCTGGAGAGCTAAAGAATTCTGACGTTAAGCATAATTTAAGCAAAAAGTTAACAAAAAAAGATACTAATTTTTGTAAGGTATACATTTTGGGTGGCGACATAATGTCGGGGGACCGACATGTACAGAGTACATTAAGTACATAAATTACATTATATTACATTAATTACCGTTAATTACAACTTTTAGCAATTTGTTAATTGACATATCTAATACTGAAGTAATCTGATAGGTAACACAATTTAAATAATGAAGGAGAGTTCTCCGTTGTTTATAATTTAAAGGGGATTTAACGACAATTATATATATTTATAGTTAACAGTGATTACGCCAAATTATGTCAAATATTAGAAGAATGGTTGGTTATTATAGTTGAAAGTCTAATTAGCCAGCGATGAGGAAAGCGGCGGAAAAAGATACGGTGTACTTTTCATTTGAAGTACCCGGACATTAATAATAACGTAAGACATAAGTAACGGAATTGAATGACAATTAGGTAGAAGTAGTAAGTACAGATAATGAGAACGTGGGAACTATGTGCCTACGTAGATAATAACCAATAGCCTGCAGGAACAATATGGTTATATATAATAATATAAATCCATCTTAACGTTATAAATTGGTAGCAGAGGCAAGAGAGACGAGTTCGAATTCAGAGGCTCGCTTTTGACGACGTAATCGGAATTCGAGCCTTCGTCTCAGCAATAATAGACAACTTGCGAGAGGTGAAATAATAAAAAGAAAATAAAAAAAAAAAGAATACATGTACGTATCATGATCGTCAATAGACATGTACGGATGCACACGGTAGTGTACACATATCATTCGTCACACAATAGGTTGGGTGCGTAAATATAGACACGAGTAAACATAGACTGATAAGTTGATAGAGAATAACTAGACAATGGGTAATAGGTAATAAAATAGGTAATAGGTGTAAAAATTAATAAAGGACAACGGTCAAGAAAGGAACATGGATGTATGAATGAGTATGGTTGCATAACACCGACAGGACACAACATATAAATAATGACTCATAGAGAGTGAAGTTATTATTATTATTATTATTAAAGAATTTACCATACATTGAATACGAAAGATATCCACATACTAAACACGTGATTCAGTATTCAAGGTATGGAAGGAAATTAAGTTACTTTATGACGCCAGAGTGATTTACTCTGTACGTACAATATAAGGGAGGGACATTCGCTGTTTACAGCGAACTTCTAATGGCAAAACATGGATACTGTTCAACCATAGAAATGGTAAATCGCATGCATGGTAGTGACACTGCTCTTCCTGTGAAAAAGGATGTGGTGGTGGAGTGGAAGTTTATTTACAATATATTAAAAAAAATGAAACAGCGACAATTTCGGTTGGATTAATCAAGGCAATTTAGTGGGAAGAATGATATATATATTAATAAAATTTAAAAAAATGATCAAGGGGAAAATTTTAAAATTACAGCAAATAAATTAACAAGGTTGAGGTCTGATTACTAGGATTGTAGTGGAAATATTATGTCAACAAAGTACGATAAAGTCCGAAGTTGTCACCTTCAAAAATACAATTATAAGTATGATTAATTGTGGCAATCATACTACATAAACAATTTTATAAACTAATGAACCATCTAAGTTATTTCTGGCATTTCGACATAATTGTTTCAGTTTAAAGTTCCAATTACAGGATTGAATCTAATTTAAGTAAAATTTTTAGTTTGTCCAACGTTATAGTAACAAGATTACGGAACCGTGATAAATTCGGAAGACTTCCAAGGTTAAGATAATTTTAGGGAAAAAGATACATACATAGTAAATAATGGTTAAAAGGAAAATTCAAAATTTAAGGTTCAGGAATTTTCAATTCATCTGGTGACTACTTGAAATGGAGTTTAAATCCATCAGTAATGACAGAGATAAGAGTTTCCGAAGATATCATGATTATACAGTAAAAAAAACTAATCGTATTCACTATGGTAAAAAAAATTGAATTAAATTTTATTGGTAGACGAAGTCTTCAGCAGTGGGAGCACGGTTGCAGAATGTAAACTTATTTCAAGTCCGAATAAGTTGGTAAAAGAAAAATTGATTTAAAGAAAAGTAAAATTAATTTATTGAAAACATGAAAATTTATCTAGTTACCGTTTTAGATACTTAGATATTGTTATCCATTAAGAATATCCAGGGAGAAGGAAGATAGAATTACGTAATAGACGATGTATAGACCTTGGGTCGTGTGTATCTGGCACAGAGTGCAAATGCTAGGTGGTTTACCCAAAAATGGGGAAAAGGAATTTATAGTTGAAGTTATACGTGATTGCGTATACGTAGGAAAAAATATGGGTAATACGCGTGTCTAGCTGAGTGGGTATGAGTAGTATAGCCGCAAAAGGGGAGAGTGCAGGAATGTTGCAGGTTATTATGTAATGTTGCAAAGGGGGATGGGGGTTGTTGCAAAGGGGGGAAGGGGGTTGTTGCAAAGGGGGTGGGGAGAAAACTTGGAGGCGGCGTTATCCCCCAAGAGAAAGGAGGAGGAGGAGAGAAAGGAGGAGAGGTGTTCACCTGGCAGGAGCCAAGTGCACACTAAGACTTCCAGCCGAGTTGGCGTTGTTTTATAGGCTCCTAATCAGCCAGAATCAGCCAGTTGGCTGAGCCAAGGTGAGAGAGACGCCTGAAGGAGAGAGAGAGACAGCTGAAGGAGAGAGAGCTGAAGAAGAGAGAGATGCCTGTAGGAGGGAGAGACGCCTGAAGGAGAGAGGATAGGTACACATGCAGGAGTACACATGCTGGAGGTACACACATACGTATACATGCAGGAGTACACATGCAGTAGGTACACATGCTGGAGGTACACACATACGCAGGAGTACACATGCTGGATGTACACATGCAGTACACATGCTGGAGGCAAACATGCAGGAGAGAGAGAGAGAGAGAGACACCTGAAGGAGGAAGATACATGCAGGCGAGAGAGAGAGAGAGAGACACCTGAAGGAGGGAGAGAGACACCTGAAGGACAGAGTGGAGTTCTCCCCAATTTATTTTCGTTTCCCTAACCTAAGAGGCCACTAAGGGGTTTACCAAAGGGCCAGAAATAGAAGGAGCAGAGCTCCTTACTCGGCCGGAGCCGAGGGGGGAATGGTTCTTCACCAGCTTCGCGATCTTTTATAATCCTCTATTCTGGCTGAGTTGCCAGATAGCGCAAGGTATTCCAGATAGCGCCATGTGTCCCATTAATCGTGTAACACATATATGACGGCTGTTATTCCAAATGTACTTGTATATATAATAAACTAATGAACCATATAAATACCACAATATATATTTATATGGTTATTCAAGATTCAACCGTATAAAATAACACAAGCGCCTCTTTCATTACGCTTTAATAGAATTAACAAAGTTACCCTATTTCGTTAGACAGAAAACGAATTTTTATAAGGGTTACCAACGAATTATGAGAGCATCACCGAATTAAAACTTTTATGGGTAACTATATCGACATAAGCTTATTATTGTAACGTTTGCTCCCAATATAAATTTTCCTAAATAACAGTAAAACCAATTAATTTAATTATGAAACTTCATTTAAATAATTTACGATACAATTCCACCAAACGAGATGAAAACTTATGAAACATATAGCCTCATTCCTGCGACGAAAAAATGAAAAAATGACGAAAAATAAAGAAATTATTAATTTGGAATTGCCCAAGCCACTATAGCGGGGTCTGACGGAGAATATCTGTTCTTTTAAACATCTTATTTCTGTCCAAAAGTTACCCAAAACATAATCCGATAGTGTATAACGTTGCAGTACTCGCTTGAAGAAAGGAGAGGTTGCAAACTCTACTTGAATAAATGTAATTACCTAAACTGCACGCGAAGGAGTTTAAATAGATCCAGCAAATAAAGCCTTTGAACAATGATTTCATGTTTCAGAAAGATTTACGCGTTAATAGAATTAGTAAAGTTACCCAATAAATAAATCGTTAGACAGAAATGATTTTTTATAAGGGATACCCAACTAATTATCCACCAATCAATAAATAATAGCAAACGTGAATAAAGAGTTCCAATTCAATGGGTAACTATATCGACATAAGCTTATTATTGTAACGTTTGCTCCCAATAAAAATTTTCCTAAATAACAGTAAAACCAATTAATTTAATTATGAAACTTCATTTAAATAATTTACGATACAATTCCACCAAACGAGATGAAAACTTATGAAACATATAGCCTCATTCCTGCGACGAAAAAATGAAAAAATGACGAAAAATAAAGAAATTATTCATTTGGAATTGCGCCACTATAGCGGGGTCGGACGGAGAATATCTGTTCTTTTAAACATCTTATTTCTGCTTATTAAACCTTCCAGACCACTCTTGATATATATATATATATATATATATATATATATATATATATATAATAAACAACTCATGCACACACACACACACACACACACACACACACACACACACACACGATGAAAGGCAGAAGCTAAATCAGTTCGAATCGTGTCCCTAGAGACCTTTTTCGTTCGATTCGTGTCCCTAGAGACCTTTTTCGTTCGAATCGTGTCTCTAGGGACCTTTTTCGGGTCGATGGTTTAAGCCGTTCGAGCAGAAACCACCACAGACTCCAGATATTAATTTTATCATTGTTATTACTTCTACAAATATTTACGCGTATTTTGTATGGTGTCATATAGAAATATAATGATGAGATGCTTTTTTAAAATATAATTTGAAGCCAATTAAATTCTACTTATTAATAAATAACTTTTTACACACAAACTCCATCTTAACTGCAAACACCTTGCACATCAATTCTTATTATCATTATTATTATTATTATTATTTCTACAATGAAACGGGGTCGGGCCGAAGAACGGGTGAGAGATCTCCCCCCCCATATATATATATATATATATATATATATATATATATATATATATATATATATAAATTGAATTTACCGTGGTACACCATGTTTGGCAAACGGTTTAGTCAAACGGTTTAGTGGTGCAAGCCTCATTTACTGATGCATATTATATCTATCGGGCAAATAACTTTTAATTCAGTCACTGATTGACCCTCTAATACCGCAACAGCACAAATTATTGAGTAGAATGTTGTGTTCTATTACATCAAACAACTTACTCATACCCACTGCCATAATTTTCTTTTATCATAACTCAGCCGAGCAACTAAGCGACGTTGGATCTGAGTGGTAGTTGGATGGGGAGTCATCCACCGCAGCAGATAATTTACATTCGATAAATGTAATGAAATAATTAAATAAAATATGCATTTATTTTTATATCACGGATGGAGTCGATGTAGACAATGCAGGTCCTGAGCTTAAATTATCTAAAACCATAACAATACAAATTATTTCAATAGAATATTATGGTCTATTACATTATTACACCTTGCCCAGATCCATTACCAATAACCTCAATTTAGTAATAATAACAATTATCTCTCATACACTATATATATATATAGAAAGAGAGCGAGAGTTTTGTTCAAATAAAGGAATCAATTTATAATGAAAAGGTACGACTTGGGATGTCATTCGATTACTGAGAGTTATTAGCAATGAAGTTCAGTAGAGATTACCCCATAGGACACGTAGGGTGCCCATTTATCTGCCAACCACTTTCTTTTATTATGTGGAATGACCACCTTAGACCTACAGTTTGAACCATCAACAGCCCAGCGTCTTAACCACTAGGACACGTAGGGTGCCCATTTATCTGCCAACCACTTTATTATTATGTGTAATGACCACCTTAGACCTACAGTTTAACGTTGAAACCGAATGTTATTTTAAAATATAATTATGATATATTTCTTTATACCCTCTCGATTACATTAGTGACTAATGATGCGGGAAATTGAGTAAATGGAAATATTATTTTCTCGAAAACTATGGGTGATAGAAAACTTCTGAAACCATATTTGGAATCAATATCAAAAGTTCTATACGAATCACCAAATAATTTTCAAAGGAGAATAAGAGCATTAATTCTATTAGTGAAAATATAAAGATGCAATTACTCGTCCGTACCCGTTATAGCGGAATGGTACATCATAGCTCCACCCAGCTACATCGGCAGCCAATCACGACGAACATCTGGTCTTTTGGGCGGAGCTTGAACTATCTGTGAAGTGTAAAAGGCTCTTTATTTCAAGAAATCGATTCGGGACAATGCTCTTTTACAATATCAATGCCCAAGTCTTCTTCATTTGACCAATAATGTCCTTCAGAGGGGCAATCGATGGTATCCTGTGAATAACAGTATTCCAAAAAATTGCTTTCATTTCATCCATGGACACAGTAATACAGCACTGAATAGAAGCTAATTATAAAAGAAAATGGGCTTTTGGTACAACTTGCATAATTATGATAGAGTCCTAGTCCAAACGTATTTGTCACGCAGTTTACAAATTAGTTGACAAATTTATGAAAAAAGTGTGTGGAAACCATTCATGTGCAAAGTCTTAGTTTGATAAAATATGGTAAATGTGGTACACAGTAGCTCTTTAGTTAATTTCAAGAAAAATTTAGACACTTTCATGAGTGAAAGAGATAGTTTGTAGATTGTATATCGTGTATATCCTTAGTTTCAGTTTTGTAGGCTCTTTTGGTGGATGTAATAGTTGTATATTAATTAGCTAGTTTGAGGGTCTTCCGGAACGCTTCTTGTGGGCATTCTGAACAGTTCCATCGGCTTCAAACTTATATCTAATTCGAGTGATGGTAAGTAGCGTTGGTGGATCTGTTTGTCTCGTCATGATATACATTAATATAGTGATAAAAATACTTAAGATTGTCCATGATCACGAGATTCACATTTTCAGTCGTAGGGTATGAGTAATCGACATGGTGTAGCATGACGTAATGCCGCTTGTCACACCACCCATCCGCAAGACTCATTATCCATACCTGCTGCTTCTCTTCTGCACGCGTTGTTTCTTTTACTTTACGGTATATGTGAGACTTTATAAAGTTTAGCTCTGCAGCATACTTCAGCACATCGTCAGTGCAACGAAAGCCTTCAATGGTCTCACCAGAACATCCGTAGAGTATTTGTACATCTTGGAACTTCACACAATCCAATGTGGTTTTAAAAGAGGCATAGGAGGGGAATAGGAAGTTTTTCGGTATCCACCACATCCTGGCACTTTGCTGAATACCATTTCATAAACGTTGTACAGCAATATTAAAGGTAGCCATTTGAATACACGTCTGATTTTTCTTCTGAATACACGTCTGATCTCTCGGTCTTACTGCAGTCGACTGACCACGCAGGGAATCACAGATAGTAGCATGACTCACGGTCTTACAGTGGGCGGAGCTTAGAATTTTCGCCTGTGCACACACAAAGGAGAAAGTGAAACGCTAATTGAAACATGAGTTATTTAATAAACGATATTCAGTTAACACAAGAAAAAACAGAAAACACAAGAAAAAACAAATGCTTAGATTTGGTGATCACAAACAACAGAAAAAGAAACCTGTACTCGATATGAAGGCTTTCATATCGTTCAGTAGTATTTCTGTTCCCTTTACAACCGGATGGTAATCATCTTTAAATACGTCTAGAATACAATCAAAAGCACGCACAAAGAGTTCATCGTTAGTTACATTATTAAACACAAGTTTATAAACACGCTTTTCCAATCGAGGGTTTATTTCTACCGACCCGAGCTTTCAATCGTGAACACGTCTTCACTCAACATAGCGGCAATTGAAATAATCTTCTAAATCGTTACGACAACTGCGCGTTATATAAAGAAATAGTTCTTCAGGATAATTTTCACGAACTAGGCATATTTTATAATGTTTTACTAAACATCTTCATACACCGGCGCATTATTTGAGAGGAACATATGCTCATATTTTTCCTTTCTGCCCGTCAAACGATACTCATCTCTAAAGTCTGTTAAAACTCACGCAGGACACTAGCCACAACCTCACTACGAACCTCGTCATGATATACATTAATATAGTGATAAAATACTTAAGATTGTCCATGATCACGAGATTCACATTTTCAGTCGTAGGGTATGAGTAATCGACATGGTGTAGCATGACGTAATGCCGCTTGTCACACCACCCATCCGCAAGACTCATTATCCATACCTGCTGCTTCTCTTCTGCACGCGTTGTTTCTTTTACTTTAGACTTTATAAAGTTTAGATCTGCAGCATACTTCACATCGTCAGTGCAACGAAAGCCTTCAATGGTCTCACCAGAACATCCGTAGAGTATTTGTACATCTTGGAACTTCACACAATCCAATGTGGTTTTAAAAGAGGCATAGGAGGGGGGGGGAATAGGAAGTTTTTCGGTATCCACCACATCCTTGCACTTTGCTGAATACCATTTCATAAACGTTGTACAAACAATATTAAAGGTAGCCATTTGAATCACGTCTGATTTTTCTTCTGAATACACGTCTGATCTCTCGGTCTTACTGCAGTCGACTGATCACGCAGGGAATCACAGATAGCAACATGACTCACGGTCTTACAGTGGGCGAGCTTAGAATTTTCGCCTGTGCACACACAAAGGAGAAAGTGAAACGCTAATTGAAACATGAGTTATTTAATAAACGTGATATTCAGTTAACACAAGAATAACAGAAAACACAAGAAAAAACAAATGCTTAGATTGGTGATCACAAACAACAGAAACCTAATACTTTAAAGAAAGCATTCTATTAATACTTTTAGCCTATGTTCACGAATTAATACCGGTTTTAAAATAGATTCGACAAGAAGACCGGCTGGACTGATTTTATAGAAATTCAAGGATTCCAAGTTGATCACGAGAGAAGTTATGTAGTCATCTTCCATGCTGCAAAATCTCGTCGTTAGCCTGCCTGCTCAGAGCACCGACAAGAGGTAAAATCGAATCCACATCAACACAAAATTTTAGTCGCTAAAATAACAGCCTGAGTATTGTTCATGTTCTAAATTATCTTTGATTCGTTTTGATAAAATTGAGTAAACTGCAGCCTTTGTTTCCTGATCAGAAACTCTCCGTCTTTTTCTGGTATGGTGCAAGGCTTCGTTGCAACCATATTCACTGCACGAGTCTACTTCACAGTCGTTGCCTTCTAATCTAGATTTACACTCTTCACTAATGCATTCGATGGGTGAATAATCATCTTGGTTGATATTATTGACACCACATTCGAGAGGGCTCACTGGGGTAACGGACACTTCAGGTAATGGCGCGGACGCTTGAGGTGGGTCGGGGACAATCTCCTCAGGTTGCCCTTGTGGCGGGCAAATATTGTGTGGGGGTAATTATGTTGCTTCTAAGTAAACAAAACGGGCCTTATGTAGCACAGTGGCAATTAATAATGATTTATGCAAAGATGCACCAGCTCTTCTGGAACGTCTGGATGCAATTTTACCGAGCGATATATTTATCAACTTGTATGCTTCAAACCCGTTTGGAATGTCAGATATCATGTTCACCACCTAGGAATTGGTCAAGGCACAGAGAGCTAACTAACACGACTCTATCCTCTATTACCAATCTTGTAATGAGTTAAAGTGAAAGTTTCGCCTGCCTTTATACATTGTCTTCTGACGTCGTTATCAAGCTCCACACAGGGAACTTCCAGGAAGTAACATGAATCACGTTGCTGTTCTTTCACCTGTACACACACACACACACACACACACACACACACACACACACAGAGAAAGTGATACGTTGGTTGAAACATGATTTATTTAATAAAAGAAATATTCAAGCTATATATATATATATTTACAAACACGTGTAATAAATAAGTTAACAACAGACATCAATGATTATATTCAAGACATATTTACAAACGTGTGATAAATAAGTTAACAATTGAATTTCTGTAGCCGAGAGACGACGGACGGAGTCATTACAAGCTCGGCGGAGCCGAGCTTGTAATGACTCCGTCCGTCGTCTCTCGGTTAACATAATTTCATTTGTTAACTTGTTTTTACACATGTTTTTAAATATATATGTCTTGAATATAGTCATTGATGTGTCTGTTGTTAACTTATTTATTACACGTGTTTGTAAATATACAGTACTGGCCAAATTATTAGGAATTTTTTAAAAATTTCATTTTTTGGTATAAAATGTTAAATTAAACCAATTTTAAACGTTGAAAAGTTATTTATTTCTACACAAGAATACATGGTCATTATTTAGCAATAGTTTAGTACTAGTTTGACCCCCTTAGCTGCCTTAAGGGCTGCGACACGCTTCGGCATGCCATGAATCAATTTTTTGCATAATTCCTTAATACGTGTAGAGTGAAACCAGACTTGAATAAGTCGCTCTATGAGTTGGTGTTTTGTTGTTATCGGCGTTTCATGGATTACGTCCTTTAAAATACACCATAAACTTTCGATTGGGTTCATGTCTGGAGAATTTCCAGCCCATGGGAGCAACCGAACACTATTTTCATGACACCATTTTTTAACCGACTTTGCCGTGTGGCATGGAGCTGAGTCTTGTTGAAAAATCCAACGTCTATTACCATACATTCCCTTATTTGAGGCAGTAGACGTCTTCTACTACTTCTATATACTTGACTTGGTTCATATTCCCCTCAACAATGCTCAAACGACTAGTTCCATGCACAGAAATTGCTCCCCAAACCATGATCTTTTGTGGAAATTTCACCGTTTTCATCAGACACTCAGGCAAAAATTCTTCTCCAGGCCTCCTTCTTACACTTTGAACACGATCGTCAAGCACGGCAATCGTTGACTCATCGGAGAACACCACCTGCAATCAAAGAAAGCCCTGTGAAAGAGTCAGTGCATAGCGTATGAAGTACAGCTAAAACGAAGTACAGTATGACTTGCTGCTTTACAGATATTTTTACTGCAGTTTTATCACGTACTGTAAATACACTTCTATGCATACTGTATTTACTGTATTAACATTCTATTTAATGTTAAATATTATTCTTACCTGTTCCCAATCCTCACTAGTCCAGTTAATGTGTTCCTTTGCCCATGCAAAACGTGCCTTCTTCATAGCCTCAGTGAGCCTGGGCTTCTTCCTTGGGCGGTAGGCTTTGAAGCCGGCAGTTAGAAGCCTCCTGTTGACTGTTCTACGACTAATATTGATGCCATCAGCCGCTAGACTACTGGAAATGTTTTTGCAAGTAGCTCTTCTATTTCTAAGAGACAAAATTGCAATCTGTCTATCAGTTCTTGGAGTCGTTACCCTTTTTCTGCCGCATCTTCCAACCCTTTTGGGGCCTACATTTTCTCCAAATACCATTTTTTTCTTAATACGAAGTACTGACTGTGGTGAAACATGGAGTTTGGCAGCGATTTCCTTTTGTTTAAATGTAGAAGAAGTTAATAAAACCTGTATTTGCCCAATTTTCCGTGGACTCAAGTCATTCTTTCGCCCCATTTTCAAATTCACTTAAAAACTGTAACAAATAATTGCCGAAATTGGGTAAATACACTATTTAAATTAAACGGTAGTTACAATGACACGTAAAAGAAGAGAAACACACCCGCATCGCACGACAACCAAACGACAACTGACGAACAAACACGCTTCGTTCGACTAAAGAATTATGCAAAAATTGATTCATGGCATGCCGAAGCGTGTCGCAGCCATTATGGCAGCTAAGGTGGGTCAAACTAAGTACTAAACTATTGCTAAATAATGACCATGTATTCTTGTGTAGAAATAAATAACTTTTCAACGTTTAAAATTGGTTTAATTTAACATTTTATACCAAAAAATGAAATTTTAAAAACTTCCTAATAATTTGGCCAGTACTGTATATATATATATAGCTTGAATATTTCTTTTATTAAATAAATCATGTTTCAACCAACGTATCACTTTCTGTGTGTGTGTGTGTGTGTGTGTGTGTGTGTGTGTGTGTGTGTGTGTGTACAGGTGAAAGAACAGCAACGTGATTCATGTTACTTCCTGGAAGTTCCCTGTGTGGAGCTTGATAACGACGTCAGAACGACAATGTATAAAGGCAGGCGAAACTTTCACTTTAACTCATTACAAGATTGGTAATAGAGGATAGAGTCGTGTTAGTTAGCTCTCTGTGCCTTGACCAATTCCTAGGTGGTGAACATGATATCTGACGTTCCAAACGGGTTTGAAGCATACAAGTTGATAAATATATCGCTCGGTAAAATTGCATCCAGACGTTCCAGAAGAGCTGGTGCATCTTTGCATAAATCATTATTAATTGCCACTGTGCTACATAAGGCCCGTTTTGTTTACTTAGAAGCAACACATAATTACCCCCACACAATATTTGCCCCGCCACAAGGGCAACCTGAGGAGATTGTCCCCGACCCACCTCAGCGTCCGCGCCATTACCTGAAGTGTCCGTTACCCCAGTGAGCCCTCTCGAATGTGGTGTCAATAATATCAACCAAGATGATTATTCACCCATCGAATGCATTAGTGAAGAGTGTAAATCTAGATTAGAAGGCAACGACTGTGAAGTAGACTCGTGCAGTGAATATGGTTGCAACGAAGCCTTGCACCATACCAGAAAAAGACGGAGAGTTTCTGATCAGGAAACAAAGGCTGCAGTTTACTCAATTTTATCAAAACGAATCAAAGATAATTTAGAACATGAACAATACTCAGGCTGTTATTTTAGCGACTAAAATTTTGTGTTGATGTGGATTCGATTTTACCTCTTGTCGGTGCTCTGAGCAGGCAGGCTAACGACGAGATTTTCAGCATGGAAGATGACTACATAACTTCTCTCGTGATCAACTTGGAATCCTTGAATTTCTATAAAATCAGTCCAGCCGGTCTTCTTGTCGAATCTATTTTAAAACCGGTATTAATTCGTGAACATAGGCTAAAAGTATTTAATAGAATGCTTTCTTTAAAGTATTAGGTTTCTGTTGTTTGTGATCACCAAATCTAAGCATTTGTTTTTTCTTGTGTTTTCTGTTATTTCTTGTGTTAACTGAATATCACGTTTATTAAATAACTCATGTTTCAATTAGCGTTTCACTTTCTCCTTTGTGTGTGCACAGGCGAAAATTCTAAGCTCCGCCCACTGTAAGACCGTGAGTCATGTTGCTATCTGTGATTCCCTGCGTGATCAGTCGACTGCAGTAAGACCGAGAGATCAGACGTGTATTCAGAAGAAAAATCAGACGTGTATTCAAATGGCTACCTTTAATATTGTTTGTACAACGTTTATGAAATGGTATTCAGCAAAGTGCAAGGATGTGGTGGATACCGAAAAACTTCCTATTCCCCCCCCCCTCCTATGCCTCTTTTAAAACCACATTGGATTGTGTGAAGTTCCAAGATGTACAAATACTCTACGGATGTTCTGGTGAGACCATTGAAGGCTTTCGTTGCACTGACGATGTGCTGAAGTATGCTGCAGATCTAAACTTTATAAAGTCTAAAGTAAAAGAAACAACGCGTGCAGAAGAGAAGCAGCAGGTATGGATAATGAGTCTTGCGGATGGGTGGTGTGACAAGCGGCATTACGTCATGCTACACCATGTCGATTACTCATACCCTACGACTGAAAATGTGAATCTCGTGATCATGGACAATCTTAAGTATTTTTATCACTATATTAATGTATATCATGACGAGGTTCGTAGTGAGGTTGTGGCTAGTGTCCTGCTTGAGTTTTTAACAGACTTTAGAGATGAGTATCGTTTGACGGGCAGTATGGAAAACTTATGAGTGGGTAGTTGGGAGGTAACGAAAATGGTTCACTGAGTAGGTAGGTAGTTAATCTAACAATTAATAAATTCCTTTTATGTCAATAACTGGTGGAAGAAACCAATTGGTTGCTCACCAGAGTTATTCTCCATACTAGTATTTATATACTGTGTGGGGAGAGTGCTCGGTAATGGTGATACATTACCGCTCAACCAACCGAGGAATAAACCAAGACAACGCTGGTACAAGAAGCCCCGCGAAGAGGAGAAAGGGAGAAAGAAAACGAAGAACGGGGCGAGAGGACGTACCAGCAAAGTACGCTCTCGAATGAGACAACCGGAGAGGAGAGACTGTAATAACTAAAAGTAAGTGACTAATATGAGTTTTAACACCAAACAGTTAAGAACATTAAATTAAGCTGGGTCAAACAAGTTAGGCCTACATTGTGACCTAAGACCCAGCATCAACTCATAGCTTAACAAAGGTGAAGGTAGATTGCCCTAACCTAATCTTGTGAGGAATCCTACTGTGGACCTCAATTTATCTGCCCGCTCTGGACCATTTCCGGAATCTCTAGGCTGACCCCTCTAGGCTAGATTTGATCTACTCTATAGTTAGACTGGAGAAATAAGGGGTGGGTTAATTGTGGACCAATTCAAACAGAGCATTTTTCGCATTGGTGGTCCGTGTGTGGGGAATTTACAAACCTTAACCTTACTTAACAAAAATTGCAGAATTAGGCTAAATGGTCTAGCCTAAGCCTAACCTGAGCAAGCCTAATTAGGTCTACAACCTAGGGCCTAACTAGGAAACATTTACATTTAAGGAGTCTCATTCTCTTATAAGCTTAGACCTGAGTGACACATAAGTACTTGGGGGGGATTAAACCAAATTTAAACTTGACTGTTTTGTCTGTTCTCTCTCTTCTCTGGTAATTTCTTCTTGTCCCCAATATTTCATTACAATCCCCAGTTAAACAACATTAGTGAACAAGCATTTAAAATGCATACAACTCCAAGCATCCAATCCTTCTTTTAAGGAAGAATCACTCAACAGATTTTTTCAACAGGCACATGCATTCCTTGCAATCTGTGTATATATATGTATATATACACTGTACTCTTTACATGTGCCACAAATACACTCAACCTATCTGAACATAAGCAATGATTGCATGGGTTACTCAAAAGGGTCTTATGGCCTACTTTGGCCATAGCCCAACACTGAACCTTGGTCTTGTGGCCTACTTTGGCCATAGCCCAAACAACTGAGCCTTGGTCTTATGGCCTACCTTGGCCATGGGCCAAACAATAAAGGTCTTATGGCCTACCTCAGCCATGGGCCAAAACAATGAGCCTTGGTCTTTTGGCCTACCTTGGCCATGGGCCAAACATTAAATGTCTTATGGCCTACCTTGGCCATGGGCTAAACATTTTCTTATGGCCTACCTTGGCCATAGGGAAAACAATTACAAGGGTCTTATGGCCTACCTCAGCCATGGGCCAAAACAATGAGCCTTGGTCTTTTGGCCTACCTTGGCCATGGGCCAAACATTAAATGTCTTATGGCCCACCTTGGCCATGGGCTAAACATTTTCTTATGGCCTACCTTGGCCATAGGGAAAACTATTACAAGTGTCTTATGGCCTACCTTGGCCATAGGGAAAACTATTTGGGTTACTCACTCTCCTGGCTGAGATTGAGAACATCATTAACAATAGACCACTCACTTATGTGAGTGACAACATTAATGACCCAGAACCATTAACTCCAAATCATTTGATTCGGGGAGAACAAGTTAGTCTCCTGCCGGACTACAATATAGACTCTTCAGAAGACCCAAACTGGACTCAACGACATGATGAGCTCCAGACTAAGTTACAACATTTAACTAGAGTTAAAGCTCATTTCATTAAACAGTGGAAAACTGAGTACTTGATGGGTCTAAGGGAGAGACATAAACAAATGACTAAGAAGGATTGGTCTGACACAATTAAGGTAGGGGACCTTGTTCTCATACATGACAGTACTCCAAGACAATACTGGCCTCTGGCTAGAGTTTCAGAACTCAGACCAGGGGCAGACGGGGTAACAAGAGTGGTCAAATTAAGGACTTCAACGGGTGACACAACAAAGACATTTCTCTTTTGTACCCTTTAGAGTCTGGACCCAAAACATGGACTTTGGAGAACCTTCTCCACTGACAGTAACACTGGAGACACTGAACTTCCAGTAACTATTCCTTTGACAGTAGGAGTGGTAACGCATCCTACTACAACATTGACAGAAACAAGACCTCAGCGACAAACAGCATTAAAGGCGCGACTATTTTTACAACAAAAATAGATGCTGGGGAATTGTAATTTTATCTTCTAACTTTCATTTTTTCTTTTCTTATGGTAAAGACCATAGACAGTTTCATCCTATGGATGTATATTTTCTCTTCTAATTAAATGCTACACCTTCTCCATGAGAAGGTGAGGACAGGCACTGTTAATCATTAACAGGCATTTACAGTTAAATAGTTAGCTAGTCTACACTCAGACAAAAATTGGTGACAATGACACCAAAATTTTTATCTCCCGGGGCCCCAAGTATATGGAAAACTTATGAGTGGGTAGTTGGGAGGTAACGAAAATGGTTCACTGAGTAGGTAGGTAGTTAATCTAACAATTAATAAATTCCTTTTATGTCAATAACTGGGTGGAAGAAACCAATTGGTTGCTCACCAGAGTTATTCTCCATACTAGTATTTATATACTGTGTGGGAGGAGCGTGCTCGGTAATGGTGATACATTACCGCTCAACCAACCGAGGAATAAACCAAGACAACGCTGGTACAAGAAGCCCCGCGAAGAGGAGAAAGGGAGAAAGAAAACGAAGAACGGGGCGAGAGGACGTACCAGCAAAGTACGCTCTCGAATGAGACAACCGGAGAAGGGAGAGACTGTAATAACTAAAAGTAAGTGACTAATATGAGTTTTAACACCAAACAGTTAAGAACATTAAATTAAGCTGGGTCAAACAAGTTAGGCCTACATTGTGACCTAAGACCCAGCATCAACTCATAGCTTAACAAAGGTGAAGGTAGATTGCCCTAACCTAATCTTGTGAGGAATCCTACTGTGGACCTCAATTTATCTGCCCGCTCTGGACCATTTCCGGAATCTCTAGGCTGACCCCTCTAGGCTAGACTTGATCTACTCTATAGTTAGACTGGAGAAATAAGGGGTGGGTTAATTGTGGACCAATTCAAACAGAGCATTTTTCGCAGGCAGAAAGGAAAAATATGAGCATATGTTCCTCTCAAATAATGCGCCGGTGTATGAAGATGTTTAGTAAAACATTATAAAATATGCCTAGTTCGTGAAAATTATCCTGAAGAACTATTTCTTTATATAACGCGCAGTTGTCGTAACGATTTAGAAGATTATTTCAATTGCCGCTATGTTGAGTGAAGACGTGTTCACGATTGAAAAGCTCGGGTCGGTAGAAATAAACCCTCGATTGGAAAAGCGTGTTTATAAACTTGTTTTAATAATGTAACTAACGATGAACTCTTTGTGCGTGCTTTTGATTGTATTCTAGACGTATTTAAAGATGACTTACCATCCGGTTGTAAAGTGGGAACAGAAATACTACTGAACGATATGAAAGCCCTTCATATCGAGTACAGGTTTCTTTAGGTTTCTGTTGTTTGTGATCACCAAATCTAAGCATTTGTTTTTTCTTGTGTTTTCTGTTATTTCTTGTGTTAACTGAATATCTCGTTTATTAAATAACTCATGTTTCAATTAGCGTTTCACTTTCTCCTTTGTGTGTGCACAGGCGAAAATTCTAAGCTCCGCCCACTGTAAGACCGTGAGTCATGCTACTATCTGTGATTCCCTGCGTGGTCAGTCGACTGCAGTAAGACCGAGAGATCAGACGTGTATTCAGAAGAAAAATCAGACGTGTATTCAAATGGCTACCTTTAATATTGCTTGTACAACGTTTATGAAATGGTATTCAGCAAAGTGCCAGGATGTGGTGGATACCGAAAAACTTCCTATTCCCCCTCCTATGCCTCTTTTAAAACCACATTGGATTGTGTGAAGTTCCAAGATGTACAAATACTCTACGGATGTTCTGGTGAGACCATTGAAGGCTTTCGTTGCACTGACGATGTGCTGAAGTATGCTGCAGAGCTAAACTTTATAAAGTCTCACATATACCGTAAAGTAAAAGAAACAACGCGTGCAGAAGAGAAGCAGCAGGTATGGATAATGAGTCTTGCGGATGGGTGGTGTGACAAGCGGCATTACGTCATGCTACACCATGTCGATTACTCATACCCTACGACTGAAAATGTGAATCTCGTGATCATGGACAATCTTAAGTATTTTTATCACTATATTAATGTATATCATGACGAGACAAACAGATCCACCAACGCTACTTACCATCACTCGAATTAGAGATAAGTTTGAAGCCGATGGAACTGTTCAGAATGCAAACAAGAAGCGTTCCGGAAGACCCTCAAACTAGCTAATTAATATACAACTATTTACATCCACCAAAAGAGCCTACAAAACTGAAACTAAGGATATACACGATATACAATCTACAAACTATCTCTTTCACTCATGAAAGTGTCTAAATTTTTCTTGAAATTAACTAAAGAGCTACTGTGTACCACATTTACTATATTTTATCAAACTAAGACTTTTGCACATGAATGGTTTCCACACACTTTTTTCATAAATTTGTCAACTAATTTGTAAACTGCGTGACAAATACGTTTGGACTAGGACTCTATCATAATTATGCAAGTTGTACCAAAAGCCCATTTTCTTTTATAATTAGCTTCTATTCAGTGCTGTATTACTGTGTCCATGGATGAAATGAAAGCAATTTTTTGGAATACTGTTATTCACAGGATACCATCGATTGCCCCTCTGAAGGACATTATTGGTCAAATGAAGAAGACTTGGGCATTGATATTGTAAAAAGAGCATTGTCCCGAATCGATTTCTTGAAATAAAGAGCCTTTTACACTTCACAGATAGTTCAAGCTCCGCCCAAAAGACCAGATGTTCGTCGTGATTGGCTGCCGATGTAGCTGGGTGGAGCTATGACGTGTACCATTCCGCTATAATGGGTACGGACGAGTAATTGCATCTTTATATTTTCACTAATAAATTAATGTTCTTATTCTCCTTTGAAAATTATTTGGTGATTCGTATAGAACTTTTGATATTGATTCCAAATATGGTTTCAGAAGTTTTCTATCACCCATAGTTTTCGAGAAAATAATATTTCCATTTACTCAATTTCCCGCATCATTAGTCACTAATGTAATCGAGAGGGTATAAAGAAATATATCATAATTATATTTTAAAAATAACATTCGGTTTCAACGTTAAACTGTAGGTCTAAGGTGGTCATTCCACATAATAAAAGAAAGTGGTTGGCAGATAAATGGGCACCCTACGTGTCCTAGTGGTTAAGACGCGGGGCTGTTGATGGTTCAAACTGTAGGTCTAAGGTGGTCATTACACATAATAAAAGAAAGTGGTTGGCAGATAAATGGGCACCCTACGTGTCCTATGGGGTAATCTCTACTGAACTTCATTGCTAATAACTCTCAGTAATCGAATGACATCCCAAGTCGTACCTTTTCATTATAAATTGATTCCTTTATTTGAACAAAACTCTCGCTCTCTTTCTATATATATATATATAGTGTATGAGAGATAATTGTTATTATTACTAAATTGAGGTTATTGGTAATGGATCTGGGCAAGGTGTAATAATGTAATAGACCATAATATTCTATTGAAATAATTTGTATGTTATGGTTTTAGATAATTTAAGCTCAGGACCTGCATTGTCTACATCGACTCCATCCGTGATATAAAAATTAATGCATATTTTATTTAATTATTTCATTACATTTATCGAATGTAAATTATCTGCTGCGGTGGATGACTCCCCATCCAACTACCACTCAGATCCAACGTCGCTTAGTTGCTCGGCTGAGTTATGATAAAAGAAAATTATGGCAGTGGGTATGAGTAAGTTGTTTGATGTAATAGAACACAACATTCTACTCAATAATTTGTGCTGTTGCGGTATTAGAGGGTCAATCAGTGACTGAATTAAAAGTTATTTGCCCGATAGATATAATATGCATCAGTAAATGAGCCTTGCACCACTAAAGCGTTTGCCAAACATGGTGTACCACGGTAAATTCAATTTATATATATATATATATATATATATTGGGGGGGAGATCTCTCACCCGTTCTTCGGCCCGACCCCGTTTCATTGTAGAAATAATAATAATAATAATAATGATAATAAGAATTGATGTGCAAGGTGTTTGCAGTTAAGATGGAGTTTGTGTGTAAAAAGTTATTTATTAATAAGTAGAATTTAATTGGCTTCAAATTATATTTTAAAAAAGCATCTCATCATTATATTTCTATATGACACCATACAAAATACGCGTAAATATTTGTAGAAGTAATAACAATGATAAAATTAATATCTGGAGTCTGTGGTGGTTTCTGCTCGAACGGCTTAAACCATCGACCCGAAAAAGGTCCCTAGAGACACGATTCGAACGAAAAAGGTCTCTAGGGACACGAATCGAACGAAAAAGGTCTCTAGGGACACGATTCGAACTGATTTAGCTTCTGCCTTTCATCGTGTGTGTGTGTGTGTGTGTGTGTGTGTGTGTGTTGTTTATTTTATATATATGTCCCGTAGTGTAAATCCTTACGGTACAAAAGAGTTCGTCTCCGACGAATTGCATTCTAAACCTTGAACCCAAAATTCCTTTCTTCTGACATCACAGAGTGTGCATTCTTTCATACGCGGAGAAATCCCATGTAATCCACATAAATCCCAGAAATCCCATGTAATCCGTAGAAATCCCAGTAATCCCATTAATCCACATAAATCCCAGTAATCCCAATCTAAATTGTTAGATGCGAGGTGCTTATGAAAATATGCACATCGCATGAATTCTTCGATCCCTCCGCGTCTCTATTATTGTCAGCATCACGTGATGCAAGGCAAGCGTCTATAAACACCTCAGTTTTTATATTTTTTATTATTAAATTTTCCTAAAATCTTGACCTATTCCCATAGATAAAGCATAATTGTGTCAACCTATAGCCCACCAGATTTCCCCTAGCTCGACCTACTCGCATACCAAATTTCAGCTCTCCCTAACCCCTATTTCTCTTTTCCAAAGAATCACGCAAAAGTGGTTATCTCGAATATGAAATTCATTTGCGCCTTATAAATTCCTTCCAAATCAGTTCCCTTTTGTATAGGTTCGACCCTCCTTTCATGCCGCCCCTCTGGCGCCTCTCGATCCTATAATTATGCTTTATTATCAAAAGAAAAATGTAAATTCCGCGAAACCTATTTCGATCATGATTGGTTCGCCCCCGGAACTCTCCCGAAGTTCCATCTCCCAATCGAGGCAGTCAGTTAACGTCGCCTCCGCTTAAATTCGAATATAGAAAACTATTATAGGCGCTTGCTGTTAGGCTCCGCCCGTAAGAGGGTGACCCTTAGTTTACCTCGTCTCCGCCTACCCCGAGGTTATAAAAACCCCGAGAGCGTCGGAAACGGGTTCTTTGCCTTCTAACCATCTTCATAAATACGTAAACTCTGTGACTTAAAGTCTGTAATTATTCCTGCAGTGGCACTACCCCTCCGGATAAATTTAGCTTCCATTTGATAATGGAACTTAACTTAAAATATATATAAATTGTTCATTGCGCTTTAGTTAACTTGTTACCGATTAATCTGTCTTAAGTCTCACCTTAAGAGCTGTATATATAATCGCCATTTTTTTACGTAACTAAAGTTAAATTATTAATTAATTTTAATTTAATTAATTTAATTTCATTTAATTTAATTAAATATTATTTTTACTATAAAAAGAATTCTGTCCCAAAGTGAATTAATAAAAAGACTGTTAAATTTAGTTAGTCGTTTCCATTCACCGCATAAACTCGTTACAACCTCCGTACGGAAGCACTCAAAGGTGATCTTCCGAAACTTTACAACCAATTGAGGTAAGAGTGGTCAGTGACATCCACACACATTTTTGACAAGGCGCGAGCGCCGAGTGCATCCACTGGTAACCCGAGAGTGACGTGTCTATTATCCTTCGGATACAATTCCGACTCCAACCAAGGGGACCACCCCCGGTATTCATCGTCCTTAGTCGTCTTCAACAATCGAGTGGCCCATTTAGGGACATACCCCTCGACACTGGAGGTCCCACCGAGACGCAGAGGACCCAGGTACCCCCAGGACCCGGAATTTGGGTGAACGAAGTCTTGCCCATCTCGCCCCGGGTTCTCCCTCACTCCTCTCGGAAGGCGCCACGGCTGTACATGACGTCACCGCCCAGCCCTTGTCTCATCTGCGAGTGACCTTCAAATCGAGAGAGACGCCAGCTGATGCCACGACACGGAGTCGCCTCAGTTTCCTCTCTCGGTCCACTTCACGCGAACGTTTTTACGTTTGAGTGATAAATGAACGTAACTATTAAGTATCACTGATTACCCTTAACCCAATTATAACCTTTAAATTGTGTACACAGTTTATACACTAACCATTAACAATACTTTTGCCACCGTAATAATTCACGGTGAATGGTAACTACAAAAAACGTTAAGAAAATTTTAATTTTTTTTTTTGTTTTTCACTTTGAGTAAGTGGGAACCGTGAAGTGATTTTACCACTTAATAATTTTTCTTAATTATCAAACTTAGTTTAATTCGTGTAATTTTAATTAATTACGTGATAGTGAAATACGCTATTACTGTGACTGAGTGTCATTATTATTATTTTTCTTAACGATTTTAATAAGTGAATTATTTAAATTCTTTTCATTATTGAATTACCGAGTGTAATATTTTTTTTTTTTTTTTGAAATTGATAGGTTAGGTAGGGTTAGGTTTTTCTTTTCATTTTTTGTTTTACTTGGTGCTACAGAAATTACGCTTGTGACCTAATTGCAGGCCACATCCGTGAATACGATTGGGGCACGACTAGGGTACTTCCTTGCGGACTCAGGCAGAGGGTAGGATCCACCACGCGCTGGAACTCACGTTGCTATCGTAAGGATCGAGGATACGGAAAGGGACTTTGTGTGGGACTCTTCATTCATTGGAGACCAACGATTCGACATCGGATTACAAGTAACTTTTGCTATCCAACCTTTATTTTTTTCTCATATTCCGTTTTTTTTTATTACCATGATATCACCTATTTAATGAGAGTGATAGAACAATACTGGCATTACTTGTTTTTTTAGCAATCACGTCGTTCCTGATATACGATATTTTAGTGTTGTACTGCATTATTGAGGGTTCCTCGATTGCTTTGCGTTTGATTAAGTTAACCAAATTTTTAAACTTCTAATTTTTTTAATTAAATAAATTAAAGTAGTTTACTACTTAATTTGGACCCCCCCAAAAAAAACAAACAACGCAAACACGCTGATACTATATATACTAGGACCACACTGCCAAAACACACTTCAATTGTTTGTTTTCGCGCGTGACGTGTATGCCACATTCCGATTCCGATTCCGACCGGGAATTTTTATTACCACTTACACCTCCACGCCCGTCCTTCCCCAAACGTCGCCGCATTCCCAACATCAACATGGCTGACACTAATACTGCTTCCACTGCTGCTGCTGCCGCGCCTGCCGCGACCGTACCTATCACAATGTTCTGGTTTCCAGGGTACTCAACTTACCAACGTCCGTTCCAAGATTTAAGGGAACCGTCGCGGAAAGGCCACCGAGCCACTTGTTCAACACTGGCTCCACAAACTGGAAATATATTTTGAGAATGAGAAGGTGATCGCGGACAAGGACAAGATCTTGGAAGCACAACGGTTTGTTGAATTAACAGAAGGGTCAGCATCGAAGTTTGTTGACACTAACCCCGACTTAGAAGCGGCCACTACATGGACCCGTATCGTCGGATTCTCTTGGACAATTTCCGAGATGTCAGCGACACTCAACCATTTGTGGCCATGACCAATTTGTTCCGATTGCGTTGGCAGGATGGTGAAGATTTTATGGAATTTAGGAATCGCA
Source organism: Bathynomus jamesi (assembly GCA_023014485.1). NCBI lineage: Eukaryota > Metazoa > Arthropoda > Malacostraca > Isopoda > Cirolanidae > Bathynomus > Bathynomus jamesi. The sequence continues at coordinate 1,194,496 of JAJOZX010000064.1, read as the reverse complement.
TTCAAGGCACTATGAATAGCGTCATCTTAGCTCTTGACGGAGATTTTGATTATAAAATGTCCTCACAAACGGCGAAGATATTGTCCTTTTCGGCCATGTATGCGAACCTACCAAGTCACCACCAAGTAAGATTCCAGAAACACGCGGATCTCACCGCGTCGTTAGCAACGGTCGTGAACAAATGAAGGAGTCGTGTCCAAACTCAACTGATCTGAATATTCGTCGACCGAGGGAAGAACGAACCAAAACCTCCCAGTCCATCCGTTATGCAACCGAACAAACAGGAAGGCCCCAGAAGCAAAAGTTTGCTTCTGCAACGCCCGCGCCGTCGAACCGGTCTCGACCAAACTCATCGCGACAGACTCCCCCGAGTTCGCCCCTACGGTGTTACAACTGCTGCCAAGTAGGACATGGCATAAAACAATGCAGGGCGGCTGCTTATTGCGATTCCTGCCAGGAATCCGGTCACCGGCGGGGAGATCGTCCCAAATGCCGGGAGAAGGGTGCACCGTCCCAGCGACGGAATGAGTGGTCCAAAGGATCTCGACCTCCCACAAGGCCACCGCAACAAGGATACCATGAGGGAACCCCCTCTTATATAACTAACCCTACCCCTAATCCATCGAACCAGGTAGTTCGAAATATTCTGACAGAATGTTTGACCGAGCTGGGATATACCAGATCACCAGCCTTACAACTGGAAAGTCGGAGACGACCAATCCGCCCGATGATTTTTTAGAGGACCTGCCGGCTCCAGGATTCCCGTAAGAGGACGAGCCGGGTTGCCCTCCCCAGGGGTAGCTATTCCTTCGTGGGAAAATCCAGGAGTTACTACTCCACTTAAGGACCCCGAGGGCCCTGCACGAAATAATCCAGATACCACTGTAGAATCCTTTAAGTTCCCCTTTTCAGAAACCCCTTGCATTGAACCCGAGACCTATGAGTCTCGTCCTGCTTCACAGAGAATTGTGGCAAACTCTGTTGACGTTCCCACGTCATATGTTTGCACAATCAATAATACGTTTGAAGATGCTGTCATTCCACTTCGCGTTCGAAGTGTAGATATGTTTGGTCTGCTAGACACAGGTAGCAACGCTAACCTGATTAAACAGTCTAGTTTGAATAGAATTCCGGGAGTTTCCAAATTGGAACTTTTCCCGTCGAAGGTTGTTTTAAAGAACGTTAATGGAGGAACCATACCCTCCATGGGCAAGTTAGGCTTAAACTGAAACTCGGCAAGTTAGGCTTCGATGCGATTGCGTAATAGTACAAGACTCTATGCACTTTCCTACCGACATTTTACTCGGTTATCCCTTCCTGAAAGGAAATGGTTGGGATCTTAAGTTTGAATCAAACGTTGTCCAAGTGCAAGGACAACTTATTCCGTTAGTGAATACGGAGTCGAACCCAGAGGTTCGTTTTTCTACTGCTGTTGAAGCAGGATTGAAGGTTATTTCGGAAGATGTTCCCGATTTTGATGGAACCCTACAGGATTGTTGTAATCCTGGAAATGGAGGGATTCCATTTTTTCCGGCTTTGTCGCCGTGTGATGGTTTAGAGTCGGGTGAAAATCCCGTTGCACGCCAGGTCCGGCGTTCCTTGAAAGTTAGTTCAGAGTCTGTTCCAACCGATGAGTTTCAGTTGAGAGTTAAGGAAGAATTCGTTATTGAGCCCAACCAACAGGTCTGCTTCCGCGTAATAGTTACCTTTAACGATGGTACTTACGTACCCCCTTCCCCCCTTTGCAACAACCACCCTTTGCAACAACCCCCCTTTGCAACAGCCCCCACCCCCTTTGCAACCCCACCCCCTTTTGCAACATTACATAATAACCTGCAAAATTCCTGCACTCTCCCCTTTTGCGGCTATACTACTGGTATGTACAGTTGTGTGTAGAATATGAAAGTAATTGGTTCATCCCGGGAAGAACTGAATCCTTAGTGGTCAATGGTAAATCATGAAATTTTGAAGAACGGATTAGCTTAGAGGTTGGTTAAAATTAACTTAATAAAACAACAGGCAAGATTATATATTGTAAGCAGCCATTAAGTTTAAATAAATTCAAATAATCCAGAGTAAACATCAATCAGTTATAAGAACATCTTAATGACAATTACTCAAGACTGATTTGAATAAAAAAAAATCAAAAATAAAAAGTTGAAAATAGAACTCAATTATGAGCTATTCTGAACTGAACACTTGTAGGTTATAAGTTCCGTATAATTAAGATTAATTTAAAAATTAAAACAAAAAACAACTTAACCTAAATTGAGGGTATGTTCGGTCATACGGGTGAATTTCACGAACATACGAAGCCAGACAAATCAGCTGCATGGTTAGGTTGTCTTGCGATCGGGCATGTGGGTCATTCGGTTAAAGGTTTTCGCAACATGCCAGGAAGCAATGGACTGACCATACGAGCCTTGCTCACTCAAGAGGAGGTGGTGTATCGGGATTAAGAAGAATGACTTTCACTGGTTTCAGAAAAGGATCCAGGAACAGCCAAAGAGAAAGATTTGCAAAGTAGAAGGCAAGAAGGTCGAAAACATGAATTCGCAGAAGAAAAATGAAAATGATCGATGGAACGATCATATTATGGTAGTGAGGAATATTCCGCGCTTGCCCTTCCGCGCGTACAACTTCCGACGGAGGAGTAGGTTCGGGTTCGCTCCCGGCACCTATGGGCTTAGCCTCGGAATTAGGTGTAAATTCCTCTACCTTTGAAAACAGAATCAAGTCATCTTCCTTAAATAGGGATTTAAGCGAAATGACCAAATCGGAACTTAAGGAAAATGAGTTTTCAAATTTATTTGGAATAGCCAGAACACTGGGAACTTCAAGTTCCGGCCTAACTGTCACTGAAGGAGGTGACTCGCTCTCGATGGAGTCACAGGGGTTTACTGTGAAGACATTCGAGTCTTCGTACTCAAAATTACCAAAAGTATGTTGGTTTTCTAGTTCTTCGTTCGTCGGAACTAGAACGGAACAATTGACAATTGATGAAGAATCTTCCCCATCTGGTAGCAGTTCCTTTTTATTTTGAACTGGTTCCAGAGAGTCCGTCGGGCTCTCTGAAACGAGTCTTTCACCCTCAGCTGAAAAGACCGAAGAATAGGGGTGACAAACATATTCGAAAAGTGAGTTCTTTCCTCGAATTAGGCCTGCTTCTCTATCGGCCCAATAAAAATCGTGCGTAATCAGGAAATTCATCCCCAGGAGTAAGTCTCCATCCCAATTCAAATCAGATACGACCACAAATGGGGTCAGATAAGGGACTGAATCAAACTCAATAGGAAGGATGATTTCTCCGGTACTGTATTCTTCCCAGTCATCATCAATGCAGGACAAACGAGAATGCAAATCGAATTTTTCCGTAGCCACCTTGAGTAACTTCTCGTATACGTGTTGGTGAATGTAATTCGCCTGACAGCAAATTTCAACAAGAGCCAAAACTGCTTGGTTGTTAATAGAAGTTTTCATGAAAATTTGTGGGCGTTCTTCCATGAGCTCCATTTCAAGAGTCCAAGAAGGCGTCTCCGAAACATGTGAACATGCTTCGTCTGCATCAGCGATGGTTTCGCACGAGGTTGGGGTATTGGGAGGAAAACCAAAATTTGGAATATCGCAATCAGGGGAATCGGGTGACCAACTGGAGAGACATGATGTCTGCAAGTGACAATACGTCTCTACGTGAGCACTTTGCTCTTTAGGAAAAGATTGCTTGCTACACTGCTCACAACACAAACTAATGGAGTTTAACAAGAAGTCATTGGGACACGATCGATTCATTACTAAACTGTTACTGTCAAAAACTGACTCGCCTACAGGACCTTGTGGGGCATTCTCCCCAGCTGCTACTACAGCAGAAAAAGCATCATCTGAAGCAAGATGACGGTCATCATGACCAAAAAAATCAAAAACAGGGTCATCTTTCAGACCACTTAAACGAGGCGGCATTGCCGATTGGCCGTTGGCCGAAGTAAACTCAAAACAATTCGGGTCCTGTGGAGAAAAGTTATCATAAACATGGTCATCCTGACCATCTAACGCGTCCTCTTTGGGACATGCATCATCTAAACCAAAAACAACATCAGTAACAGAATTCGCGTCCTTTTTGGGACATGCATGGATATCTGATCCATCTAAATAAAAAACGAGGTCTTCTCGACCAAAGTTCACTGAATGAACTATATCAACTGAACTAACTGAATCAGTTGAGTCAATGTCCGAATGACTAAAATTACTGACAATTTGAGGAGCAGTGTCTAAATCATCGTACAAGTCATGGCCATCGGGACCAACATGGTTGTCCTGACCATGGTGAGAAGATAAATTCTGATTTTCAACATCGGTTGCACAGCAATCATCCAAGTTGTCTGAATTCACATTTAACAAAGAATTGGTCACATCCCCATTTACATTACAACAATTATTAACGTAAGTATTACACTTACTTTCAACGGAAGTTTCATCATAAAGACTTCCAACAGAAGTACCTTTATAATTATATAAATCAACAATTTCATTGTTGTCTTTACTGTTTTCAACATTAGCATCACAAACACTGTCACAAGATGCTTCACAAAAATCATCATTAGGAGAGGCTGTGAGTTCTCGCCTCGAAGGAAATTCATTTGATGAACAAGCTGGAACCAATGGTTCAGAGACAACTGAGTCAGAGAAGAAAGTTGGGTCAGGATTACCCAAATCTTCCAAGGGTGACGTTTCATCGTCACTATCCAGGTTCTGCTCGGGTGCCTCGCACCAGAGAAGGAAATAACGTCTTTTATCCCATTTATCGACGAAGCATCCATCCGAAAAGTCGAAATGGAATCCGTAGGGTCGTAGGGATTCTGGGCCAATAATTAAATCACAATCGGGACAATATTCTGACGGCACTAAGAGACATCTATACTAAAAAAACAATAATCAATCCACACATCAAGTTTGGTTTCCGCAATGACGGGAATACGGTTACCCTCGGAATCCCGAACGTATGAAACGGATGGCGGTTCCTTAAAGAGAGGACACAGCAATTTATCCGCTAAAGACGCAGGAACAATACTGGACGAACATTTCGGATCAAAACGACCTAAAAGGGTTTCCTCTGGGCAACGGAGTTTGAAACCGATTTCGAGAAAAAAATAATCACTTTCTGGGGATTCCGAATGTACAGAACTCAAAGAGGAAGTGGATTGGGAAGGTGAGTCAGAATAAGGTACACCCAACGCCTTTCTACCCAGACCAGAGGGGTCAACGGAATCACTCCGATTCTCTACCGAAACATTATCGGGAGATGCGTTTTCGCGCATCTCTGAAGGATAATGACATGATCCAGGAATAAAGGAATGAAGGGATAACTGGCGTGTACTGTTGTTTAAACCTTTAACGTCAACGTCCCATTTGACGGATCCCTGCCTGTCACAGTACTTCGTGATTTCCTGCAGACCTTTATATATAACCTGCCAAACGTTTAAATTCTACCCAAGACCATTGATATATTTGCCCATTGGACCAATCGCTAAGAAAGGTACGGACGCGCGCGGCGTCACCGAAATTTGGGTCACAAGTGTCAAAAGCAAAACTGATTTTATCCGCATCTGTAGTTAGACAACCTCTAAACGAATCGTCAATTTTACCGAACCAATCCTTAAAGGAGGGTTCTACAAATCTATTATTAACGCGACCGCGAAAGTGAGGGACATCAACTGTACGTTTCAGTACGGAAAAGGGAGTTATAAGATTAACAGTAGTGCATGTCAGGGGGGGTAATGGTTTGGACATCGTTAATCATAACACGTGTCGTTGACACGGAAGTGTGTGTGTAAAACAAAAATAACCATGTAAGAGACAAGCAATAAAAAAAATAAATGGAACAAAGTCTAAGTATTTTGTATAGTTACGAAATAACGTAGAACAAAATGGGCGACTCTGCGTTTACTCCGGATGCCGTAATCGACGAGTAATTTTCGAATCTCCCAACGCTGAAGTCTCGTTGGCAAGGGTCGAAATTCCGTCAAAATCACACACTAGAAAAAAGGGTTACATTATAATAACAATAACATGAATTTTCACTAAAATTAATGAAAAAGGTTTAAATTGAAAAGAATAAAAAAAAGGAACCTAACCGGGTTCAACTAAATAAAAATGTGAGTTATGGGTATAAATATCAGAATTCTGACTGATCGCATTTACATCCCACAACAAAATCTAAAATGATATTATTTAATATCCTCAATAAAAAAAAACAATGCAGATAATTTTATAAAAAGAATTTAAAAATTCAGATTTATAATCTGTTGGAAAAATAAATACGTGAATACTGAATCAATGACAACGTCTGATTAGTACTGTATTTCGTATTACTATCGAATAGTTAATTAAAAATCAATTAGTTAAAAAAAATGATTAAGTGTTTATAAAGTCACTTCACTGTTTCACACTAAAAAGGGAAAAATAAAAGTGACTTAATATTACTAAAATTAAAGAAAATGATAATTAAGGAAATGATTTAAAAGTAATAATTAATAATTAAAACTCATCACATAAACGGAGAGTGAGGGGTTCAACAGGCTGGTGCCTCCGAGCCTCCACGAAACTTTGAAGGTCAGCCTCACTCAGCTCAGTTAGGTGTGCCGCTCGTGACGTCATCTGATCGCCACGACGGAGCATACAAACGTTGAAGGAAGATTGTAGACAGGAAGACGGTCGAACGGTTGATTGGAGAAAAATACGAATAATAATTCAAAAGTTGATTGAAGAGAAGTTCAAGGGAAATTTTTGTAGTAAATATTTGGGGTTGATTGAAGAGAATTTCAAGGAAGGAATTTCCAAGTAACAAAAGTTGATTGAAGGTCACCGATGAGTTGAATTAAATTGAGGTTGCAGATGGTGGGGTTGGAGTCCAAGTTGAAGAGGTTGCGGTCGACGTCGAATGAGTGAATCCATGAAGTGTTTCAAAAATTGTTAAAGTAGGGACATCCATTGATGGACGACGGTTTTTTCGGTGGGGACTGAAACAGTCTCGGTGTTGGGAAACTAAAGCGGTCTCGGTGTTGGGGAACTAAAACAGTCTCGGTGTGGGACCTCCAGTGTCGCGCATCGGTTGTGCGGGCCTTCAGTGTCGCGCATACGTTGTGCGAGCCTCTGCCCGCTTGCGACTTTTTAGGGTTAATGCACTTTGGACAATCCAACGAAGGTGGTCCTTTGTTGGGTAAGCTCGGCCTTGGCCGAGAGCATCCGAGTATCAATATAAATAGTTTCTACCAAGTTTGTTTTTTTTCCCGAAGGGATGAATGGAAACACTTCACTTCAAAAATTGGTGTTTTAGTTCACTCATAAATTTTATTTCACAAATAATATACAGAACGAGCCACTGATAAATAATCAGAAGTTTACAGGGGGAGAGGTTTTACCTCTTACAACAACAGCTCAAGCAGGAGTTTACAGGGGTAGAGGTTCGACCCCATTTCACAATAGTTAAGGTGGGAATTGAAAGCGAGGAGGCTTGTCCTCCTCGAGTAAGAGTTACGGCAGGAATTTAAAATGAGGAGGCTTGGCCTCCTTGGTCTAAGCCTCAGGCAGGAATTTAAGGTGAGGGGGGCTCGGCCTCCTCGGGTGAAGGTTCAGGCAGGAATTTAAGATGAGAGAGGAGCCACCTCTGGTAACAACGGCTCAGGGAGGAAATTTAAAAGGGGGCGAGGTGCAACCTCTGGTATCAAGAACTCAGGCAGGAATGATTTAATTTACAATACAAGAAATAAATAAGCCTCAATTTTGGGGGAATGCAGTCGAAGGTTAAGCTCCCACTTTAGCTGGAGAGCTAAAGAATTCTGACGTTAAGCATAATTTAAGCAAAAAGTTAACAAAAAAAGATACTAATTTTTGTAAGGTATACAATTTTGGGTGGCGACATAATGTCGGGGGACCGACATGTACAGAGTACATTAAGTACATAAATTACATTATATTACATTAATTACCGTTAATTACAATTTTAGCAATTTGTTAATTGACATATCTAATACTGAAGTAATCTGAATAGGTAACACAATTTAAATAATGAAGGAGAGTTCTCCGTTGTTTTATAATTTAAAGGGGATTAACGACAATTATATATATTTATAGTTAACAGTGATTACGCCAAATTATGTCAAATATTATTAGAAGAATGGTTGGTTATTATAGTTTGAAAGTCTAATTAGCCAGCGATGAGGAAAGCGGAGAAAAGATACGGTGTACTTTTCATTTGAAAGTACCCGGACATTAATGATAACGTAAGACATAAGTAACGGAATTTGAATGACAATTAGGTAGAAGTAGTAAGTACAGATAATGAGAACGTGGGTAACTATGTGCCTACGTAGATAATAACCAATAGCCTGGCAGGGAACAATATGGTATATTATAATAATATAACATCACATCTTAACGTTATAAATTGGTAGCAGAGGCAAGAGAGAAGAGTTCGAATTCAGAGGCTCGCTTTTGACGACGTAATCGGAATTCGAGCCTTCGTCTCAGCAATAATAGACAACTTGCGAGAGGTGAAATAATAAAAAGAAAATAAAACAAAAAAGAATACATGTACGTATCATGATCGTCAATAGACATGTACGACTGCACACGGTAGTGTACACATATCATTCGTCACACAATAGGTTGTGTGCGTAATATAGACACGAGTAAACATAGACTGATAAGTTGATGAGAATAACTAGACAATGGGTAATAGGTAATAAAATAGGTAATAGGTGATAAAATTAATAAAGGACAACGGTCAAGAAGGAACATGGATGTATGAATGAGTATGGTTGCATAACACCGACAGGACACAACATATAAATAATGACTCATAGAGAGTGAAGTTATTATTATTATTATTATTAAAGAATTTACCATACATTGAATACGAAAGATATCCACATACTAAACACGTGATTCAGTATTCAAGGTATGGAAGGAAATTAAGTTACTTTATGACGCCAGAGTGATTTACTCTGTACGTACAATATAAGGGAGGGACATTCGCTGTTTACAGCGAACTTCTAATGGCACAAACATGGATACTGTTCAACCATAGAAATGGTAAATCGCATGGTAGTGACATAAGTTAGGTTAGGTTGTTAGGTTAGGTTATGTGGTTGTTAGGTTAGGTTGTTAGGTTAAGTTAGGTGGTTAAGTTAGGTGGTTAAGTTAGGTTGTTAGGTTAGGTTGTTAGGTTAGGTTGTTAGGTTAAGTTAGGTGGTTAAGTTGTTAGGTTAGGTTGTTAGGTTTAGCACGAATGCAAACTTTTCTGGTCGATTTTGAGGTGTTTTGCACGAATCTGCCATCCGTTTCCTGTGTAAATGCGGTTTCCGAGATGACGATATCTCGAAAACTACGCATTTGCACAGGAAAAGGATGTCAGATTCGTGCAGAGCACCTCCAAATTGACCAGAAACGTTTGCTCTCATTATAAAAAGAGACTGGGTCAAAAAACGAATAATTACCAAATTCTGTTTTCAAATTTGCAATTAGTGTAAGAAAGTACAATGGAATCACTGCATTTACCCAAGTTAAACGGCATTTGCCATTTTTTGGACCACTCTCCTATCCTACATAGGTCCGCATGCAGTTGCTCGATCACCTTGGGCATCCTAACATTGACCCCAAGCTTGGTGTCATCAGCAAATTTGGCAATCCTACTGATAATGTCAGCATTGATATCATTTATGTAAATGATAAACAACAGTGGCCCCAAAACGGAACCCTGAGGAACCCCGCTAGCAACCAAGGTCCAACCCGAACTAGGCCCTTTAATTACAACCCTCTGCCGCCTATTCTTCAGCCAGTTTTCAATCCACCTACCTACTTCCCCACCAATACCCAGCACACGCACTTTGGCCATTAGCCGGTGGTGAGGTACCTTATCAAAGGCTTTCTCAAAGTTGAGATAAAGTATATCAATCGCCCAACTCTTATCATACTCACTCCACATGACGTGGGAAAACTCAAGCAAGTTAGTGAGACATGACCTATGCCGTCTAAACCCATGTTGGGAGTACCCAAGCAGCTTGTAGGAATCCAAATGATCAACGATCCTATCTGCTATTATCCCCTCTAATAATTTACCTACAACCGAATTGAGACTAATGGAACGATAGTTCCCTGGTCTTTCATGATCCCCTTTCTTAAAGATAGGGGTCATGTTGGCTTCCCTCCAGTCACCAGGCACCTGGCCCATCTCCAACAATTTGTTGAAGACTGTACCCAGGTCGGGAGCCACCTGGTTGCGCACCTCCCGCAATTCTCTGGGGAGGAACCCGAACTGGTCTGATCCAGGAGCCTTAAATGCAGAGCCGGATTTAGACGTGTGGAGGCCCTGGGCAGCCTCCATGTGGAGGCCCCCCTACCTTAGGGGAAGACATAATTGAAGTCATCCATAAGATTCATAATATAATTAACATACATACACTTTCAAAACATCGTGCACTCTTGTGTCTGTCCATTCCACTCATTTCTGCAAAAAATGAAAACCTCGGGTTCCTCGGGTATTCCATTATAGTGAGAGTAGGCCTAAAAGAGTAATAAAAACAAAATAATAATCAGTACACAACAAATAGTAATTGGTAAAAGTTTATGTACTACAGTGGTATTGGATGCGCGTGTTTTTTTGTTGATCATCTATCGGGTTTTTCTAGTTTCGGGTTTTTTCTATTTTGATAATGGCTTGTCAATATGTGGAGGCCCCCAAGATGTGGAGGCCCATGGGCAGCTGCCCACTTTGCCCACTCCTAAATCCGGCCCTGCTTAAATGCACTGTTTATCTATTCTATAGGCAACGACTGCCGCGGTACACCGAACACTATCCAGGCCAGCACCTTCGTGCCTGACACCTAGCTCGGGGATGACGCGGGTGTCCTCCCAGGTGAACACTCCCGCAAAGTACTCATTCAGCACATTAGCATGTCCACGTCGGAGGTCCGCAGAACGCCGCATGGGCTTTCTACTATTAACATAACTGAAGAACTCCTTAGGATTCCCCTTGCAGAGGCTTGCCACCCGGAGTTCTTTGTTACGTTTTGCTAGCCTAACCTTCATCTTCACTTCCCTACACAGGCGGACATACACCTCGGTGTTTTCATGGGAACGATTGCCCTCCTCCCTCCTATACACAGCTTTTCTATTTCGGATAGCCGAAGCGATGTCACGACTGAACCAATTAGGGTTAATATGAGTTTTATCGTATTCAGAATATCAAAAGCAAATATAATTATAAAATATTAAAGCATAATTTTCTCATCATTTTCATATAAGTCACTATGCTCGCAGATGCGTCCTTACCAAATTATGTAGATTTGAATATTATGACATATTTGCATTTTTTTCCCGCCCTTCCAATATTTGATTGGTGACGTCATGAGAACATGATATATGAGCTAGACTTTTTAAGTTGTTAGGCCTTTTAAGTTGCTAGTCTACTTCTGCTAGTTTTTCATAGATGTTTGTCGCGATGACATGTGAACAGTGCGAATATTATTTTGAGGATTTAATATACGAAGTGCATTCTAATGACTCCCGAGCAATAGAAATATTGAATATGTTATTACATTATCATTTGTATAATTTAGGTCTCGGGGGTACGGGGGCAGAGCCCCCGTAAAGATCACGCATCACAAATTGATCGGTGTAGGGTTTTATATTTTTTATTTTTGAATTTCCGACGCTAAAATGTCGATCAATTTGTCATGCGTGATCTTTACGGGGGCTCCACCCTCGTACCCCAGAGACCCAAATTATACAAATGATAATGTAATAACATATTCATGTTAGGTTAGGTAAGGTTAGGTTAATTAATACCAAAATACATTTTCCTAGTAATATTTGATGTGTTTTGCTTAGATTTTGACGTCCATTTCCCTTGAAAATGAACCAAACTTCAAAGTACTATAACTTTGTTGGATCTCATTTCCGACGGAAATGGAGGTCAGATTTGAACAAATCACATCAAATACTACTAGAAAAATGTATTTTGGTGTGTAAAATGACTGAGTTACTCAATACACATAATTACCCCAATGGTTAACACATAATTACCCCAATTAGGCTGCGTTGAAGCAGGGGTGACCGGTTTTGAGGGTGTGGCAGTAGACTGCAGGGTAATTATGTATATAGACACTTTCAGTCATTTTACACACCAAAATACTTTTTTCTAGTAGTATTTGATGTGATTTGTTCAAATCTGACCTCCATTTCCCTCGGAAATGAGATCTAACAAAGTTATAGTACTTTGAAGTTTGGCTCATTTTCAAGGGAAATGGACGTCAAAATCTAAGCAAAACACATCAAATATTACTAGAAAAATGTATTTTGGTATTCATTAACCTAACCTTACTTAACTTAACTTAACTTACCTAACCTCACGAAAAGCACATCATAATTCTATTACAAACACCACGAAACTGAATCCAATTAGAAAAACAAAAATAGCCAGAACAGAAAACATCCAACTAATTAAGTCGCAAAGTGAGTAGCGAAAAAATAGCCCAAGCCTAGCTCATATATCATGTTTTCATGACGTCACCAGGCAAATATTGGGAGGGTGGGAAAAAATGTCGCAAAAATGTCAAAATATTCAAATCTACATAATTTGGTAAGGACGCATCTGCGAACATAGTGACTTATATCAAAATGATGAGAAAATTATGCTTTAATATTTTATAATTATATTTGCTTTTGATATTCTGAAGGTGACGATACACATATTATCCGACTGCAGCACCATAAACTCATCCTGGAATGCACTTCATACTTCCACGACATCGCCGCCAACCTCTAACCCCATCTCACCTACGCTATCCCGGAGGCTAACAAAGTCCGCCCGCCGTAGATCAAGCTTACTGCCTCTCGAGTTGCTACGCTTCACCCGAGGGACGCAGACACAGAACCTAAGCAGACCATGATCACTCCCGCCCAACACCTCATCAATGGTGAGGGCAGTGACGGGGTTGTCTTCGGAATCGGTTGTGAATAAGTCTAGAACGCTTTCACCTCGTGTAGGCTCATTGACCCACTGAGTGAAGAAGTTCTCATCAGGCATATTTCATGATAAATCATGCAAAAAAAGAGAAAAAGTGCACCATACCCATATATTTTTCTTAAATTTGATTTATAGAATGGTCTACACTAGTAAGTACCAAATTTCAAATATCAGCTCAATCGGAGTTATGGTTCAAAAGTTATGCTCCCCACTTTTTTGAGGGGGGGATGAAAACTGTAATTTCAAACCACCATAACTCAGTCCCTAATTGACATAGAACAGTGATTTAGAGTGTTTATGAAAGGTAATTGCACACATAACAAATTAGCATCAGCAGAAAAAATAGCTAAAATTAACAGAAAAAAGTTACGACACTTTATTCCATTTGAAGGGGTGTTCCCCCCTAAATTACAGATTTTTAAAAATTTTCATATATACAAAAAATGAGTTCCAACCTAATTCTGTCAATATATCAAAAGAAATATATGTGCATTTGCATATAAAATAGGTATTTACAGATTTAAAAATGACTGTTAGAAAATCTAGAAGAGGAAGAACCATTGTTGTCCCAAGGCGATATGATGACAGCTGATTGATGCAGCATTGATTGTATATATTAAGTTAAGGTGTATATATATCCATCTCATAATTGTAAGGTTAGTGAAAATTCACTTAATTTAGAGCTAGCATTTTTGGGCTCTTGTGGCATCATTGTTTGGGCACTCTTGTGGCATCATTTTGGGGCGCTGCGCGTCTTTTCTACTCGTTTGTGGAATGCCGTACTTACAGGGTTTGGTCTTATAGAGAGCTCTCTTGCAATTCAGTTTGGTTGTTTAGATACAAGATTGTTGCATCGCGCAATAGTCCAGGTTGTGTTGTTGTTGCAAGGTTGAGAAAGAAGACCATAAATAGTGCCCCTTTTGTTTTTATCTTAAATTCATGCAACTGAGGCCTAAGGTAGGCCCACATCGAGTCAGCAACCCTGAGGTAGGACCTAATAGGACCTCAAGTCCGTAAGTTTTTAATTTTAGCTTAACTTGGGCTGTAGGTTGAACTGGCCCTTTAGAACTTGGCCGTTCACGGCTCAGCTGGATTTTGAACCCAACAAATAAATAAATAACATGATCCTTCAGAATCGGATTCTAGCCCAAGACTGAGTCAGTGACTATTTTTCGGCAAAGTTCTGATTGTGCAAATTGTAGCCCAAGTTAGGCCTAGACGGGTTGAGCATTATTGAATTAAGGTCCCAGGGTAGAAAGTTTGGTCGCCCAATTGCGAAACTTGGCCACTCGTCTGTCGTTGTTTTTGGCCTACATTTACCGGTTTGGTTAATTTTGGTTTATTATTCGTAGGCGAAGGTTGCAGACTTCGGTGCGCCAGTTACTTGGGTGGAAAAATTGGTATTCCATACTGGTGGTTGGTTAGTAACCCACCCAGCAATTCAGTTTATTTGCAAAAAAAGCAAAATTTGCGTTTGATCAGTTTGGTTAAGTATTTCTGCCAATTCAGCTCATTTGGCATTGAGCCCAATTGTTGTTTGCATTGAAGATGAGTGCATCTGAATTGAACAAGTTTAAAAAAAGGAGAAGCGCCTACAAAGGTCTAATTACAAAGGTCATTGCCACTATAGATTCTGCCATAGAGCAAGAGGATTTAAGATTAGTGACTGCGCAGCTTTCCATATTAGAAACTAAAAAGGTTGCTCTAAGAGTCTAAGTGAAGTAAATGTTAAAATTGAGGCTCTTATAGAAGAGGATGAAATAGAAAATAACATAATTTACTTTGAAGAGATTATTGATGATATAATTAAAGTAGGCCACCGAGCAAAAGAGTTTAGCAGCTCATTACAGTTAGAGACCAGGTCTAATAATGAAACACAACACTCAACAAATGATGTTTGTGAAGTTAAGGTTAACAGATCTGCAGTTCAATTACCGAGGCTTGTACTCAAAACATTTTCTGGGAGTATTCAGGAATAGCAAGGATGGGCAGACAGTTTTCAATCAGCAGTTCATTCTAGTCAAGTGTTAAGTGCGGTGGAGAAGTTTAATTATTTGCAGTCCCTCTTGGAAGGGGAGGCAGCAAAGACAATAGCAGGATTAGCATTAACAGAGGCCAATTATAATGTGGCTTGGGATATATTAAAGAAACGGTTTGGTAAGCCAGAGATCTTAATTAAAAGCCACCTCCGTGAACTTTAAGCTATACCTGGACAACTTGGGTGTTGGAATGGAAAGGTATGGTATAATGTTGGTTACTATACTGGAGTCTAAATTGCCTAGCTCAATTTTGCTTGAATTAAGTGGGGGACACTCTACAGAACATGTGTACATCCCCCTTCAGCAGATGTTAAGTCTTTTAGGCACAGAATTAGCAAGACGAGAGGGAATTGAGTTTGCACAGTGGGATGTTAAACAAGGGGACAAAGGCAGGCACAGCACCAAAGTTTCTACAAAAAGGAATAGCCCAGGTACAGTGTCAGCTCTACATGCATCTTCTGAGAATAAATTAAAGGGAATCAAGGAATGCATATTTTGCGAAGGCAACCACAAATCATATAAATGTGAGGTGGCTGAGGCTTTACTTTTTGAGGAGAGAAAGGACAGGGTAACTAAGTCCACAGCATGTTTTAAATGTTTTTTGAAAGGTCACAGAGCAAGGTTGTGTAAGTTTAAAATTTTGTGCAAAAAATGGCATGGCAGGCATCAGCCATTATTGTGTGAAAACACTCCTAGTAGGCCTACCCCAGCAGTAGAGACATCAGTGGCACATGCCACTGCCATGAAAGGGAGTAAAAGTAAAGGGAGATTATTGCAAACAACTGCAGCCTTATTAATTGGGAATGATGGAGAAGCTACTGTAAGAGTGTTGTTTGATAGTGGTAGCCAGTGTAGCTTTATTAAGACCAGAATTTCCAGAAAATTGAAGTTTAAAGAACTTAAGAGGGAAAACTTAAGAATTTCTGGGTTTGGGGGTTCCGTTCAAAACCGAACCAAATTTAAGAAGGTAGAAGTTCTGGTTAAGGGGTTGTTACCGCAAAGTCCCACTATCAAGGTCCAAGCTGTAGAGATTGAGGAACTTTGTGCTCCAGTCACTACTTGTTTAGATATGGCATGTGTTCAAGAATTGCAAGTTAAAGGAATTAATTTGGGCAATAATAAGTTCGAAGGAACAGAAGATATTAGTCTTTTGATTGGAGCTGACTATTATTGGGACTTCATCACTGGTAATATTGTCCGCACATCTCGAGGCCCGGTAGCTATTGAAAGTAAGCTAGGCTGGATGCTACATGGTAGCTATTGCAATGAAATGGAAGTTAAGGCTCTTTTTGTTAAGATTGAGGAGAACAGCCATGGTTTGGAAAGGCATTTGAAAGCGTTTTGGGAACTTGAATCCATTGGCATAAAGGACAAACAGGCAAGTACAGTGAACAATGATGTTTTAGAGCAATTTGAAAAAGGGATTGGGTTTAGAGATGGTTGCTATGAAGTTGGCCTCCCTTGGAAGGATTCTTGCAAACCCGGTTCAAACCTTCAGCTAGCTAATCGGAGGTTGGAGACTTCATTGTACAGGCTAAGAAAAAATGAGGAGTTGTTAATTGAATACAATGAGGCCATCCTAAGCTATGTAAGGGAGGGCTATGCTGAAAGGGTGCAAGGTGAGCTGGTGAGCCAGGAGGCACATTATCTGCCACACCATGCAGTGGTACGGCGAGACAAAACTACCACCAAACTGAGGGTAGTTTTTGATGGCTCAGCCAAGGACAAAGGTGGTGTCCTTGAATGACTGTTTGGATGCTGGGCCAAATTTAAGTGCAGATTTATTTTCCTTGTTACTGAGATTCAGGTTTGGTAGAGTAGCATTGACTGCAGATGTGAAGCAAGCCTTTTTGCGGATAAAGTTAAAACCAGAGGACAGAGATGCAGTAAGGTATCTGTGGGTGGATACGAAAGACTTGTTGGAAAATGAACCTAAGGTTCAAGCATATAGAATGAAATCCGTGTTGTTTGGCCTCAGCTCTAGTCCATTTCTGTTGGCAGCTACTATGCAGTACCATTTTAAGAAATATTCTGAAGTCTATCCTAACACTATTGAACACATAAGGAAAAATTTTTATGTTGATGATTTGCTGTGTTCCGTGGATAATACAGAAATGGCTAAACAGATATTCATGGAGGCTAGAGCTATAATAAGGGAGGCTGGCATGGAGCTTAGAAAATGGCAGACCAATCATTCTCAATTACAAGAGTTTATGAGTCAGTCCTGTGTAGTACCTGATGCAGCAGAAAGTATTGAGGATTCTGGTATTAAGGAGTTGTGGGCAATAGACGCAAAAGTGCTAGGCATTGTTTGGCAGCAAGGAGATGATTTGTTTACCTTCAATGGGAAATCTTTAGTAGAGCTGGCTGAGAATGAGACAAGGTGGACAAAACGTACAGCTCTTAGTTTGGCTTCAAAGGTCTTTGATCCTCTTGGATTCCTGGCTCCATTTGTGATAAAGTCAAAAATTTGGTTTCAGAGCCTCTGGGAAATTGGACTTGGTTGGGACCAAGAGTTACCTGATCATATGGTGGTAAGGTGGAAATATTGGTTCAAAGAATTGGCACATCTTGGAGACATTGAAATCCCAAGATGGTACTTTGGGGAGTTGAACAATAGTCCAGACAATTTGGAGCTGCACATCTTTTGTGATGCAAGTGAGGAAGCCTATGCAACTTGTATTTATATAAGAGGCGCATTGCAAGAGGAAGTAAGTTGCAGGTTGGTTGCTGCAAAGAGCAGAGTAGCACCTTTGAAAAGGCTTTCTGTTCCAAGGTTGGAATTGATGGGTGCAGTTATTGCTAGTCGGCTTGCAGTTACAGTGCAAAAGTCTTTGGGCCTCTATGAAATTCCAAGCTATTATTGGACAGACTCCACTATAGTTTGGCACTGGTTAAGAAGCCAGGCAAGGAAATGGAAACCATTTGTTGCCAATAGGGTGGAGGAAATTCAAGCGCACACAGATCCCAAGCAATGGAAGCATTGTCCAGGCACCCAAAACTCCGCTGATTTACCAACACGAGGAATTTCAGTGAAAGATCTTGCACAGTCAAGTTTGTGGTGGAATGGGCCAGAGTGGCTAA
This sequence comes from Bathynomus jamesi, assembly GCA_023014485.1. Lineage (NCBI taxonomy): Eukaryota > Metazoa > Arthropoda > Malacostraca > Isopoda > Cirolanidae > Bathynomus > Bathynomus jamesi. The sequence continues at coordinate 1,176,352 of JAJOZX010000064.1, read as the reverse complement.
AACTTGGAAGTGAAAACTGGCCTTCTAATCAGCCTATTGTAGGAGAATGCCAGGCTGAAGAAGTATGGCTGAGTGAGGTGAGAAAATGCACTGTGAACAGTTGTCAAGTTATGCAGCAGGACCCCATATTGAGGCTTGAGGACATTAGCAGTCTGAAAGGATTGTTAAGAGTGACAGCATGGGTATATAGATTTACCAACAATATTAAGGGAGAAACAAGAAGGGAAGGAATTCTGAACAGTAAGGAGATTCAGCAAGCCAGGAAATACTGGGTGGTATATGTGCAGAAGGAAAAATTTGGTGAAGAGAGGGAATTGCTCACCAGCCATCCATTACAGGTTCTACCAACACATTCTGCTCTCAAGGGTTTGGATGTGTTTTTGGATCAGGATTTATTGAGAGTAGGAGGTAGACTACAGTTTTCTGGGCTTCCAGAGGAGAAAAGACATCCAATTTTGGTACCTTCTGGGGGGCACTTTGTGGACCTTTTGATCCTGGATACTCATCATAAGCTGTTACATGCTGGAGTTAGAGAAGTGATAATAGAGATCAGACAACAGTTTTGGATTCCCAAAATTAGACAAGTAGTAAAAAAGGTCTTGCATAAATGTGTGGTTTGCAAGCGTTGGAGTGCAAAGCCTTATTATGAAAAGGTGGCTCCACTTCCAAGAGAACGGTGTATCAATACTGCCCCATTTGATGTAGTGGGGAGTAGACTTTGCAGGTCCAGTCTATGTGTATGAGCAAGGGGAGTCTAACAAAGGTTATATATGTCTTTTCACATGTGCTACCACCAGAGCAATCCATTTGGAGTTGGTAAGCAACTTAAGTAGTGATGTATTTCTTTTGGCCTTTAAAAGGTTTGTGAACAGAAGGGGTTTCCCAAATGAAATCATATCGGATAATGCAAAAACCTTCAAAAAGGCTGCAAAGGAACTCCAAGAAGTTTGGTCCTTGCTAAAAGAGGAAGGATTCCAATCCTACCTTTCACACTAAGGGGTACAGTGGGAGTTTATTGTTGAAATAGCACCATGGTGGGGAGGATTTTGGGAAAGGCTAGTGAGAAGTGTAAAGTGTCCATTAAAGAAACTTTTAGCTAAAGCTCATTTGAGCAAAGAAGAATTCTGCACTGTTTTATGTGAAGTAGAAGCAATGGTGAACAGTAGGCCTATCACTTTTGTTTATAACAGTATGCAGAATGCAGAGCCATTGACACCAAATCATTTTCTTTGTGGTAAACGATTAACATCAAGCCCCAGTGTGCCAGAAGACTTGCAGCCTATCCAGAGCACTCAAGGAGAGTTAACCAGACGGTTCAGGTACCTTGAAGAGCTACAAGATCAGTTATGGAAGAGGTGGCAGATGGAATACTTGCCAGAACTCAATTATTACCCATCAGACAAGGTAAAGGGCTCCAATGCAAATTGTATCAAGGTGGGAGAAGTGGTAATGATTGGGGATGAAAGACCAAGGCAATGCTGGAAGCTTGGCATAAATGAAGAGTTGTTTGTTGGCAAAGACAATTTAGTTAGGTCTGCACTGGTAAAGACTTCAGGAGGAAAGTTAAAGAGACCTATACAAAAACTCTATGCTTTAGAAATCAGCAAAAACACAGATAGTCAAGATGAAACATTTGAGTTACAGCCTCATGGAGAAGGCTTGGCTAACCTTGCAGAAGGTAATGACAACAATGCCTCTTCGGTGGGGAGTGTTAGAAAATCTAGCAGAGGAAGAACCATTGTTGTCCCAAGGCGATATGATGACTAAGCTGATTGATGCAGCATTGCTTGTATATATTAAGTTAAGGTGTATATATATCCATCTCATAATTGTAAGGTTAGTGAAAAATTCACTTAATTTAGAGCTAGCATTTTTGGGCTCTTGTGGCATCATTGTTTGGGCACTCTTGTGGCATCATTTTGGGGCGCTGCGCGTCTTTTCTACTCGTTTGTGGAATGCCGTACTTACAGGGTTTGGTCTTATAGAGAGCTCTCTTGCAATTCAGTTTGGTTGTTTAAATACAAGATTGTTGCATCGTGCAATAGTCCAGGTTGTGTTGTTGTTGCAAGGTTGAGAAAGAAGACCATAAATAGTGCCCCTTTTGTTTTTATCTTAAATTCATGCAACTGAGGCCTAAGGTAGGCCCACATCGAGTCAGCAACCCTGAGGTAGGACCTAATAGGACCTCAAGTCCGTAAGTTTTTAATTTTAGCTTAACTTGGGCTGTAGGTTGAACTGGCCCTTTAGAACTTGGCCGTTCACGGCTCAGCTGGGATTTTGAACCCAACAAATAAATTAACAATGACTACTTTCACTTAAGAGACAATAATTTCTAACAAACTGTTCAACATTCTCATTGACTTCTGGAATATAGATTGGTGTACTTGTTAAAAATGTAAATACATATGTGTTAAACTAGTATTCTAAGAACTAAACATAAAACACTAGTACCTACCATAAAATATCTTCCCCCATTCGATTGTTGGGTAAATTGGTTGAAAAAAAAATCCCATGTGGACATTAAAAAAGTGGCAATCCTACCCAGAATAACTATTGCCTAACTAGAGAGATCTTTATTTTGTTTTCTGTGATGCGCAAAGCATTCACTGTGTTCTCATTTAATGTATATATTTTTTCCATTTTGAACAGATTTATGTAAATATACGCATAGTGTTTTAAATAAGTAACAGTGTTTGATGAAAATGTCGACACATAAAAGCTATAACAAGCGCTGTTGCAACCCTTTTGAACCGCACAAAAAGCCTATTCTGCGAAACTTGAGGCCACTTCCAAAGCTTGTTGTTGAAAATAGTGACCCTAAATATGATTTCAGTGATGAATCAGAAGTTTGTGTAAGTTGTCTGAAATTAATTAATAAACACGCAAAACCTAAAGAATTATTCAGACTGCCAGAAGCAATAACTAGTAGTATTGAAAGTACGACTACTTCACCTGACATATCCCCAGAAAAAATTCCAGATATAGTTGTCTTATACCTAATACATACATATGAAATTATTTTAAAAATATACTTCAGTTCAGAAATTCAGATTGTTGCCACTAGATATGTCATACTTATATTTATTAATTATTATATTTCAAATATTTTTCAGATGCCCTGAGCAGTGGAAGAAGATCAAAGGCAGTTTCACAAAAACACAAAAAAGCTTCAACCTCCCTCAAGAGGAAGTTGGGAACTGCATTTGCCACTGAAGTTCAAGATGTTAGTGAGCCACTGAGTAAACAGCATCTCAAAGAAACAGATTTAATTAATCTCATAATTAATGAGATGACTTTGAACTATTAACCCTTTCACTCACTGGGTAGACAATTGTGTAGCTGAAAAATAAACCATATTGATTCTTGTATAACCACACATAAAGGCAATTTTTTTTTTTTTACCCTATGTCATAATTCGTGAGCGAAAGGGTTAATGTATGTATGTATGTAAATACCTCTATATAGGTACAGTATTATAGGCATGGCCGTAACTACCTATGAGGTCACCGAGGTCCGGACCTCGGTAATTATTTCCTAAAAAAAAAAAAGAGACTGAACCGTGAAATATTGCTGCAGCTTTAATAAAAGTATTTTTGCTAACAGGTCCCTTTGTACAGTATTTAATTATAGACAAGGGTTTTGTGTTTAGTGTATAGCTTGGGTTGTGTTTGAAGATGTCATTTTGGTCTGAATTTTGCTCGTCCCGCCGCGCTCGAAAAAAATCTGGACCTCACTAATTTCTAAACCCTAGTTACGGCCCTGATTATAGGTTGTCATGTTTGGATACATATGCAGACATTAGCTATATTTCCTAAAATGTGACATCATCCCATATACTAAATATACTGGTATATGTTCAAATTCATGAAGTACAGTACTTCCTTAATTCTTGAATAATATAAATCATGTACTTAACCCCAAATTACTGTACAATATTAAGGATGTTTTTTTTTTTATAGGTACGAAAACCTCATGAGTGATCTTGTACAAGACTTCAAATCCACATCATCGTACAAAAGGAGGCTTCAGATACTTACACTCTCACCATTTCCTATTTCTAGGACAATGGATTTGTTTGGTGCAACCAGATACATGGTTGACAAAGCCAGACATTTGAAACATACATTTGGTATTATGCCACAGATTCCTATCTACAGTAAAGGAAGAAAACTAACTGAAGATATAATCTCTGAAATAAAGGAATTCTACGAAGATGATGAAGTCAGTCGTTTGTGTGCAGGGAAATCTGATTGTGTTAGCAAAATAGATAAAGATGGTGAAAAAGAGTACAAGCAAAAACGTCTATTACTAGGAAATGGTGTGTAATTGCTGGAGGCAAAGGAACCCACTCAGTTTGTGTTTGCACCCACCACCAGAATCCTAAACTCATGGTATCAGCAATCACAGAGAAAAACTTAACCTATTACACACTTATGGAAAAAAGTGTTTGTGATATAAATTCTTCTACATGCATGTTACATGGATGTCGAGAATGTCCTGGTAGCATAGGCACAGGGCCGGATTTAGGAGTGGGCAAAGTGGGCAGCTGCCCATAGGCCTCCACATCTTGGGGGCCTCCACATATTGACAAGCCATTATCAAAATAGAAAAAACCCGAAACTAGAAAAACCCGATAGATGATCAACAAAAAAACACGCGCATCCAATACCACTGTAGTACATAAACTTTTACCAATTACTATTTGTTGTGTACTGATTATTATTTTGTTTTTATTACTCTTTTAGGCCTACTCTCACTATAATGGAATACCCGAGTAACCCGAGGCTTTCATTTTTTGCAGAAATGAGTGGAATGGACAGACACAGAGTGCACGATGTTTTGAAAGTGTATGTATGTTAATTATATTATGAATCTTATGGATGACTTCAATTATGTCTTCCCCTAAGGTAGGGGGGCCTCCACATGGAGGCTGCCCAGGGCCTCCACACGTCTAAATCCGGCTCTGCATAGGCATATTTAATTTCTTAAATACTATACCTTCCTTGACAAGCAGAGATTCTGTTGAATATGTTCAGTGGACTAATACAGATAGATCAACATTGGAAACTCATATAGCTTCTCCAGAAGAATTTATTGAACACCTTTCAGAAAACATTTTTCTCTTACTAGGCACCACTACATTGCAAAAAGCCAGAGTCAGTATTTGAAGACTATGAAACAGAATCTTCACTGTGATGAAATACTTGTGCTAGGGGATTTTGCAGAAAACTATTCATTCATCACTCAAGATGAACCACAAAATTTTCACTGGACAAATGAACAGGTGACCCTCATCCATTCATGGTGTATCACATGAAGGATGAGGAATTAATTCACACTAGTTACTGTATTATTAGCGATTGTCTTGAGCACTCAACATCAGCAGTTCACACTTTTCAGCAATATTTAATGAAGGATATTAAACAGAAATTCCCCAACGTACAAAAAGTAATTTATTTCTCTGATGGGTGTGGAGGCCAATACAAAAACAAATATAATTTCAACAATCTATACTATCTTGAACAGGATTTTGGTGTGAAGGCTGAGTGGAATTTCTTTGCCACAAGTCATGGGAAAAATGCTTGTGATGGTATTGGAGGAACTATTAAGAGAGTTGTAGCAAAGGCTAGTTTGCAACATACTGATACTGGTCATATTCTAACACCAAGAGCTTTCTATGATTTTTGCAATGAACACTTTAATTCAATTATTTGTTTGTATGTTACAAAGGAGGAGGTTCATGCGGATAAATTCGATCTTTCTAGTAGGTTTAATGAAGCTTTACCTGTTAAAGGTACACGGGTTTCCACAGGTTTGTACCAGAGTCAGAAAACCTAATACAAGCTTATCAGACATCTGATTCTTATAATTTTAAATTGTTTAGAATAAGTACTGGGGCTGAACCAGATAAAGACAGTGAACTAGTTGAAAAAGATGAGTATCAAATTGACCAGTATGTTGCCTGTAAATATGATGATAAAGTTTGGTTTGGAATTATTTTAGACACTTCAGAAGAATATGGTGATTATAAAATCAGTTTCCTCACCTCACCAAGATCTACCACTCAGTATTATTTTCCGATGAAAGAGGATGTTTGTGCTTGATAAAACAGTGATTTGATTTCTATCATGATGACACCAAATATCAAGCCTGGTGTTAAGATTATTTACTCCTTCAATCCAGAGCAAGTTCAAGAACTTAGTAGGAGTTTGGAACCAAAACTAGGATAAAAATCTGTTGAAAATTAACTATATATGAGCTTAGGTAGGTACAGATTATTAGCATTAAAAGTTATTGCACCATGTGTAAATTGCAATGTATTTATTACCTAACAGCTTACATGAATTTGTAAAAATTAGTCTTTTAAGTAAAAGTAGCCATTTTGAAATCTGTAAATACCTATTTTATATATAAGCTTAGGTAGGTACAGATTATTAGCATTAAAAGTTATTGCACCATGTGTAAATTGCAATGTATTTATTACCTAACAGCTTACATGAATTTGTAAAAATTAGTCTTTTAAGTAAAAGTAGCCATTTTGAAATCTGTAAATACCTATTTTATATGCAAATACACGTATATTTATTTTCTTATATTGATAGAATAAGGTTGAAACTCATTTTTTGTATATAGGAAAATTTTGAAAAATCTGTAATTTAGGGGGGGCAGGACCCCTTCAAATGGAATAAAGTGTCGTAACTTTTTTTCTGTTAAGTTTAGCATTTTTTCTACTTATGCTAATTTGTTATGTGTGCAATTACCTTTCATAAGCACTTTAAATCACTGTTCTATGCCGATTAGGGACTGAGTCATGGTGGTTTGAATATTTACAGTTTTCATCGCCCCCCCCCCCTCAAAAAGGGGGGAGCATAACTTTTGAACCATAACTCCGATTGAGCTGATATTTGAAATTTGATACTTACTAGCATAGACCATTCTATAAACCAAATTTAAGCAAAATCTGTGAGGGTGTGGTTTTGACTACTACATGATTTGTCATGGAATGGCCCATCAGCAAAGTCAACTAGCCTCCTCCCTTCAGCATCAGCAGTCCTGTCTTCCCACTTTATGCTGCGACAGTTGAAGTCTCCTAAAACTACACACACCCTATCCCCTAGCGGCTACGGAGTTCGGTGTACAGGGCTGTATCCTCCTCGAGGAGAAGATGCGGAGGTTTGTACACACACACACACACACAGTTACAAGGAGTTACAAGGAAAAGAAGTACCTCAAAAGGCCTTGCGGCCCATACCAAGAGGTACCAATGGCAACGGGTGCCAGGGAAAATTTTCTGCACCCTCAAATAGTGTGCAAGATTCAGTCTAACCTTTTCTTGAAGTGATCCACAGAGGAACTGCTCACAACTTCTGAAGGTAACCTGTTCCACGTGGAACAGATCTTATAGGTAAAGTAATTCCCACACACACTTGTCCTAAACCGCTTTAAATCCAACTTCCAACCATTGTTGCGAGTTGGGTTATCATTTAAACTAAACATGCTTCTAAAATCGACATCGTTGAACCCGCGTAAGAGCTTGGAAACCTCGATAAGTTGACCGCGCAGCCTCCGAGTTTCCAGCGAAAACAAGTTCAGGGCGCGTAAGCGTCGATTGTAGCCCATATGCCTAACGGAAGGGATTAACTTTGTGGCCCTCGCCTGCACTCGCTCCAGCCTCTCAATATCTTTCCTGAGAGTGGGCGACCAGAACTGCATTGCATACTCCAGGTGCGGCCGAACCAGGGAATTGTACAGAGAGAGCACAATCTTCTTGTTCCGAAACTGAAATTGCCTCCTGATATAACCCAACAGCTTCTGGGCTTTCTTTTCCACCTCTACCACTGTTTGGTAAACTTAAGGTCGCTGCTAATTAGCACACCCAAGTCCTTTTCCAAATCAGTCGACTCGATATTGTTCCCCAACATCGAGTAGTCCGACTTGGGATTGGCGTAGCCAATGTACATCATTTTATTTACCCAAGTTAAACGGCATTTGCCATTTTTTGGACCACTCTCCTATGCTACCTAGGTCCGACGCAATTGCTCGATCGCTTCGGGCGTCCCAACATTGGCCCCAAGCTTGGTGTCATCAGCGAATTTGGCGATCCGACTGACGATGCCAGCATCGATATCATTTATGTAAATGATAAACAACAGTGGCCCCAAAACGGAACCCTGAGGAACCCCACTAGTGACCGAGGCCCAAGCCTAACTAACCCCTTTAATTACAACCCTCTGCCGCCTATTCTTCAGCCAGTTTTCAATCCACCACCTACTTCCCCACCAATACCCAGCGCGCGGACTTTCGCCATTAGCCGGCGGTGAGGTATCTTATCAAAGGCTTTCTGAAAGTCGAGATAAAGTATATCAATCGCTCTACTCTTATCATACTCACTCAACATGACGTGGAAAAACTCGAGCAAGTTGGTGAGACACGACCTATGCCGTCTAATCCCATGTTGGGAGTCCCCAAGCAGCTTGTAGGAATCTAAATGGTCAACGATCCTATCCGCTATTATCCCCTCTAATAATTTACCTACAACTGGAGTGAGACTAATGGGACGATAGTTCCCTGGACTTTCATGATCCCCTTTCTTAAAGATAGGGGTCACATTGGCTTCCCTCCAGTCACCAGGCACCTGGCCTATCTCCAACGATTTGTTGAAGACTGTAGCCAGGTGGGGAGCCACCTGGTCGCGCACCTCCCACAACACTCTGGGGAGAAACTGGTCTGGCCCAGGAGCCTTAAACGCGCTCAGTTTGTCTATTCTATCGGCAACGACTGTCGCGGTACATCGAACACTATCCAGGCCAGCACCTTCGTGCCTGACACCTGGCTCGGGGATGACGCGAGTGTCCTCCCTGGTGAACACTCCCGCAAAGTACTCATTAAGCACATTAGTGATGTCCGCGTATCAGAGGTCCGCAGAACGCCACTTCGATCCTTTATCTTGCTTCTAATGGGCTTTCTACTATTAACATAACTGAAGAACTCCTTAGGGTTCCCCTTGCAGAGGCTTGCCACCCGGAGTTCTTCGTTACGTTTCGCTAGCCTAACCTTCGCCTTCACTTCCCTACACAGGCGGACATACGCTTCAGTGTTCTCATGGGAACGATTGGCCTTCGCCCTCCTATAGGCTACTTTCCTATTTCGGATAGCCGAAGCGATGTCACGACTGAACCACTTAGGCTGCGTTGAAGCAGGGGTGACCGGTTTTGAGGGTATGGCAGCAGACTGAAGCACCATAAACTGGTCCCGGAATGCACTCCACACTCCCTCAACATCGCCGCCGACCTCTAACCCCATCTCACCTACGCTATCCCGGAGGCTAACAAAGTCCGCCCGCCGTAGATCGAGCTTACTGCCTCTCGAGTTACTACGCTTCACCCGAGGGACGCACACACGGAACCTAATCAGACCGTGATCACTCCCGCCCAACGATTCGTCAACGGTGAGGCCAGTGACGAGGTTGTCTTCGGTCGTGAATACTAAGTCTAGAACGCTTTCGCCTCGTGTAGGCTCATTGACCCACTGAGTGAGGAAGTTCTCATCAGCAAAGTCAACAGCCTCCTCCTTCAGCATCAGCAGTCCTGTCTTCCCACTTTATGCCGCGACAGTTGAAGTCTCCTAAAACTACACACACCCTATCCCCTAGCAGGCTACGGAGTTCGGTGTACAGGGCTGTATCCTCCTCGAGGAGGAGATGCGGAGGTCTGTACACCAAGATTAACCTATAGTTCGTCCCTCCGACGTTCAGATCGACGCCAAGCAGCTCCCGTTCCGACCGGAACTGGCAGTCAACCGGACTCAACGTGTCCCTCACGTATATTAGTACCCCTCCCCCTCCCCACGGGTGCGGTCTTTGCGAAACATTCTATACCCGGGAATTTCGAACTCCGCAACGTAGTCCCTACGATCACTATGAATCCAGGACTCGGTGATAGCAACGGTATCCTGATATTCTGATGTTAAGAGCGCCCGTAGCTCGCAAAACTTATTTCTGATCGACCTAGCATTAAAAAGCATTGCACGGAGGGAGCCTTCCCTATTTTGACCGCTCCCTAGCATGACCCGTTTCCCGAACAGCCAGGGCTGTCGGGAGTTGAAGAGCCCCTCACCAACGAGGGGGCAACTTCCGCAGGAGCCTGAGCCCCCTCCAACGCGGAAGGAGGGTCATCCACCTGTACATGGACGCACCCTTCAGTTGAAGGTACGTCCGCCACCGGCTCAACATCATCTCTCCCCGGTGAGGGCCCGTCATCTCTCCCTAGGCTCGGCCTCACCATTCTGTATAGGTGCCGGTCGAGCAGCGCGCCTAGCACACCTTTACCCTTGTCATTGAGGTGGACACCATCCCTCTGGTAAAGGTCCCACCTACCCGAAAATGCGTCGAACGGGTCAATAAACCTCACGCCCAGCGGGACGCACAAGTCTTGCACCCTCTCGTTGATGCCAATGACCTTACTGAGCGCGTGGTCACTGGCATTCATCCGCGGTAAAATACCCATCAACATTCCCCTGTCTGTCTTCAGTTTTAGATCATCCGCAAGAGACATGATCTCGGTGATGATCCTTTCTATAAGACCTACCCTACCGCCTTTGAGGAACAGGTCGTTGCCACCAGCGTGGACAACGATCGCAGTCTTCCGACTAGCCACGCGCAGCTTCTCTACCTCCTTCCTTAAGTGCGCCGTTCCCCGCCCAGGTAAGCACCTTACCTTCCTCCCGCCCGGTTTGAAGAAGCAAAGTACTTCTCTTGGCCCCTGATCTGCGAGTCCCTAATCAAAACAGTGTCTTCCTCCTTCGAGCACAGGAGACTAAAGCGGTTGGAGGTCCTGACAGGGGCAACTGGGTCTCAGGCTTCGGCTTCGCAGCCTTCTTGCCCGAGACCTTTCGATACCCGTCGCCACCCATAGACGCACTTACACCACCCGACCCACCCCGACCGGCAGCTACATCCTTCGGTTTCTTTGGGCCATCAGTAGGCCCCTTCCCACCCTTTTTCTTTGTCGGCCCCTTCCCACCCTTCTCTATCGGCCCCTTCTTTACGCCCTCCACCTTGCGCCGCGGTTCCGTGCATTCCACGTGGGTCGCTGGCGATTCCTGACTGATTTTGTACCCTGGCCCCCGGTTGCACCTCTACCCTTTCTCCGCGGTCCCGAGCTCTGTCCAGTCCATCGCTGGACCGCCTTTCCATGGCAGCTATCCTATCAATGAGCTCCGGGGTGGAGGGCACAACCGCATCAGTGACCGCCGCACCTCCAACAACCGGTCTGGACGACTCGAGCCGCCGGACCCTCTCCTAGCTTCTCGTAAAACCGCATGAGTTTGCAAAAGCGGCACATGCTGGAGTGGATGATCTTCTCGAAGCAGGCTTCTTTGAAGTTCGTCACCCACTGGTTTACTTCACACCTCGCACATTCAGCTTTCAGTTTCTGCGGTCCAGTCATTGTAACTTTTTTTTTTTCGAACTCTGAATACACTGAATAAGATAAAGCGTTCTAGCAATGAAAACTATCAAAAACATTCTGACCAGTATATAAAAAAGGGAGGGGGGGGGGGTGAATTCTTCCCGCGCGTAGACGCACCCACCTATTTGCAAGTGACGTTGATCCCATCCGAGAGAGAGAGAGAGAGAGAGAGAGAGAATCTCAAAAGGCCTTCCGGCCCATACTTATAACACTTATTATCACATAGGGTGGGGTGGGGTCAAATGGTGGTATTTTGCTATTTTTTAAATAATTCAGTCAATATTTGAAATTTTCAAAATCTGATTGTTGCTATGGATAGACAAATTCGTGACTTATAAAAGTTATTCAGAAGTGTTTACCATTTTGGCACGTCAAATACTTTTTTTTGCAAAAATCTGAAAAAAAAGTTACGCATGAAAAATAACCCTTCACAAACTTCCACTTTTCTCAAAAAATAAAAGTCACGGAACCATAAATTTTAACCCACATAATTAAACACATTCCAAGTTATATTCATGCCAAAACCAAGTTTTGTAAATCAACTTCTAACTGAAAAATTGGGTTAAATCAAATGAGGTCAAATGGTGGCAAAGTATTAATTTAGAAAAAAATACTTCAGCCACTATAAAAAAATGTTTTTACATGTGATATAGGCTAATTCTTATACTTTTTAAATTAGTACCTACCTACACAGTGTATGTAGTATACTACTCATGCATGTAAAGTTATTACGTATAAATTTGCATAATAGGTAGACCCTAAGAATGTTGACAAAGCTGTTTTCCCAATGCTACTTAACAAATTATGGCACAATCTTGTGCCAGCACATGCAAAAGCCAGCTTCAAAGGGGCAGGACTGTTTCCAGTGGACATGGAGTCTGTGCGACACAGAATTGTGGTACCAGCATCACAGTATCCTACAGTGACAGAGTCGGATGACCCTCCTACTCCTAGAAAAATACTGCAGCAATCTATTCTTAAAATTGACTCGACCCAAGTACTTCTGAAGCTGTGACAGATGCACAACTAAATGCAAAACATAAAAGGAAAAGAGATCAAAGAAAAACAGAAGTGTTGACAGAAGAAACTGTGCTTAAGCAGCTGAGAGAAGAAGCAAAGGATAGGGAAGCAAATGCATCAGGTACTAGTACAAAAAAGAAAGTGTTGGCAAAGAAAAAATAATTTGTGAACCTAGTAGTGACAGTGAAATGTCAGAAACCATGGAACCAATAGTTGATGTGGGAAGTGATGATGATGAAAGTGTTGAAGTAAGTCAGTTATAGAAGAACAGAAGTCTTACGTGATAGTCAGATATGAAGGAGAACAATACCCTGGCATAGTGTGGAAACTTAACAAGAGTGCCATCACAGTGAAGTGTATGCAGATGGCAGGAGGCAACTGGAAATGGCCAACAAAAGATGACCTACACAAGTACCCTAAAGAGAACATTGTTAAGATCATCCCAACACCAACCCTTACCAATGAAAGAGGGTTCTACAGTGTTCCTGCACTTCACAATGTTTTGGAGCCTGCAAAAATATTAGTGAAACAATACTTTGTAAATATTTGTACATAATGAACTAAATATAATGCATTTTTTTTTTTATTTTATGATTTAATGTATGGAAAACATGAAAAAACTGCAAAAAAAAAAAAATGAAAAAACGGCAAATATTGGACATACCCCCATTTGACTCTAGGTAAGTTTTTTTTTCAAAACTTCGTAAATCTAATATATTTTTGTTATACCACTAAATGTTTTACATGGCCCTTTAGCCAAGACCCACAATGTTATGATAAGCCATTAAAATCTACTCCAGCTCTCATAATTTTTCCTGCACATTTGCGTAAGTACCAAAATACCCCCATTTGACCCCACCCCACCCTAGCCACTTGCTATAACACAACTTAATATGCATATATAATCTTTGCTACATTACAAAAATAAGATATTGTAAACCAGCAGTTGTCTGAACCAAGACTGCCATATAGGTGAGAGGCAGAGATGGCAAGATCACCAACTTTTGGTGATCTTGAAGATCAAGATCAGATCACCAGAAAAATGTGATCTTGAAGATCAAGATCAGATCACCAGAAAAATGTGATCTTGAAGATCCAGATCAAGATCGTGATCTTGAAGATCACTTTTCAAGATCACTTTTTAAGATCACTTTTATATGAATTGAAAAAAGTTGTACTCTTGTAGAGTAAACAAAAACAAATTATTTTGTTAATCACTCCTGAAAAGTATCACTCCTAATACTCCCCTGAGGGCTGAGGCAATACAAGCATCGCATCCTACCCATGTCACCTGATCTAAACCACGGGTATACGATTCCCCTTTCAGTTTTTCAGGTGGTAAACTTAAAACTTAGTATTATCATAATTTATCAGCAAAGAAAAAACTATTAAATGACCTACATATAGTTTTTAGTTCTATTTTTCTCAATTCTCATTTCACCAGGTCCATAACCCATATCAATGAATGGTCAGCATATATAAGTAAACATTTTTTACATAGAATTTAATTTTACAGTTTTACTGCAGTACGCAATTACTGACAATATAAGGGTAAAAACCGCAAGTTAAGAGTGTTAATTTAATGTTCAACCGCTGTAAACATTTGCTTTCAGCAAAACCAATTGTTCAAAGCTACCATCCGAGAGACGACTTCGTTTGGGGCTATGAACCATGCCAGCAAACGAAAACAACCGTTCCACTGGTGCAGAGGAAGGTAGCGTGGTGTTATACCTCTTGAAGATCTTCTTTATAGCAGGATACCTATCTAAAGAGTCGAGTGCCTTACTGGTGTCCTGCAAATAATTGAGGACTTCCAAGTCTTCCTTGTTGTTAGGAGCAGAGAATGAGCCGTGCATAGTTCTGAAGAAATCGTCTTCAGATGATGAGTGAGTTCACCGAACTATTACCACTGCTGTCAGAATTACAATTTCTTACAGCCATTTGCAGCTTGTCTTTTACTTGAGACTTGATTGCTTCATGATCGCCGAAATTAGGCCCTTGCAACAATGATATCCATCTAAGTTTGAAATACAGATGAGATACTGAGGCCAAAACGGCATCAGTTACCTCGGGGCTCAACGACAAAAAATGACCAAATCTGGCATTGAAGCCAGAGACGACTGCTGCCAGTAATGGCATGCAGTGTCTCAAGCGCAGGTCGTTTGGTTGGATAGGCTCCAATCTTGCGAGGGCATCTTGAGTCACTAGGACTGTTGGAAGAAGACAACCGTAGTAGCATTCTTTCTCTGCCTGTAATTTGTTGAGGGCTGCTGCAATTGGTTTTAGAACAGACAAATATTCTGAAATAAATTCCAATTCATTGTCTTTGAGGATGGATAGATTCAGTTCTTCAAGAGCTACATTCACGTCGTTCTTGTTTATATATTTGGCTTAATGAGTCGTACATTGAGTTCCATCGGGTGACGCATGGGTACCTAAATTGGACGCCAGTTATTTCCTGTATTTTTTCTGCTGACTTGGGTTTACCAGCAGCATTCCACAGCGCCGAGCATTTTCCCATTGCAGAATGCTTTATCTTCTTTAGTCCAGGTGAATTCAGTCCTTTATCTTCATCAGTTGTTGCTACCAAGTTCAATGTGTGGGAGGCACATCGAATATGGGATGATAGTTTCACTGACTCCTCTCCATGCTCTCCTGAATGTTCAGGAAAGTTGCTGATGATAACCTCATCTGAATCTTTTTCATCATCTTCATCTGCATCATCTTCATCAATGTCGTCAGTACGATTCTGAACACGAACACCGAACTCTTTAAAGCATTTCACCATGTTCGATGCATTGTCGGTGACTGTAGATACAACTTTTCTATAAGATAAACCATGCTCCGAGTTGATCCTGTCCAATATTCCAGCAATTTTATCAAAGCTATGTGTTCCACGAAATCTTCGGCATGCCAGTGCAGCTGATCCTCGCGACAAGTCATCATTGATCTGTAATGTAAGAATATAAAATCAATGTTTGTATGAACATTTTTTTAAGCTTAATTTAATAATATTGGTTAGACACGCACCAGCTAAACTGCGCCACCAAACATTGAAGAGAAGAACTATGTGATATAAAGGAGGCAATTCAGCGATGAGTCGCCTACCATACCACCACATCAGTGACCCATCCCATAAGAGCAAAATGTGGAAGAGTCCATATTCACAGCCTGTGAATATGGACTCTTCCACATTTTGCTGTGAATCAGACACAATGACAGATGACAGAATCAGTGAATTAGTGTGAAATTACTGTGAATCACAGCAAAATGAAGACTCACCAAATTAATGAATGAGGAACACATGTCGAATAATTGAAAAGATTATACTATAAGTCTATCAGACTATCAGTCTATCACCAATGGTCAATTTATCAATTATATAAAAATAATACACTAAATCAATAGCATACCCAATGCGCAGTGACTCCCATGAAACTGCGGTGATTAGTTGACCATATTGTCGCATGTAACACACGCATGGTCAACTGCTGCCAGTTTTGCTTGTATGTCTTCCTTCATTGTACTGGTTGTTGTTGCAAGAGATCTAGCCAGGGTGCGTCTAGATGGCACCTGAACAGCCGGGTTGACGTCTGAAAAAAATATTTAAAAATTAAAACAAATACAATAGATTAGCTATGGAAAAAATATCAAAATATTTAGCTAGGCTAGCAATAGTCTAATGTTCATACAAATAATATGATTAATTATTTTAATCAGATATTAGCTATGGAAAAAATAGCAAAATATTTGAGTTATACTAACATGAAAGAAGATCCTTAAATTCATGTAGTTCAACTAGGCTCAATGGTAGGAGCCCATTATCCACAAGCGAGAGAATCTTCTTTTCAAGGATATCCTTGCATATTGGTGGTCCTGGTTTTTGCTTGGAAATGTGGAACATGCTTAGTGTTGACTGCTTGGCAATTTTGGCAGGGCCAGCATTGCTGCCGCTGGCATCTTCTTCTTTAGCTGGACGCTTGCGAGATTTCTTCTCCGATTCATATTCACCCAAAAGATCCGAATGTAGTTTCTGCACAAGAAAATAAATTATTATCATGCGGAGAGACTTCTTGAACACCCTGTATAATATTTATCAGAGTATCAAACTTCTAGTTGAAATTAATACTTAACAAGATTCTAAAATTTTGTTATCTTTAACTAAAATTATTTTCACCATGATCAGTGCATTTTTATCCTATGTTAAATTGAAAGCCGAATTTCGTCCTTCAGTAACTAAATAGGAGAAATTACAGACATGGATCAGACAGAGAGAAAGACAGATACACCTGGCGTTTTATTATAGTTGGATATCGGCAGTTTTTAATGTAGTTACTAGTCCATAATCTATTAATATCTGAAGTGCACAATATATTCAAATGGACGTCTATGTAAATGTAGCATTAGTCTTGTATGGCACCAGTCACTTAAAATATGACTTGAACCATTATGTTAATGTTGATACTTACTACTTAGTTACTAAGTAGTACTAACCCTGAGGTGCCTCAGAAGATTGTTTGTTGAGTCGAGGCCAGCAGACAGAATTGTAGTTTTCTTTGTACACTGTTATTTTATTTATTTGTCGGGTTCGAAATCCCAGCTGAGCCGTGAACGGCCAAATTCTAAAGGGCAAGTTCTACCTAAAGCCCAAGTTAAGCTAAATTAAAACTTACGGATTTGAGATCCTATTAGGTCCTACCTCAGGGTAACCTCAGGGTTGCTGACTCGATGCGGGCCTAACTTAGATCTTAAATTACATGAACTTAAAAAGTAAACAAAAGGGTACTATTTGTGGTCTTCTTTCTGAACCTTGCAACAACAACGCAACCTGGACTATTGCACGATGCAACAATCATGTATCTAAACAACCAAACTGAATTGCAAGAGAGCTCTCTATCAAACCACACCTTTACGTACGACCTTCCACAAACGAGTAGAAAAGACGCGCAGCGTCTCAAAATGATGCCAACAGTGTGACCAAACAATGATGCCACAAGAGCTCAAAAATGCTAGCTTTAAATTAATTTAATTTTTCACTAACCTTACAATTATGAGATGGATATATATACACACCTTAACTTAATATATATACAAGCAATGCTGCATCAATCAGCTTAGTCATCGTATCGCCTTGGGACAACAATGGTTCTTCCTCTTCTAGATTTTCTAACACTCCCCACCGAAGAGGCATTGTTGTCATTACCTTCTGCAAGGTTAGCCAAGCCTTCTTCATGAGGCTGTAACTCAAATGTTTCATCTTGACTATCTGTGTTTTTGCTGATTTCTAAAGCATAGAGTTTTTGTATAGGTCTCTTTAACTTTCCTCCTGAAGTCTTTACCAGTGCAGACCTAACTAAATTGTCTTTGCCAACAAACAACTCTTCAATTATGCCAAGCTTCCAGCATTGCCTTGGTCTTTCATCCCCAATCATTACCACTTCTCCCACCTTGATACAATTTGCATTGGAGCCCTTTACCTTGCCTGATGGGTAATAATTGAGTTCTGGCAAGTATTCCATCTGCCACCTCTTCCATAACTGATCTTGTAGCTCTTCAAGGTACCTGAACCGTCTGGTTAACTCTCCTTGAGTGCTCTGGATGGGCTGCAAGTCTTCTGGCACACTGGGGTTTGATGTTAATCGTTTACCACAAAGAAAATGATTTGGTGTCAATGGCTCTGCATCCTGCCTACTGTTGTAAACAAAAGTGATAGGCCTACTGTTCACCATTGCTTCTACTTCACATAAAACAGTAGAGAATTCTTCTTTGCTCAAATGAGCATTAGCTAAAAGTTTCTTTAATGGACACTTTACACTTCTCACTAGCCTTTCCCAAAATCCTCCCCACCATGGTGCTCTCTCAACAATAAACTCCCACTGTACCCCTTGGTGTGAAAAGTAGGATTGGAATCCTTCCTCTTTTAGCAAGGACCAAATTTCTTGGAGTTCCTTTGCAGCCTTTTTGAAGGTTTTTGCATTATCCGATATGATTTTATTTGGGAAACCCCTTCTGTTCACAAACCTTTTAAAGGCCAAAAGAAATACATCACTACTTAAGTTGCTTACCAACTCCAAATGGATTGCTCTGGTGGTAGCACAGGTGAAAAGACATATATAACCTTTGTTAGACTCCCCTCGCTCATACACATAGACTGGCCCTGCAAAGTCTACTCCCACTACATCAAATGGGACAGTATAGACACACCGTTCTCTTGGAAGTGGAGCCACCTTTTCATAATAAGGCTTTGCACTCCAACGCTTGCAAACCACACATTTATGCAAGACCTTTTTCACTACTTGTCTAATTTTGAGAATCCAAAATTGTTGTCTAATCTCTATTATCACTTCTCTAACTCCAGCATGTAACAGCTTATGATGAGTATCCAGGATCAAAAGGTCCACAAAGTGCCCCCCAGAAGGTACCAAAATTGGATGTCTTTTCTCCTCTGGAAGCCCAGAAAACTGTAGTCTACCTCCTACAATAGGCTGATTAGAAGGCCAGTTTTCACTTCCAAGTTTTAGCCACTCTGGCCCATTCCACCACAAACTTGATTGTGAAAGAACTTTCACCGAAATTCCTCGTGTTGGTAAATCAGCGGGGTTTTGGATGCCTGGACAATGCTTCCATTGCTCGGGATCTGTGTGCGCTTGAATTTCCTCCACCCTATTGGCAACAAATGGTTTCCATTTCCTTGCCTGACTTCTTAACCAGTGCCAAACTATAGTGGAGTCTGTCCAATAATAGCTTGGAATTTCATAGAGGGCCAAAGACTTTCGCACTGTAATTGCAAGCCGACTAGCAATAACGGCACCCATCAATTCCAACCTTGGAACAGAAAGCCTTTTCAAAGGTGCTACTCTACTCTTTGCAGCAACCAACCTGCAACTTACTTCCTCTTGCAATGCGCCTCTTATATAAATACAAGTTGCATAGGCTTCCTCACTTGCATCACAAAAGATGTGCAGCTCCAAATTGTCTGGACTATTGTTCAACTCTCCAAAGTACCATCTTGGGATTTCAATGTCTCCAAGATGTGCCAATTCTTTGAACCAATATTTCCACCTTACCACCATATGATCAGGTAACTCTTGGTCCCAACCAAGTCCAATTTCCCAGAGGCTCTGAAACCAAATTTTTGACTTTATCACAAATGGAGCCAGGAATCCAAGAAGATCAAAGACCTTCGAAGCCAAACTAAGAGCTGTCCGTTTTGTCCACCTTGTCTCATTCTCGGCCAGCTCTACTAAAGATTTCCCATTGAAGGTAAACAAATCATCATCTTGCTGCCAAACGATGCCTAGCACCTTTGCGTCTATTGCCCACAACTCCTTAATACCAGAATCCTCAATACTTTCTGCTGCGTCAGGTACTACAGAGGAATGACTCATAAACTCTTGTAATTGCGAATGATTGGTCTGCCATTTTCTGAGCTCCATGCCAGCCTCCCTTATTATAGCTCTAGCCTCCATGAATATCTGTTTAGCCATTTCTGTATTATCCACGGAACATAGCAAATCATCAACATAAAAATTTTTCCTTATGTGTTCAATAGTGTTAGGATAGACTTCAGAATATTTCTTAAAATGGTACTGCATAGTAGCTGCCAACAGAAATGGACTAGAGCTGAGGCCAAACAACACTGACTTCATTCTATATGCTTGAACCTTAGGTTCATTTTCCAACAAGTCTTTCGTATCCACCCACAGATACCTTACTGCATCTCTGTCCTCTGGTTTTAACTTTATCCGCAAAAAGGCTTGCTTCACATCTGCAGTCAATGCTACTCTACCAAACCTGAATCTCAGTAACAAGGAAAATAAATCTCCATTTAAATTTGGCCCAGCATCCAAACAGTCATTCAAGGACACACCACCTTTGTCCTTGGCTGAGCCATCAAAAACTACCCTCAGTTTGGTGGTAGTTTTGTCTCGCCGTACCACTGCATGGTGTGGCAGATAATGTGCCTCCTGGCTCACCAGCTCACCTTGCACCTTTTCAGCATAGCCCTCCCTTACATAACTTAGGATGGCCTCATCGTATTCAATTAACAACTCCTCATTTTTTCTTAGCCTGTACAATGAAGTCTCCAACCTCCGATTAGCTAGCTGAAGGTTTGAACGGGTTTGCAAGAATCCTTCCATGGTAGGCCAACTTCATAGCAACCATCTCTAAACCCAATCCCTTTTTCAAATTGCTCTAAAACATCATTGTTCACTGTACTTGCCTGGTTGTCCTTTATACCAATAGATTCAAGTTCCCAAAACGCTTTCAAATGCCTTTCCAGACCATGGCTGTTCTCCTCAATCTTAACAAAGAGAGCCTTAACTTCCATTTCATTGCAATAACTACCATGTAGCATCCAGCCTAGCTTACTTTCAATAGCTACTGGGCCTTGAGATGTACGGACAATATTACCAGTGATGAAGTCCCAATAATAGTCAGCTCCAATCAAAAGACTAATATCTTCTGTTCCCTCAAACTTATTATTGCCCAAATTAATTCCTTTAACTTGCAATTCTTGGACACATGCCATATCTAAACAAGTAGTGACTGGAGCACAAAGTTCCTCAATCTCTACAGCTTGGACCTTGATAGTGGGACTTTGCGGTAACAACCCTTTAACCAGAACTTCTACCTTCTTAAATTTGGTTCGGTTTTGAACGGAACCCCCAAACCCAGAAATTCTTAAATTTTCCCTCTTAAGTTCTTTAAACTTCAATTTTCTGGAAATTCTGGTCTTAATAAAACTACACTGGCTACCACTATCAAACAACACTCTTACAGTAGCTTCTCCCTCATTCCCAATTAATAAGGCTGCAGTTGTTTGCAATAATCCCCCTTTACTTTTACTCCCTTGCATAGCAGTGGCATGTGCCACTGATGTCTCTACTTCTGGGGTAGGCCTACTAAGAGTGTTTTCACACAATAATGGCTGATGCCTACCATGACATTTTTTGCACAAAATTTTAAACTTACAAAACCTTGCTCTATGACCTTTCAAAAAACATTTAAAACATGCTGTGGACTTAGTTACCCTGTCCTTTCTCTCCTCAAAGGGTAAGGCCTCAGCCACCTCACATTTATATGACTTGTGGTTGCCTTCGCAAAATATACATTCCTTGATTCCCTTTAATTTATTCTCAGAGGAGGCATGTAGAGCTGACACTGTACCTGGGCTATTCCTTTTTGTGGAAACTTTGGTGCTGTGCCTGCCTTTGTCCTCTTGTTTACCATCCCACTGTGCAAACTCAACTCCCTCTCGTCTTGCTAATTCTGTGCCTAAAAGACTTAACATCTGCTGAAGGGGGATGTACACATGTTCTGCAGAGTGTCCCCTACTTAATTCAAGCAAAATTGAGCTAGGCAATTTAGACTCCAGTGTAGGAACCAACATTATACCATACTTTTCCATTCCTACACCCAAGTTGTCCAGCGACCTAGTTCTAATTTCAAATTCATCATATAACTGCCGTAACTCCTTGACACTATTAGGATTATTAACAGGAGGTATAGTTAAAAGTGCACGGAGGTGGCTTTTAATTAAGATCTCTGGCTTACCAAACCGTTTCTTTAATATATCCCAAGCCACATTATAATTAGCCTCTGTTAATGCTAATCCTGCTATAGTCTTTGCTGCCTCCCCTTCCAAGAGGGACCGCAAATAATTAAACTTCTCCACGGCACTTAACACTTGACTAGAATGAACTGCTGATTGAAAACTGTCTGCCCATCCTTGCCATTCCTGAATACTCCCAGAAAATGTTTTGAGTACAAGCCTCGGTAATTGAACTACAGATCTGTTAACCTTAACTTCACAAGCATCATTTGTTGAGTGTTGTGTTTCATTATTAGACCTGGTCTCTAACTGTACTGAGCTGCTAAACTCTTTTGCTCGGAGGCCTACGTTAATCATATCATCAATAATCTCTTCAAAGTAAATTATGTTATTTTCTATTTCATCCTCTTCTATAAGAGCCTCAATTTTAACATTTACCTCACTTAGAGCAACCTTTTTAGTTTCTAATATGGCAAGCTGCGCAGTCACTAAGCGTAAATCCTCTTGCTCTATGGCAGAATCTATAGTGGCAATGACCTTTGTAATTAGACCTTTGTAGGCACTTCTCCTTTTTATAAATTTGTTCAATTCAGATGCACTCATCTTCAATGTAAACAACCCTTGGGCTCAATACCAAATGAGCTGAATTGGCAGAAATACTTAACCAAACTGATCAAACGCAAATTTTACTTTCAAATAAACTGAATTGCTGAGTGGGGTACTAACCAAACACCAGTATGGAATACCAAATTTTCCACCCCAGGACCTTAATTCAATAATGACCCAAAATTAACCAAACCGGAAAAAAAGTAGGCCAAAAAACGACAGACGACTGGCCAAGTTTCGCAATTGGGCGACCAAACTTTACCCTGGGACCTTAATTCAATAATAACCCAAAATTAACCAAACCGGAAAAAAGTAGGCCAAAAAACGACAGACGACTGGCCAAGTTTCGCAATTGGGCGACCAAACTTTACCCTGGGACCTTAATTCAATAATAACCCAAATTAACCAAACCGGAAAAAAAGTAGGCCAAAAAACGACAGACGACTGGCCAAGTTTCGCAATTGGGCGACCAAACTTTTTACCCTGGGACCTTAACTCAATAATACTCAACCCGTCTAGGCCTAACTTGGGATACAATTTGCACAATCAGAACTTTGCCGAAAAATGGTCACTGACTCAGTCTTGGGGTAGAAATCCGGTTCTGAAGGACCATGTTATTTTATTTATTTGTCGGGTTCGAAATCCCAGCTGAGCCGTGAACGGCCAAATTCTAAAGGGCAAGTTCTACCTAAAGCCCAAGTTAAGCTAAATTAAAACTTACGGATTTGAGATCCTATTAGGTCCTACCTCAGGGTAACCTCAGGGTTGCTGACTCGATGCGGGCCTAACTTAGATCTTAAATTACATGAACTTAAAAAGTAAACAAAAGGGTACTATTTGTGGTCTTCTTTCTGAACCTTGCAACAACAACGCAACCTGGACTATTGCACGATGCAACAATCATGTATCTAAACAACCAAACTGAATTGCAAGAGAGCTCTCTATCAAACCACACCTTTACGTACGACCTTCCACAAACGAGTAGAAAAGACGCGCAGCGTCTCAAAATGATGCCAACAGTGTGACCAAACAATGATGCCACAAGAGCTCAAAAATGCTAGCTCTAAATTAATTTAATTTTTCACTAACCTTACAATTATGAGATGGATATATATATACACACCTTAACTTAATATATATACAAGCAATGCTGCATCAATCAGCTTAGTCATCGTATCGCCTTGGGACAACAATGGTTCTTCCTCTTCTAGATTTTCTAACATACACTGCCTACAAATAACTTTGATACTGTTTCCAGTTTTTTCGACAATTTGAAAATATTTTCCGTTCAATAGCGCAGATTGATCCTTATTACCAACATTGTTATCTAAATATATTGAATACTGTTCTGGTGACAACCTAGAATATTTGGTTCCCTTGGGAGCCTGTTGAAGTTGTAAAATTGCACTCATTATTAAAAAATTCAATCTGTAAATAAAATATGTTTAGAATTAATTTATTATGAATACGGACCTATAGGCTATATTTTATGCCTATATAATAATATATTAATAGAACACTTTTAACATAATTGCACAGTAAATTACACTTTTTACGAGCCTAAATTCCACAGCAACTACACCTTCCATGAGCCCACGCATGACGCAAGTCATCCAACTAACAGAAAACATAAACAGTCGGTGTTGAACAAAGTTGCCACCAGATGTCGCTTGGACAAAAAACAAATGACATTCGCATAGCGGCATATTTAAGAATCTGAAATTAAAAGTGATCTTGAAGTCTAAAGTGATCTTCAAGATCAAGATCACAAGAAATAAAGTGATCTTAGATCAAGATCAAGATCACCATAATAAAAGTGATCTTCAAGATCAAGATCAGATCACGATCTTGATCTTCAAGATCACGATCTGATCTTGAAGATCAAGATCGTGCCCATCTCTGGTGAGAGGTACACAGTATCTGAAGACAGGACATTGTACAATAACACATTAGAGCTGTTTTGGACCCTAGTAATGAAATTACGTATATTCTTTCGGATTAACATTTGGCTGGTAGGTAGGTTACGCGTGGTAAACATAAAACTGGCACTGCACCATTTTGGTTCCGTACATAGCATACAAAAAATATTATAAACAACAGATAATGTATTCATAGCAGTTTTTGTATAATTCCACCACTGATGGGATGTATACAACGCAGTACAGTAAGTTCTAAACAGATAAATTTTAACTGAGTCTGAACACATACCAAGTTTCCTTACTAGCATGTTACCCTGTGCATACAGCTTTTTACGTTGCCTCTCAATATCAAGTTCATCTCGCAGCTCATGAGTAATTACATGACCCAAGCATTTACATGTCTTTGACATGTATTATTGTATAGTCCAACCATTCATTTCAAAAGACCCACATGATACATGTTTCAGTAGATTACGCCTAAAAATCAAAATACGGCTCTTTGCCCCATTATAGGGGATGCCATTTTCTATACCATATTGTTCACATACCTCCAATAGCGTGACCGGACAACTCAGACCTAGGACAACTCAGACCTAGGACAACTCATACTATCTTCAACAATTACCACCCCAATGTTGATCTTTTCATCTATATCCACCCCGAAAGTTTAAACTCTGCAAATTAACCAAAATAAGATAAGAAAACAATAACAACAAATTTATTATTTATTGCAAACATATAATAAATAGAGAACCATTATTTACATAGGATAAAATTTGAATGGCCGGTTAGGTCAACTGTACGCCCTTGACAACTGGTTAGGTTTAGTCGTGATATTTTCGTTATTAATGAAAACATTTTGAAATGAAAACATTTATTTTGTAAAATTAAAAATTAAATTTAAACATTTAAGATTCATGCAAGCTAATATATATATATATATATATATAATATATAAATTATATATATATATTATTTATATATATGCCCAGTTAGGTTCATTGAATGCCCGGTTAGGTTCATTGAATGCCCAGTTAAGTCAACTGTACGCCCTTGACGATTGGTTAGGTTTAGTCGTGATATTTCGTTAGCTTTAACGAAAATATCACGACTAAACCTAACCAATCGTCAAGGGCGTACAGTTGACTTAACTGGGCATTCAATGAACCTAACCGGGCATTCAATGAACCTAAACTGGGCATATAATATAAATAATATATATTATACATTATATTATAGATATATATAATATATATATATATATATATAACTTGCATGAATCTTAAATGTTTAAATTTAATTTTTAATTTTACAAAATAAATGTTTTCATTTCAAAATGTTTTCATTAATAACTTGTATGAATTCTAAATGTTTAAATTTAATTTTTAATTTTAAAAAATAAATGTTTTCATTAATTTTTTTTTTTTTTCTGGTCCTAGGTATGAGTTGTCCTTGGTATGAGTTGTCCTAGGTATGAGTTGTCCGGGTATAAGTTGTCCTGGTATGAGCTGTCCTGGTATGAGCTGTCCTGGTATGAACTGTCCTAGAACCCTCTAATAGTACTCTCAGCCCATGGGGAGAGGGTGACAGAAGAACAAGGTCATCAGCATACATTAAATGATTAATTTTTTCCTTTCCAATGACACAGCCAGTACACGCAGTTTTTAGTTTATTGGTAAGGTTATCCATGTATATACAGAAAAGATAGGGTGATAATATACCTCCTTACCTAACACCATTAGTTACCTTAAAACTTGGTGATACAGTGCTTTTCCATCTTACAAACATGGTCTGCTCTGTCTACCAGAATGCAAGTATCCTAAGTATAATATATTTAGAATACTTGCATCCTATATATTATATTTAGGTACCCCTCGACACAAGAGTTTCTTGAAAAGTTTGTGATGGTTAACTCTATCAAATGGTTTTGATGCATCCAAAAAACAGGAATATACATTGCTATGTGACATTTTGTACTTTAGAACGGCTTCCTTTAGCATATAAATACACGTGTCAGTACCATGTTTCACTCTAAAGCCAAACTGATTGTCATAAGTTTGCAAGTACTTATCCTATTATAAATGACATATTCTAACACTTTAGAAAGTATGCTCTTGACAGTTGCTTAGGTTAAGTTATGTTATTTTCGTTAGTTTTAATGAAAATAACACAACTTAACCTAACCAATTGTCAAGGGCATAAAATTGACCTAACCAGGCCTTCAATGTTACTCCGATATCTGCCACTGAAGGCCCGGTTAGTTCAACTGTATGATCTTGACAATTGGATAGCTTGTGTTATTTCATTAGTTTTAACAAAAATAACACGACTTAACCTAACCAACTGTCAAGGGCATACAGTTGAGTGAGTTGACCTAACCAGGCCTTCAATGGCAGACATCAGAATAACATTAAAGGCCCAGTTAGGTCAACTGTATGCCCATTTTTTTTTAGATTTTTTTTTTTTTTTAAATGGTATGCGTTATTGCGATGTCTGCCTTGAAAACCTCTATATTGAAAATTTCATAAAAATCTGACCATAAATAAAAAAATTACACGGAGTGCTTTTTGCTTTAGGTGCGCCAAGGCTTAATCAGCCTGTGGCTCCAACTCAAAATTTACACTTGTACTTTGAGTTTGGCTGTGGCACTCAAGGGATTGTACATTATGCGTGCTTTATGATTGAATTTTAG
The DNA here is from genome assembly GCA_023014485.1 of Bathynomus jamesi. Classification (NCBI taxonomy): domain Eukaryota; kingdom Metazoa; phylum Arthropoda; class Malacostraca; order Isopoda; family Cirolanidae; genus Bathynomus; species Bathynomus jamesi. Next base: position 1,149,091 of record JAJOZX010000064.1, on the reverse strand, counting down.
CTCTTGTGAGTACCATTCTTTATCCAGATTTTTTCAAATTTCCCCACAGACTCAGAGTTAATGACATATTCAGGTAAACCATTCCAATTATCAACCCTCCTGTTACAGAATGAGTACTTTCTGACATTTAGTCTTGATCTGCTCTTGAAAACCTTCTTAGAGTGACCTTTAGTTGTATCCTCATATAGTTAGAAAATACCTTCACAGCCCTCACAGTCATATACCCCACCCAGAATCTTGTATGTTTCTATCATATCCCCTCTTTCTCTTCTATAAGCTGGAGTGGGTAAATTTAATTTTCATAGTCTCTCCTCACATGGTAGGTGTTTAATCGATGGCACTAACTCGGTAACCCTACGCTTTACATTCTTCATGGCTTCAACATCTCTGACCAAATATGGACTCCATACTTGGTTTGCATATTTCAGATGGGGTCTCACGAGAGTGACATATAATTTCTTAAATATCTCTGTGTTCAGATTTATGAAGGTTCTTCTAATTAATGCCAACAATCCTATTCGCTTTATTTATTTTTTTATCATGGTGTTCTGAGAAAGTTAGTTTATTATCCACCATGACACCTATACCCTTTTCCGCCCTGCTTTCACTCAATTCCTCATACATTTCATACTTGTACTGGCTTAGGTTAATATTCGTTTTAATGTCCCTTTCGTTTTCGATAGAAAGAGTTAATTTTCTGCTATTTTCATTTTTTATGCGCGTTCAACTATCTTTCTACATTCTTGGAAAGTAATTTTTTTTTTGGAGGAAATGACGAAAATAAAATTTTATGAAAAATTAAAAAAAAAGGGTTAAGATTCGGTAGAACACATCCACCAAACTCCATTATTCACTCACCAAACCATCTCGTCCCGTGTATATGTAGTCATGTTATTATCATTAGCCAATCAGCGGCTGCCCTTTTGTCATGTGACACCCCCGCGCATGTCCAGCACTGAAATTTGAATTCAACAGTTGCTTCAGAATGGCTGTGTGTAGTGCGTGCTCAAAGTCTGAGTGGGACTTTATTAAACAAGTTTTGAGGGATGATAGCACTGCTGTTACTATATTTCGAGCTCACGGCATGCTCAAGACCTCTCTTACGTGTCCTCAGTGTGGTAATGAACTTAATTACCATGAAGCCTCCCATAATTAATGTAAGTGCACTGATATTTCCAACTACTTACCTTTCTAGGTCCCAAATTCATTATGGGATACCCATGCCCGGTTAGGTTAATTGAATGCCCAGTTAGGTCAACTGTATGCCCTTGACAATTGGTTAGGTTACTTTTGCCATAAATGTTAGGTCCCCCCCCCCCCCCCCCCCAACCCAAAAACCCTGATTCCCCATGGGTTCCCCTATAATTGTCGACACAAAAACATATTTTCCTGGTGTATTTTTGTGTTTTGTTCAATCTGACCTTCATTTTCTGGTAAAAATAGTCATTTTTGGAGGATATGTCAGATCATCATTTCCTCAAAAATGATGATTTTCTCCGAGTTAATGAAGGTCAGATTTGAACAAAACACACCAAAATACACCAGAAAAATATGTTTTTGTGTAAAAAATGATGGGGCAGTTAAAACGAATCTTTACCGATGGTTAGGCTGGGGTTTTTAGGTTTGGTAGTGCCACTACAGCTAGGAGCACGCCCTCTTTTACCCCACAATTTCCCTCTATTTCAAAGCCCTGCCCACTTCCAGGGACTTCAAACTTGTAGGATGAGGGGGAGGGGAGTCATATCTCCAGAACCGCTCATTTGCACAAGAAATGAAGGTCAGATTTGCACAAAACAGTGCCAATTTCCATGCCAAAGTCCAGGTCATGGGCTAAAACGAATATTTACCCATGCGTGGCACCTATATTTATTGTTCGTGTATGTAATCTACTTCGTATTATTTACGATTGATAATATAGCCTTGGACTATCAACTCTCTAGCTATTACAGTAGACCCTCACATTAACGTACACTTTGGGGGGAGCGTGTGGACGCTAAAGTGAAGTAGGGAAAACCCCCACTTTAACGTACCAGGAACGTTAAAGTGAAGTACGGACGACCCCCACTTTACCGGACTACGGGACGTTAAAGTGGGGTTTTCCGTAACCAAAATACTTCAGTACAGTTACACATGTATGTATAGCCCTCGAATCTCCACATTCAACACACAACATGAAAATGCATACATAGACTTACCTACTTATGAACACATGCACATGTAAATATTTATTTTTATGTACTCACCATATATAGTCAATCCTCCAAAATATCGTCAGGAACTTCTGGTGTGATGGCCGGAAAATCTAGGTCTGGTGTGAGGGTCCTGAACTCCATTTCAGGCTCCGGTAGGATGGCTGGCGAAGGAGTACTACTGCTAGTACTTGCACTCTCAGGAAACTGGAGTGGTGACACAGTGAAGCCAACACTGCTGCTAGTACTTGACGGTGGTGACGGTTCGGTGGGCAGTGAAAAGTCAGACATTCCGCTTGAAACGGAGCTTCGGCGTGAAACGGGCGAGGACGTGCATCGGGGATTGAAGAAATCATGAATTTTCGTTTGCTTGGTCCTTTTGTTTTGACTGGCAATGATTTCATTTCGGCATTTCCTTATGTAGTTATAGTAAGGGAGAATATTAGGCAGTGCCGTAGTCTCATCAATGAATTTCAGCAGAACATCAGCAGCGTCTCTTGCCTGGCTCAACGTAGTCTTGGGTACAACCTCGGAGACATCTTCAGCGTCCTCGTCGTCACCAAGAGGTTCATCGGTGGATCTGTCTTCAGACCTGACTGAAATGTTGGCCGCAATTTCACTCTCACTAACATCTTCGTACCCTGGGTCACCATCGTCAGCATCAAGCCATTCCACAACTTTGTCCTCTGTAGCCTCTGTTTCACCTGCTTGTCGGAGAAATACCCAAATACACACATACACAACCACTCGCCACCACTGCCCACGCAATACAACAGGAAACAACTGACCGCAACCTCATCCGAAGGCTGGTTCCAATAATATTCCGGTGGCGTCACCTTCACTTTAACGACTCGGAGTCCGCTAAAGTGAAGTTCGGTGATGCTAACAGACTTTTTTAGCGGAAATCTTCACTTTAACGACCTGTATTACGTTAAACTGAACGTTAACGACCAGACAGCGATTTAATCCGTCCAAGTGAAGTTTCCGCTAATGTGAAGGTCGTTAACGCGGGGGATTTCTGTATATGAATACTGTATGGGCTATGGAACCTGCGCGCAGGTTCAGGAGCCACTTCATATAACATATATAGATCATGACTTGGATAACCTTGATAGGCTCGAGTGGATTCATGTTTTCCAAATGAAGTGTAACGCAGTTCAAAGAAGAGTCCATAAGCCTAGCCCCTAATTACAAACCTAATTTAACATATTATCAAGCTGTTACAGACTCGTTTCTGAACTGTATTTCGATTGTCGGGGGGAACTCTTCCAACTGAAAAATAGAACTCGTGCTAGAATCAAGGGTGCTCTTAAATTTATGAGGAAAAATGTAGAGAATCTTCAAAGAGAATCTCTAGCCAGAAAATTAGACAATAGCAATACTTCCAGTAGGGAATTCTGGAAGGAGGTTAATAAAATTAACAATAGTAATCTTACCTTGCCAAATGTAATAGAGGATGTACAACTGTACATGGTGCAAAAAACATTGCAGAACTGTGGAAAAATCATTATGAAACCCTATTTAATTGTCTCGGGAGGGGACAGACTAAATATATGTCTAAATGTAGAACGCTCTGAGGAGCTACTAATTAATGACTCAGAAATCTGGCGGGCTATTCATAAGTTAGACGATAACAAAAGTTGTGGCCTAGATGGCACACAAGCAGAACATTTAAAATGTTGTAGCCCTCGTATAATACCTATGCTTGCAATGTGTTTCACAAGCTGTATGATACATGGGTACTGGCCACAGTCCATTTTGTCAGATGTATTGTTGCCAGTTATTAAAAATAAGGGTACTAGTATCTGTGATAAGAATACTTATAGGCCAATAGCACTTGGCAATATACTTTCTAAGGTGTTACAATATGTCATTTATAATAGGATAAGTACTTACTTGCAGACTTATGACAATCAGTTTGGCTTTAGAGTAAAACATGGTACTGACATGTGTATTTATATGCTAAAGAAAGCCGTCCTAAAGTACAAGATGTCAAGTAACAATGTATATTCCTGTTTTTTGGATGCATCAAAAGCATTTGATAGAGTTAACCATCACAAACGTTTCACGAAATTCGTCTCGAGGGGTACCTAAATATATACTTAGGATACTTGCATTCTGGTATACAGAGCAGACCATGTTTGTAAGATGGAAAAGCACTGTATCACCAGGTTTTAAGGTAACTAATGGTGTTAGGCAAGGAGGTATTTTATCACCCTATCTTTTCTGTATATACATGGATGACCTTACTAATGAACTAAAAACTGTACGTACTGGCTGTCATTGGAAAGGAAAAAATTAATCATTTAATGTATGTTGATGACCTTGTTCTTCTGTTACCCTCTCCCCATGGGCTGAGAGTACAATTAGAGATATGTGAACAATATGGTATAGAAAATGACATCACCTATAATGGGGCAGAGAGCTGTATTTTGATTTTTAGGTGTAATCTACTGAAACATGTGTCATGTGGGTCTTTCGAAATGAATGGTCAGACTATACCTGTGAAAGACACGTGTAAATACTTAGGTTATGTAATTACTTACGAGCTGCGAGATGAACTCGATACTGAGAGGCAACGTAAAAAGCTGTATGCACAGGGTAACATGCTAGTAAGGAAATTTGGTGTGTTCAGAATCAGTTAAAATTTATCTGTTTAGAACTTACTGTACTGCAGTGTATACATCCCATCTGTGGTGGAACTATACAAAAACTGCTATAAATAAACTCTCTGTTGCTTATGATAATATTTTTCGTATGCTCTGTAGGAACCAAAATGGTGCAGTGCCAGTTTTGTTTACTACGCGTAACCTACCTACCAGCCAAATGTTAATCCGGAAGAATATATATAATTTCATTACTAGGGTTCAAAACAGCTCTAATGTGTTATTGTACAATGTCCTGTCTTCAGATACTGTGTACCTCTCACCTATATGGCAGTCTTGGTTCAGACAACTGCTGGTTTACAATACCTTATTTTTGTAATGTAGCAAAGATTACACTGGGCAACACGTATTTTATTGAATGATATCTGACACTTGATTCTAGGTAATTTGGGTGCGCTGAATACGAATTTCAACTCGGTTTGGCTCTATCAGGTCCTGATTCTTGTCGACAGCCTATGTGCCATTTTCCAGATTTTTCAAATTAGGACTAAAAAATTAAGTCATGTGTTAAATTTTTTTTTCAAGTTTCATGAATACAAGCAGTTCAAACTACAGTAAAATTACATTATAACGATAGAAATGACTTAAAATAAAAAAACAAACAGATATGAAGCTTTCACTGTGGCAAAATTTTCTTTTGTAAGACTTTCTAGCGTATTTGCTTGTTGATGGTAGGTCTCTTTTCAAGCACCAGCAGTAATCAGCCATCATGTGGGAATCCCAGCGGCCTTGGTACCGTTCCTCCATAATTTTGATATCTTGGTGGAATCTCTCCCCTTGTTCGTCACTTACATCACCTAAATTACTTGGAAATTGGTCAAGATGGCTATTCAAAAAATGCATTTTTATGCTCATATTGCAACCTAACTCTTTGTAGTCCCTTAAAAGTTTTTTTACGATTTCTTCGTAGTTATCTGCCCTATAATTGCCTAAAAAGTTTTCTATCAAGTCCACGAATGAGAACCAGCCATTTTTTTCGCGTTCATTCATGACATTAGGAAAATTGCTGTCTTTAATCATTGTTCTTATTTGTGGACCGTCGAAAATTCCCGCCTTGATTTTTTCATAACTTAAACTTGGAAATTTTGAAGTTATGTATTTGAAACACTCGCCGTTCGTATCTAAAGCTTTTACATATTGTTTAATGAGGCCTAGTTTTATATGCAGAGGAGGAAATATGATTTTATCTCTGCTCACTAAAGGTGGATTAATTACGTTTTTTTCTCCGACAGTAAGTGATGTTCGTGCTGGCCAGATTTGTTTGAAATAATGTTCTTCCTTGGCTCTGCTGTCCCATAAGCAAAGGAAGCAGGGATATTTAGTATACCCTCCTTGTTGTCCTAGCAGAAAATTAACCATTTTTAAGTCAACACATATGATCCACTCGTGCTCCCTATATTTGATAAGATTTAAAACCTTTTCTATATGTTCATACTTTTCTTTTAATTTTGTTGAGTGCCCAATCGGTATCGAGCCGTATAGATTGCCATTATGCAACAACACACACTTAAGACTTCTTTTCGAACTGTCTAAAAACAAGCGCCAATCATTTGCATCGTAAGACTCAACCCCCATCTTCTTTAACAAACCAACTATGTCGCAGCAATATACTAAACTATCCTCTGTTCTAAAATATTTAACAAGTTCTTCTTCTCTTTTTCTGTAAAATGAAATGTATGTGTTTGAAGTAAGCAAGTTTTTCTCTAAGTCTTGAAGCTAAAATTTCCGCAGCCTTTTTTGGCAAATTTAGATCCCTTACAAGATCATTCAACTCGGCCTGGTTAAACTTTTGCGGATCGTTTTGACTTTCAAATACGCTGGGGTCAAAATCGGTGTCTGACTCCTCAAAGTGCATAACAATATTTTCAGGAACATCTTCAACTAATTCTTGAGTTGGCAGACCCTTAAATTTTGGAATGGGGATCTCATTTGAATGTAGCACAGGTCGTATCGCGGTGTCGAAATTTGGGTACTCGATACAATGTTTATTTTTCTTAGTGAAGCCCGAAGTCTTGACAAAGCAAAGGTAGCAATCGGTCTCGTGGTTAGTAGGCTCTCGCCACACCTGATATGGAAAAAAAATTGTAAAGCGTTAACAAAAGCGACGAGAGACTTGTTTTTATGAATTTTATCAAAAGTTATCACCCAAACATTTAACATTTCTATGTGTTTCAACCTTATGCAATATTTGAGATTCTTATAAACATTTTCTGTAAATTTTTGTTTATGTACCTAAGTTACAATTACATTTAGGTAAGTTACAGTATACTAGTGATTAAATTACGTAGTTTTATGAAATCATAAACTTACCATCGGAATTCCAAAAGGTATTTTTGAATCCGAACCCTTCGTCCAATGTCGCAGTCTTTCAATACATATAGTGCAGGCTTTATGTGGAGCCCACGATTTATCTTGTCCCCCAGTTTTATGCCAAAATAAGCTAAGTAAGCTCTTTTTACGAAGTCAGTTATATTTGCTCGTTGATGTGGAAGTGTAAAATTTCCACATATATAACAAAAGGAATCAGGGTTGTTTTTGCATTTGAACTTTCTAGTGCTTGATGACATATTGCTTGATTGTTCTGCCAATTTGTAAAGGCATTTAAAGCCCTTAATTCATATAAATTTAAGAAAATCTGAAATATAAACACAAAAATTAGTTTAAATAGGTACTTATTATGAAATAGGTACTTACAATCTATGAAATTAAACTAGAAACACGGATGAGTAGGTACAATATAAATTACGTCTAATTAAATCAACTATATTAAATCACGATGACAAAATTACTCACTAAATCATATGCCAATTCAAAATTATGTTAATGCCCAAACTTAATTAACTAACTCTGACTGACTGACTGATTGAATTGACTGATTAACTCTGGAAACGAGTCGCTTTTATATATTTTAGTTGTCCCTCTAGAATACTCTACAGAGAACTGGAACGCTCGAGAAAATTTTAGAGTTCTATGATATTTTTAGCTTAATTTACTAATATTAAAATGGGTTAAAAATGACAAAATTAAAAATATTTTTAGGGTGTTACATATAAAAATATACATAATACAACAATACCATAACAATAGGTACAAATACCTAGATAAAAACCTAGTTGCATAATGTGTAACTGCAAAAAGACCGAGTATTGAGAAAAAAACCTTTTTATGAATACGACGAAAGAGGAGGGGTGTTGAGCAAAATCAGGACCTGATAGAGCAAACCCGAGTAAAGATTCGTGCTCAGCGCACCCAAATTACCTAGAACTAACTGTCAAATCTAATTCAATAGACAAAAAGTTGAAATTTGTTCCCCAGTGTTATATATGCATATTAAGTTGTGTTATATAATAAGTGTTATAGTAAGTAGCTATGTTATAATAAGTGTTATAAGTGCTATAAGATGTCTCATGTAATAACAATATACATAAAATTGTCAGATAATTAATCAAACAGTATACCAGTATGCTAGATTAAGTGGCTATGTTGGCCTTATTTTTGTATTAAGTTCAATGTATACTTAAGATTGTACTTGTATGTTAGGTTAAGTGGCTGTGGATTGTGAATGATCAACAAAGATATTTTTTTTGTGGACCTCAATTTACTCTGGCCGCTCGACCATTTCCGGAATCTCTAGGCTGACCCCTACAAGGCTAGGCTTAACTTTCTCTACAGTTAAACTGGAGATATTAGGGGCAGTTTATTGGGGACCAATTCATACAGAGCATTTTTCACAAGAGCCAAAATCATGGCCGTAACTACCTATGAGGTCACCGAGGTCCGGACCTCGGTAATTATTTCCTAAAAAAAAAAAAAAAAGAGACTGAACCGTTCTCCGTGTATGAAACGCATATTACCGCTTTTCTTTTGAAAAGAGGGAGCGTCGAGCGTTTTGTGTTTTGTGTATAGCTTGGGTTGTGTTTGTAGATGTCATTTTGGTCTGAATTTTGCTCGTCCCGCCGCGCTCGAAAAAAATCTGGACCTCACTAATTTCTAAACCCTAGTTACGGCCCTGGCCAAAATCATGGTCCAGGGTTTTCGAGATGCGTAGACACACTGCGTTTGAAAGATTGGAGGTCATAGACAAGGGGGAAAATGGATTGAAGAAGATTGTTCCAGAGTTGACCGGTTGAATAGATGAAAGAGTGAAAATACCGATTAACCCTTGCGTTAGAGAGTTGGAAGTGAGGCAACATTGCGGCGAAGAGAGAGGGATTGAAGACAGTGAGTAAGAGGTGGGGAATTGCTGAGACAAAAAGCCTTTGATTCCACCTGATCAAGTACAACTGTGTGGGTTGAACCACTCCATATATGATAAGCATACTCCATACAGGAGCAGACAAGACCCATGTACAGAACACAGCAACTGAGTAGGGGTGAAGAAACTGTGGAGGCGGTACAGCACACCTAACCTCTTGGAAGCTGTTTCAGAAAGAGAGCATATGTGATCTTTCCAGGAAAGATCATGAGAAAAAACAACACCGAGAATGTTGAGAGAAGAGGAAGAATTGATTTGTGTGTTGTTGAAGGCAAGGGGATAGTCGTGTGGAAGATTGCAGCGAGTGGACAGATGGAGGAACTGAGTTTTTGAGCATTGAAAGCCACAAGATTTTCTCTGTCCCAATCAGAGATAGCAGAAAGATCAGAGGTACCACGTGAATCATAGAGTGACTGTTGAGAGGGACGCTTTGGGAAGCGGGTGGAGAAGTGAAGAGTGGAATCATCAGCATAGGAGTGAGTAGGACAGGAAGTGCGAATTAAAAGATCATTAATAAATAAAAGGAAAGGAGTGGATGACAGGACAGAACCCTGAGGAACATCACTGTTGATAACTTTAGGAGAACAGTGGCCATCTACAACCGCAGCTATAGATCGGTCAGAAAGGAAATTAAAGATGAAGGCACAGATAGAAGGATAGAAACCGAAGGAGGGCAATTTGGAAATTAAAGATTTATGCCAGCCTCTATCAAAATCTTTTGATATGTCTCGCGCTATAGCAAAATTTTCACCGAAATCTCGAGAGGAGGATGACCAACAGTCAGAGAGATATGCAAGAATATCACCAGTCGAGCGTCCCTTACGGAACCCATACTGATGATCTGAAAGAAGATTGTGAGAAGAGAGGTTTTTAAGAATCTCCCTATTAAGGATAGATTCATAAACTTTAGAAAGGTAAGAAATCAAAGCAATTGGACGATAGTTGGAGGTTAGAGAGCGGTCACCCTTCTTTGGGACATGCTGAATGAAAGGGAACTTCCAGCAGAAAGGAAAAGTACCAAATGAAAGACAAAGACGAAAAAGTTTGCCTCGGCAGGGTGTCAGCACAAAAGCACAGGTCTCAAGAACAACAGGAGAAACACCACCAGGACCGTACTCCTTCCTAGAGTTGAGCCCAGACAGGGCAGAAAAAACATCTTTGGAACATTGAAATCTCCTAAAATGGAGGTTTCAGCAGAGAGAGAGCGATATATATATATATATAACGTAAAGAACGACGCATTGTATAGGAGAATATTCCGCGCAAGATGAGAGCGAAAGAACGAAACAAATGAAAAAATGAGGTAACCACCCGGGAATCGAACCCGGGATCTTCCGATTGCCGGTCAGATATGATAACCATTACACCCCGGGCCTCACTCAATCAAATGTCGTAATTCCTCTACATGCGCGCAGAAACCAATGCCCCAAAGGGGCACCTCCCGCATGCCGTAATATTATATACATTATAACTGCAAACACGCAGTATAATTAACGTAAAGAACGACGCTTTGTATAGGAGAATATTCCGCGCAAGATGAGAGCGAAAGAACGAAACAAATGAAAAAATGTAGAGGAATTACGACATTTGATTGAGTGAGGCCCGTGGTGTAATGGTTATCATATCTGACCGGCAATCGGAAGATCCCGGGTTCGATTCCCGGGTGGTTACCTCATTTTTTCATTTGTTTCGTTCTTTCGCTCTCATCTTGCGCGGAATATTCTCCTATACAAAGCGTCGTTCTTTACGTTAATTATACTGCGTGTTTGCAGTTATAATGTATATATATATATGGAATACACAGACCTAATGTGCATGCAACTAGGGCTGAGCATTTCCCGCTCTTTTCTTAATCCCGGAAAACGGGATTAGAAAACTTGCAATCCCGGGATCCCGGAAAATTCCCGAGATTAAAAAAATTAATTAAGGTTGAAGTACTGGAATAAATTAAATAACTAAACAGAAAATTTCCTTTTATTGAACAAAAACATGCTTTGATGAAAACTTTCTAGAGAATAATAAAACTGAAATTATTTATTTATTTGGATTGATTTAAAATAATGCTTTAAAAAGCAAGATGATCAATACTATTATCACTTAAAGATGTTCGGAGTTTTGTGATGAATAATCCTACAGCAGAAACTGCTCTTTCCGACTCTAATGAAGTTGGAGGAATTGTCGCCAGAGCATTAAATAAGAGGATTAAATTTTCTGTTCTATTACCAGTGGCTTCATAAACATTCATTTCTTTTATGATGTTCTTTACGTTGTATCTCAGGCGCAAATCTTGTTGCTCTGTGGTTCCCATTTCTTTCTGCACAACTACATCCAATTTTTCTTCCAAGGACCTTTGATTTGAAAATGAGTTAGAGGAAAAGACATCGAGTTCTAGTGGTGTATCAAAAAACTGTTGGGGGTTCATTTACATCCGTATCTTCTGCCACTACGTCCGTCTCACTTTTTCTGAAAAGCCTGGCAAACAACTCTTTGGCAGTTGTTTGCAATGTTGATTTAGAAGACAGTGAAAAATTAGGACAAGTTGAATTAAATGCTATTATAGGATTGTCTAAATATTTATATAATCCTACGAGCTTCTTATTACATTTCTTTTTAAGTCTTTTTTCTACCGATTGTTTTAAGGTGGTAGATAAACAAGTTTTCTGTACTCTCAACTCATTGACAATAAAAGGAAACACACCTGCAGTGAGCAATGTTGCATCTCTTCTACCAAGCTTCTCCAATCCAATTTTAACCGGTTCTAAGGATGAGATAATAACTTTTATATATTCAAATTCTTCATCTGAAATATCCATACCCTTTCCAATCCCAAGGTCAATCAATGCTTTCGAAATTGGTTTTCTTAGTTGTACAAATGTTTCCAACATTAATATTAAACTATTCCATCTTGTTTGTGAATCGAGTTGTAGATTGTAATAACGTGGGGGGTATTAGACCCCTCCAGTTATTAAGTTATTTAAATAACAATAAAGGTACTTACAGGTGCTTTGATTTAGGACCTACCATAGATGCCAGCGTCCCACAAACGACCTACTACTAGTCGTACTTTACTAATTTAGAAGCTATAGACATTACTCCTAACTGCCTAACTGATATAATAATTAGACAACTTCCTGCTTAAAGTAGTCACTTTAGAAACATCGCCAAATTAAACTTAGCACCAACGATTTAGTCAGATACAAAACTACATCTCTTTTGTTCGGCCGAAATCAACGAACAGGCCGCGTTCCGCTGTTTATCTTTTTGTGTTGCCATTCAGCTTTCTATTTGAGACTTTTCCCTTTAGTGACTTTTAGACTATGTATATATACACACACACGTCACCTTATAAGTGAAGTTCTTTGTTATGTTCAAATCTTACATATTTTTGTAAGATTTCGTTTTTCAAGGACGATCTACGAAATAATTTCACAATTTTTCTCACTTTTGTAATAGTGCTAGCAATGTGTATGTCTTCAAGCTCTTCTGCTAGTTCAATAAGCCTAACATCAGCAAAATTATCAGCATTATTGTTTGAAATTTCGACAGCAGTTGTAAATTCGTCTTCTTCAACATTCTCTTCATCACTATCATTGTTCATGCTTGCATCTTCCTCAGAAATGTCTTCTGGTACCTGTTGATTAACTGTTGCGTTTCTTGAATTACTTTTTTGTAAAGGACATCACAAACAGCCAAGTGCAGACCATGTGCAAGACATTGTTGATGCTCACTATGGCTAATTCTTCCAAATTTCACCATGACACTGGGTCTATCTGTTACACTAACAACTATGTCATTTTCCATGTTTAATTTAAAGTCATTTAGTTTTTTTCAACAAGCTCAGTAGTTTTATCAGGAGGCAGAGATCCAAAAATATGAACCATTCCCAAATTTCAGAACTTTCGAACTGCATGGACATTAACATTCATATAGCGACGATTTCGTAGCGATGTGTCATGTGTATTCATCTAAAGAAATGCTAAATCTTTCACCATCTGATACTTTTTTGGCAATTTTTGAAGTAACAGATTACTTTGCAATATTATATTGTTTGTGCACCATATCCATAACTTGAGACGGTGTTTTTGGTAATGACATATTTTTTTCAACGAATGATTTTCTAATAAATTCACTGTTTGCAACTGTATGAATTGATAAACCATCAACAGAAGCAAGCTTTGTAACAATTTCTTCACGGGTCTCTGTCTCTGGTTTAAATACAAACGAACATTGCTCAGCCCTATCTTTTTCTTACTGACAGGCTCTAAGGTCTCTGCACATGGACTAAGTTTTCATTTTCGAGCTTATGGACACTTTTCAAATGATGAAGCAAACCACTTGTTGAATATCCTTTGCATTTTATTATTGCAGAACATTTCTTGCATTTAGCACTTTCCTTCTAGTCGTTTAAAATGCTGCCATGATTTGGATTCACTTTGGCTGCGTGACACATGATGGGATTATAATTTATAACAATGATATAAATATGTGGACATAATCTGGTACGGCAGATCGACAGACACTACACTATGACACAAGCGGTAGACTGAGTGTTAGTTAATAAACCCGTCGCTTGCGCTTGGTGGCGATTTTATACTATTGGTTGAAATTATTCTAGAATGTTATAGAATGTTATACATGATTAGCAAAAATTTAATCATAAATTTTAGTATGTTTCAAAGGTTTAACATAATAAATAAGAATAAAAATTATAAGTTCTAATTAAATTTAATATAAAATATATAAAAAATTTGAAATAGAAGTAAAATCCATTCTAGGAGTTTCTAGAAAGAACGAACTCAAAGCGATAAGATAGTTACCCATTAGTCATTACTAGGGCAGTCAAAAGTTGACCGAAAAAATTAAGAAAGTTGACCTTATGAATTGAAAAAATTGACTTATAAAGTTGCCTTTACTTTCAATAATAAAAACGATACTTTAATTACTTATTCTTGCTCTTCTACATCAGTTGACCGATTGTGGTAAATTATGAAGTATTTGCCGACATTTTCTGGCAAAAAATTGCGATCCTTACTTAATAATTTATTAAGCATGGAGAAAGATCTCTCTCCAGCGGCAGTTGTTGGTTGACATTGCAAAAGCTGACCATAAACTGTTGGTGAGATTTCAGGTCTACTGAGGTTAATTATTTCACAAATACCATTTGTCTTGAATCTTGTTTCAATGTATTGTTTGACTGAACACATATCTTCGCCAAGGTTGATAGAAGAAATGGTTTCATATGCCTCTCTAATGGTGCAATCAGATGCTTCCATCCTAGTCACTAAGCTAGCAATCAAATATATTCATTTTGATTGACATTAGTTGCTTTGGCAGTTTTTCATTAGCAACACTCTCTTTAGCCTTCTGAACAATGATTCCTTCATCTTCAAAATTTTCCACAATTGTCTTCACATTTGGAAAATTGTCTGCATAATAAAAAGCAGCGTTCAGCCAGCTTGCCCAACGTGTTCCTGCCAATTTTTAGTTTTTTAATTATTTATTCCAAAAAATTGACTTTATTTACCTCATTGCTATTTTTTGACCTAACAGGTAAAAGTTGACTTTTGGTTGACCTATTAACTTTGGTAATATACCCCCTACAGGTGTTTTTATTGCATTTTCAGTCGTTTCAGCGAAAAGTGCCCCATAGGAAACAATTTGACTTTATTGACTTTTGACCGCCCTAGTCATTACCCAATCAATTTTCAGTTTCACTTTTCAGTAGGAAGAAAATTATATTATTTCACTCCATACTCAAGCGAAAACGGTTTTCAAAGTTTACAAAACGGGTGAACGAAAACTTCAATTGTGAAAAGCCTATGCATGAAATAAATATACCTCATAATAAAACAGTGTTTAAAAGTCTCCCCTAAAAACAGAATACCGGGAAATGAGCTGTCTACTTTACTTCCGGGATCTCGGGATCCCTGATACCCAGCCCTACATGCAACAAGGAACACTTCTGGGATAATTAAATCCACTATAGTCAGAATAAGAAATGGTATGGCAAATACTACTAAAGTTTTTCCTTTTCATGATGGAAGCCGAACGTGGGCAACGGGTCGCTAGGAAAGACCGAGTTTTTGGGTATATTGAGGTTCTGAATGTAGTTGATTAAGTTAGCTTTAAACCCTAGACCCTGTCCCAAAACTGGGTCCTATCTGCTTAGCAGATACCTGGTGAGGGAAGCTATATTTTGGGGTCTCTTTGCTAGTGGTCCGTTGTCCACTTGGGTTTCCATCATGAAAAAGAAAAACTTCAGTGTTTGCCATTTACCATTTCTTATTCAGACTATAGTGGATTTAATTATCCCAGAAGGGTCCCTTGTTCCATGCACATTTGGTCTGTGCATTCCGTAAAAGTTATCTGAGGGAACCATTCTGAGTTGTATCATATATATATACAGCAATACCTCGGATAAGACGGTTAATTCGTTCCGCCGACATGCCGCACTGTTTGAAACCGCTCTGTTCGAGGTATGTTTTAATGGGAAATACTGTAGGTCGTTCCAAGACATTTTAAATTACGTTTTTTGTATGATTATTTTCGATAATTATAATGATTTAACATGTTTAAATGTGAAATAAAACAATAAGAATGAACTTAAAGGTTTTAACTCTATAAAAGTAAACAAAGTTTATAAAAATAAAGATTATTATATTCCGTTTATATTCCGTATACTGTACACTAGCTACAAAAGACATAAGATATATTTTTCTAAATATTTAAAAGATTTTAATTGAACATTCCACAAAAAGAAATTAAAAATATTTTGAAAGGTTTTATTGAAGACATAAGATAAGTTATTTTTTAGTAAAATATTTTAAAAGTGTGTCTGCACAGATTTTGACTTCTTCTCTTCAAACATATCTTTATAGCATCGAATAGCATCATCTATAGATTGTCGAACTCTAATGCTACGTTCAATGTTTGGATCGCCTTCCATAATCTGATCAGCAAGAGTGTCGACTGTTTGCAGAATTTTTGCAAGATCACCAGTTGAAAATTCTTTTGTAGGAACGTCTTCTGCTTCTGCATCTTCCTCTTTCGCTTCTTCTTCTTCTTCATAAACTCGTTGTTGTTCTAGATTGATTAGAGTTTCATTGTCTAGATCTTTCGAATGCGATTCAATGCACTCGATAACATTTGGTGCATCAACATTTTCGAATCCAAGATCCTTCCCAATGCTAACAATGTCAGTTGCAACTCCTGCAATGTGATTTTCGAAACCACGAAAATCAGTTGCACAATGTGGTAGAATATTTTTCCACACTGCTCGCATATTACTGACTCGTACTGATACAAATAACGTAGAATAGACCGCGCGCGGGTTGTTTGAAACTTAATATATCGTTGCACTGACATTCCTTTTATAAATATCTTAAATATTACATTAAATAGTTAATTTTATATTATAATATTCAATCCGTCCTATTGCGAAATCCGTCCTGTTTGAAAACCGTCTTATCCGAGGTATTCCTGTATATATATATATATATATATATATATATATATAATATATACACAAAGGTGGGCACCCGGGCCTCAAAAAGGACCGACGGTCCCGGTCCAGGTCCTTGCCTCAAACTGGACCGACGGTCCCGGTCACGGTCCTTTCTGAAGATAGGACCTAGGAACGACTCGGTCCTCGGTCCTTATATATAATATAAGTGAAAAATTTGATTAAAATGAAAAATTGCCGGGATTGCCGGGTTCAATTCTTCCGCTAGGAGCTCCAGTTGCTTGACTTGAAGTTGAAGTACTAACATCAGTAGATTCTTCGTCTCCTCCAGGTGTTGAAACAAGTTTCAGTTCAGTCTCAGTCTCTTTCTGAGTCTTCTGGAGGAAACAATCCATCTTCTTTAGAACTTCAAATAATCACTAAACACACTAAAATCACTAAAAAAGACCGTCCGGACCGGACCGTCCGAAATTGCTTAAAAATGGACCGTCGCTCCTCATTTCGGTCCTCACTCAGAAAAGGACCGACTTTCCCGCTCACAGTCCTTAAAAAACTTTAAAAACCACTTTTTCTTCGTTGTGACTGAAGTGATATAAAAAAAAATGCCTGCAATGATTTGAATAATTGAAACATTTAGAAGGTATGAGTTTGAATAAATAGTTTTTATATTAACAAAATAAAAATTTTATAACAGAATCTTGACCTATTATTTCTGAGGGAGGAACACAAATACCCCAAAATAATTTTCATGGCTGAAAACCTTCATATTATAGTTGGATACGGTCATAAAAGCAAGTTTTTTGGTAATAATGAATGGGCAATGATAGAATTGTGAATAGGTGTATAATGGCAGATGCGCAGTTTTTAAAACATCAAACTACAGTACGTTAAAAGAAGTACAAAACATACATACATTTTGTCTCGAATGCACTTATGAAAGAATGCACTAAATAAATAAATAAATACATTTGGATTAGAGATGGAACCCGGTTTAAAAAACCCGGTTTTTAACCGGTGGTGAAATTTTTTAATCATCACCGAAACCGGCGATGAGAACCGGTTTTCAAATTTTTTCGCAAGTCTTCGATCACTTTGGTCCATTTTCTATGAAACAAACGTTTCCAAACGTTTAAAAACATAGTAATTACGTTTAGCATCGTTTCGTATAATTTTTTGTTTGTTTATAAGTGTAAATAATTGATGCTTGTCTTGAATGTTATGTGGATGATTGCACATTGATCAGTTAAGATTCTAAGATTTAATACTCCATCATGTCAAAGAAATCAAATGCTTGGTACCATTTCACTTGTAAGAATAAAGAAGCAGAGTGTATGACATGTCACACAGTTTTGAAGTGTTGTGGAGGTTCTGCTTCAAGTTTATCATCCCACATGAAAAATGTTCATGGCATAAACATCGACCAGATTAATCAGCCATTGAAGAAACAAAGAACAGTGGAAAAGTTTGTGCAAAAAAAGTCCATAGAAGAGGAAATTTAGAAACTTGCGTGTGTAGATGGACTGAGTTTCCAATCAATTGCTAAAAGTGAATTCATTCAAGAAAGCCTAAGAAAGATAAAATACGACAAGCCTCATCCAACTTCCGATAATGGTGTCAGAAAAATGGTGCTTAGTTTTTATGAGAAAAAGAAACATGAATTGGTCAACTACTTCAAGAATCAGGTGAGACAAGGAAAACCCTATTCATTAACTATGGATGAGTATACATCTTTGCAAAACCAGAGATATATTAATATTAATATTCATGATGAAAATCAACATTGGTCTCTTGGTCTCATGAAAATAAATGGTTCTCTCGATAGCACCAAAACTATTGCAATCGTTAGGAAAAGATTGGAAAACTTTGACTTGGACCTAGATAAGCATATCGTGGGTTGCACCACCGACGGTGCCTCAGTAATGGACAGTAACTGCCAAGTCAACAGATCTTGAATAAAGGACCCTTGCACGCTACCGTATATTCCATTGCTTATCATGATAAAAATTTCTTGTGCAATATTTTTTACAATTTCTTTATTATATTCATAGATAAAATATGTCTAGAAAGTCGTACAAGTCGCTGAAATAAAGAACTGTCCTTTGAAATAAAGGACACTTGGCAACCCTAGCACTCACTAATGGTCAAATTTGGAAGAGAAATAGTACCTGATCACCAGCAATGCATTGCACATGCTATACATCTCGCGGTTTCGGATATCTTGTATTCTTGTATTCAAAAACTGCTGAAAATTCAGTTGAAGAGGAAAGTGACCCTACCCCTGAAGATGAAGCCATCGAAGAAGATGAACACTCTGCACATGAGTTAAGCGAAGATAAGTGTGAAATTTTATGCACTGATAAAATTTTTGAGTCCGACATTGATGACGTAATTGTTCTTCCAAAACTTCGAGAAGATTACTTAAAAGTAATAAATAAGGTGAGAAAAATCTGCAGCATATTTCGAAAGTCTCCTTTGAAAAATGAGAGATTGCAGGATTTTGTCAAAGACGAATTTAATGGAAAGGAAATGAAGCTTATCCTTGACTGTAGAACGAGGTGGAACAGTCTTTTGGCCATGATAGAAAGATTTTTGAAACTCAAAAATTGCATTCCAAAGGCCCTCAGAGTGATACGCTCAACAGAGACGATTCCAGATGGAATGCTCTAAAGAGCCTCTTTGACACGCTTCGTCCACTGGAAATTGTTTTGAAGGGACTCTGTTCCGAAGATGCAAATTTGCTCAAAGCTGAATCTTCCATGAAGTTCATTTCGGATAAATTTGAAAGCAAAAACAACCCTTTAGCTTTTGAGCTACGTCAGTGTCTCATTGATCGCTACTCATCGAGAAGACAAAAAGAAGCTGTCGCCTTGCTGAGTTTTCTCCACAATCCCGAGGTCTTGAAAAATGAATCACCACCGTTCCTCTTTCCTTCAAGTCAAGCACTTAAGAAGTATGCGGATCATACATTTAAGAGGCTTTTTCCAGAAGCTTGTCAGATTTCAGAAACAGACGACCAAGTCCAATCAATTGCTTCGAAACTCGAAGATTCACAATGCGGCTCAGGTCGTGAAGTAAATGATGACGATCAACTTATGGACGAGTACATGTGTGAGATGAACAAACTGAAAATGAAACCCAAGAAAGATTCTTCTGAGACCTTTGACGTAAACAATGAATTCAAATATTTTGAAGCTACTTTGAATAGACGCGAAAATTTGGATTGAATGTACGAGGCGTTGCTTACAATAAAAGCCACCAGCGTAGAGTCCGAGAGAGTGTTTTCAGCTGCTGGTTTATTCGTCACAAAGATTCGATCAAGAATGTCAGATCAGACACTTAATGCTTTGTTTTCTCAAGTGTTATTTCAAAAATGAAGTTCGATAATAAACTTTTTATCATAATTCAAATGTTACACATACTTGATTGAATCAATTAAAACCTTATTTCTGTTTAATATTTTGACCATTTACCTCCCTAAAAAGCATACAGAATCCCATCAGTGAAAACCGGTAAAAACCGGTTTTACACTTTTCGGTTATTTTCCATCCCTAATTTGGATGTGAAAACTTTTAAGACATGTGAACATTTTTAAAAACTCAATCTAACCACTGGAAATAAAAAAAACGAGAAAATAGGTCGGGCAAAAAATCAAGGAGTCAAATATCGATTTTAAGTAAATTTTGTAGTAACTGCATTGTTGTTACCTCGTACGCAGTAATTAATTTATTTCAGATTTTAAATAAAGATTATAAAGTAGCAGGGCTATGTTGTAGCCAATGTCGCAACACCGCTTTCCTTGCAGATCAGCAAAGTTAAGTAACATTAAGTCTGAGCTGTAACTGGATGGGGGACCATCCTCCGCGTCCAAACGATGTCCAAACGATGGTTCGGAACCCACGTAAAACTATAAGTCCCCTCTGTCCCCTTTTCCAGAGAATTTGATGAAATATTCACTTTCAGTCTCCTCATTGCTACATTGATTTGTATGCGTCTTTTAATGAACTTCGGTTCTTCAGTGTTGTTGACTATTTGTTTGAAAAGTGTAAGTTGTAGTTACTGAGCATTTTTTAAGAATGAACTAATGTAAGTTACACTGCACGAATGCAGATGGTAAGTGACGAATATAAGAGGCCTTCTACTTTGAAGTAAAACCGCTACTTTCTTAATGTATTGAGGGAGTGAAAACAACGAAAAGTGGATTTATTGGAGCACAAGCTTTCGGCATATACTAAGATCTTCGTCAGGAGCAACTGAAGGGGGATGGAAGTAGGTCAGTATATACAGTATAAGGAGAGTGAGACCGAAGGTAGGGAAGGGGAGATTAGCAATGTATGATTTGGATTATTCGTATGTCGTGAATCAGAAAATAGTGAAATGTCATTGATGATCGAATATATATATGTGTGTGTATATATATTTCCTGGAAAGATCACATTTACTCTCTAAAATGGATTTTAAGAGGTTAGGTGTACTGTACCGGCTCTGCAGTTTCTCTACTCCCACTCAGTTGCTGTCTCTGTACAGGGGTCTTATACACAGCTCTTCTTGACCGGGTGGAATCAAAGGCTTTTCGTCTCATCAATTCTCCGCCTCTTACTGACTGTCTTCAGTCCCTTTCTCTTCGCTACAATATTGCTTCACTCTCTCTTTACTATTGCTATTATAATGGACACTGCTCTTCCGAACTCTCTAACTGCATGCCTTCTCCTTTAAGGAGAGCACGCAGTACCCGACTTTCGACATATTCTCATTCCATTTCTGTTCAACTCTCTAATGCAAGGGTTAATCGGTACGTTCAATTTTCCATCTACTCAACCGGTCAACAATGGAACAATCTTCATCAATCCATCTTTCCTCCATCTTGCGGGCATTCACCCTTGGTTCCTCCTTCCTGCATAAAAAAATATATGAAATCAATGTTCAGGACATGTCAACAAATTAAATTCAAGTCATGGGAAAAATAAATTTCACTGTTTTACGTAAAACATCGCTCTGCCCATATACCCATTCCGTGTACGAGCAGCTCACAATATCACTGCCAAGCTCATAGAGGGTCAATGTACGTGGTTCATCATCAGTGGAAGCAACACTCAGCCAACACTGCTCTGTGCTATCAATATCAATACGTGGTCAAGTTCATAAATACCTATGTGCTTGCGTTGTTATTAGTGGTGTACCGATTAATCTGTATCTGCATCGGCACTGGCAGAATTGGCCATATTTTGGGCATCGGTAGCCGGCCGCATCGGCCAAATTTAACAAATTCTCTCACCGATTCTTTGAAATTTTAAAATTTTCATTACAAAACAAAATCGACATTTATAGAAAATTGAACAGACAAAAAACATTGTTTATGATAATTTATACTAATTTCAAAGTGTAATTATATAAAAATATTTTACATTCGTGAAAAAGGCAAAGCTTAATAAGTTAAGTTGCCCATAAATTAAAATTTTCTTCCACTAGCTAATCTCTAAATATTCTAAACTGTTGTAATCTCCAACTCCATATTAATAATAATTCTATATGAAGTTGTACTTTATAATTTATATTTTAAACCATCTTATTATGTTGACTTTATTTTAAGTACAGGGTCATCGAAAAAGAACTCGGGGTTTCAAACTTTAATAATTTTTTAAATACAAAACCCAAAACAGTTTCCTTTGTTTGTAAACATGAAAAAACTAAAAATTTTAATGTTATACCTCAATAATTCTCGATGTGAGCACTATCAAGTTCTTAATTTCGAGGGCCAGTTCTCTTCCATCAATGTCAGAGTCAGCTCCAGAGTTTAGTATCTTAGAGAGCTTTTCACACTTGCAGGACAAGTCTTCCTTGTTCATGTGGTGAAGTTTAGGAGAACCCCAAATATGTCCCTCACATCATTTAATGTTTTGAATCTCTCATTTATTGACCCGATGGCACAATCCACCACCACATTAAAAAATTTGACTTCCAGCCTCTTTAAGGCTTCTGTAAATGGGTCGTCAGGAGCTTCGAGAGCAAAGTGCTTTTTTGTGGATCTGAGCCTCTTCTCCTTCAGCACAGCCTCCACATTCATTTCCTCACATATGTTCCTAGCTACGACTTGTGCTGCAACAAAACCTGTGTTTCTGTGGCCCCCTAGTAGCAGCGGGGCCCTAAGCGGCCGCTTAGTCTGCTTATGCAGGAAACGGCCCTGGCCGTTCTCTCCGCAAAAAAAGAAAGGTCCTACCACAATTTAGGGCGGGTCATACTATGCATTTTTTTTAAATCAATGGAGAGGGGTGTTCAAATGACATATTTTGGTGTATAGAACACAATTCTGACGAAAATATTTAATTCTGATAACCCTAACCTACATCATTTTGCAGTTGATTATTATTAAATTGTTGATTATTTTACTATTGTAGTTACCCCAGAATATGTCTTCTCACGTTTTCTATCATGGCTGCTCACGTTCTCTCTCATAGAGCATTGTTCTAACTAATTCTTATAAACACATATAATGTAATTCATATAATAATAATAATATTTAAATACTCAAATAAAAAGGTGTGCCATTCCACTTAATTGTAATTATCATACAGTTTGGTATATGAAATATTTTGACGGTTTTCTGGCGCGCATAAGGCCATTTTCTGAGCCACCTTTCTCAGAGGCTAGAATGTAACGTTTCAGAACATTCTAAAACGTTTTGTGAAATATTTGAAGTGACATGATTTATGAAGCTATTTTACCACCTCGGCTTGCAGTGAGGGAATAGATTTAGTGATTATGAGAGAGCTGGGGGAACAGTTCGAGAAGAAGTGCAGGGAGGAGGGGGGGATCTCTTGCATCCTCTTTGATGGGCGGATTGACCTGACCAATGTGATGATGGAAGCTGAGGGCAGTGACCAATCTTTTCCCGCAAAGATCAAGGAAGAACACTATAGTGTTGTTAGTGAGCCTGGCAGCTACTATCTGTTCCACTTTACCCCAGAGAAAGCAACTAAAGAGGAGTCACATGCGGAGAAGATTGCTAAGGTCCTGTTTGCCTGGCTGAAAGAGAGGGGTTATGATAAGACCTTGTTGGCCATTGGAGGAGACTCAACAAATGTCAAACTGGTGTGAAAGCTGGAGTAATGCGGAAGCTGGAGCTGCACCTGGGGAGAAAGCTGGTCTGGTTGGTGTGCAACCTGCACACTGTTGAACTTCCCCTGCGCCATCTCATTGTTGACCTTGATGGCCCTACTCTGTCAGACAAAAAATTATCCGGGCCAATAGGAAAGCTCCTTGATTCTGCTACAGACTTTGATATCAATCCAAACTTCACCCGAATCTCTGTTGGCCCTTCACTGATCAAGCTTTCTGACAAGGTCATTCAAGATCTCTCAACTGATCAATACTATGGCTATAAAATTGTCTGTGCAGTCAGGGTTGGAGTACTTCCTGCAGGGCTGGCTCTGTTAGAGATAGGACCAGTAAACCACAGCCGCTGGCTCACCACAGCGAACAGACTTCTCAAGCTCTGGGTGTCAAAGCACGGACTTAAAGGAAAGAACCTGAAGATTCTGCAATTCATTGTGGAATTCATCATTGGAGTGTATTACCCATGTTGGTTCAACGTGAAGGTCAAGCACTCCTGGATCGAAGGGCCTAGGCACATCCTCTTTCAGCTGGACTGCCTCAAGTCCCAGAGAAAGGAGGTGCTGGATATTGTGATGCCAACTGTGAGAAGATCTGCTTGGTATGCCCACAGTGAAGTCATCCTCCAAACACTACTCTGCTCTGAGGATCAGAAGGAGAGGATTGAAGGGGTGGAGAGAATCCTGGCCATCAGGGGAGAGGGGGACCCGGACACTCAGCTGGGGGACTCCTCTGTTAGGAGCAGAAGGACACCTGACATCAATTGTGATGCTTCCAGCATCGGTGACTTGATCAGCTGGTCAGAAGGTGTGTCAGAGCCACCTCTCACCTGCTCTCTAAGCACCTCAGAGGTGAAAAACTTCATCAACACCCCCATGGAGGTGCGCAACTGGCCTTGCCACACACAAAGCATTGAGAGGGTTGTTAAAATGGTGACTGAGGCTTCTGCTAAGTACTTCTCACAGGAAAAGAGGGATGGAGGGATCAGGGCTCAGGAGACCAGCAGGAAGCTGATGTCCAAGTCTGAGTCAAAGTAGGATTTGTGCAACCTGGCAAAGTTCAAGATGTCAGGAGAATGATCTTTGTAATTATATCCAGTGATATACATGCAGTTCACCTATTAATAAATATATGTAAAGTTGATTTGGCCTTGTCAATATAAATGATTTACCTTATATCTTTTAATATATTATAAAGGGGTTCAAAAGGGTAAAATTGGCAATTTAGAAATACAAAATGATGTAGGTTAGAGTTATCCTATCCAAAAAAGAAGCTCATATTTGAATTCCCCATGTAAAAACACATAATTTAGACACCCCTGATGGTAGGATTTCCTTCAGATTCATGTTGTCACCTGAGTACGACCCGCCCTACTACCACATGGTCATGCAGTAGTCCATATCACACGTTCACCTTTTGGGTGCCACGTACGTACTCGAAAACTTCATTTGGTTGTTCTGATCCCCAAATTCTGCAGTTGTGACGATTAACGTGGCCATTAATGTGAAAGGTAGCTTCGTCCATGAACATTATTCGTTTTAAGTAACCTTCATCGTAATCAATTTTACTTAACATGAAATTTGCAAATTCGAGTCGTTTTGGACGATCAGTGACTTTAATTTCATATCTCATTTGAACTTTGTATGCGTGTAATCTTAGGCGCTTATGCAGCACATTTTGGATAGTGGTTTTAGGTATACCAAGTTGCAAACTGCGACGAGCGATAAATTTTTTTGGGCTGCGTACACACGACACTCTAATGCGTTCTACAGCCTCTTCGGATGTTCGTGGTCTCCATGATGATTTCTGCTTTAAAACACTTCCTGTTTCCCTAAACTAAGCAAACCATCGAGTAATTGTTTTGTCACTAAGAGATTCTGTCCCGTACGTACGTCGAAAATGGCATTGAACGGATACGATTGACTCGAACTCGGCACATAAAGCACGCACTGAGCCTTCTGCTGAACGGACACCATCGTACTAACAGGGGCAGGTACTGTACAAAGAGTATGAAAGGGAACTTGTTCCAAATTGCTCCAACTTGTTCCAACCGTTTCATGTTGCTGGAAATTGAAAATTGACCAAGAGTGTAGCACCTCCAAAATTTAAATAGGAAAAGAGGCCGTTATAATTAAATTTTCTAACAGAGGAAACTGCTTTTGGTTTTGCATTTAAAAAATTATTAAGGTTTGAAACCCCGAGTTCTTTTTCGATGACCCTGTATTTTAATAATTTTATGAACCCAAATTTTATATCCATTTCTTTCTTATGATTTTACTAAGTAATAAAACTAATCAGCATCATTTTAGCTACGGTATACGAGTAACAAATTCTGGTGCTGTATATTGTGGAGTGAACTATAAGGAAAAACATTAAAATAAATTTGAAATGTAAAAATATGAAAATTGAGTTTTCACATAAGATTAGTAAAATTTATAAAGGGAATTGATTTTTTAAATGTAGGCGAAGAATCGGCATCGGCTAAATTTTTGAATCAGTACATCACTAGTTGATATATATATATATATATATATATATATATATATATAATAAAAGAGGCCTGTGCGATTAATCGAAAATGTCCATTCGGGTCGATTCAGTAAAAGAATCGAAACCCGACCCGACTTAAAGCTAAAAAATTTCGATTCTTCGATTCGCTAACTGTAACCTGTCGAGACGATAAACTGGCACTATCCCAAAACCATGGAATGTCGAAACTGTGGAAAAAAAAAATATATATATATATATATATATATATATATATATATATATATATACATATACACACTGTGTGTGTGTATGTATTTATATATCTATTATATTATAATATATAATATAATAATATAATAACGTTATAAAATAGTTGGATATTTGAGAGATTACGCTTTTATAAAGATCTGAGTGCTCGCAATGCGCGTGGTCAGCATTTGATTTTCTGATGTCACAGAGTCACTTGCGCGCGCCTTGCGGTGTGACAAGTTTGGACCAGTTCTTTGGGTTCAGTTGTTATTACGCTTTTCAGTATGTTGGTGCTGGTGCATGTATGTTGTTCTGTTGGTGCTGGTGCATGTATGTTGTTCTGTTGGTGCTGGTGCATGTAAATTGTAAAGTATAGGTGAGTGCAGTGCACAGTCGCAGTCGAATCGAATCGAATCGAGATTCGAAAACAAGTGGCCGAATCGAATTGAAAATCGAATCGAAATCAAAATATATATACAGTCAGGGCCGCCGAGAGGGCGGGGAAGCTGGGTTAAATCCCTGGGGCCCGGAAAGAGGGGGATAAAATCTAAAAATATTAATAAAGTAATTGATTAAATAACGGAGAGGAAATATAATTAATGGACATACATTTTATAGAGATTATCATACTGTATATTTTGAACAATGACTCGGACATATAATCAGTTTGCTCGTTATGTACACAAAAAAACATTCATAATAAAATACTGAGTAATACAGTAATCCTCCCATTTACGCGGTAGATGCGTTTCTGAACTTTCCGCGTAAAATGAATTCCGTGTAAATTGGGGGGACTATAACATATAATTCAATGTGCTAAGTACGGGTCTCCCCAACCCCGAGCCACCCCAAAAATTAAATAAAATGAAATAAAATTGAATAATAATTAATAATAATAATAATAATAATTGTCTGTCGACAAAATAATATTAATTAAATAAATAAATAAGTACATAAATTCATCTGTTAAAACAAAGTAAAAATTAGTAATGGCATGTAATAAATAAAAAAAAATAACATTCACCATTTGGGTCTGTTGGAGCTGTCTTCTTAACCACCAGTGCATTTTTTTTTATTTATAAAACAAAATTGAAAAATTTATTGGACCACGTTAATCCGAAACCGTGCAAATGGGTGGCTGGCGCGTAAATGGTGTGTGCGTGCGTGTGTGTGTGTGTGTGTGTGTGTGGGGGGGGGGGGGGGGGGGGTGTTACTATATATATATATATATATAATATATATTACAGTCAAAGTGTGCAACCAGCCATTTCACGTAATGGCTGAAACTTTGTCATTTGGCGAAATGGCTGTTTCACTTGGTCATTTCAGGAAATGACTAAAATCTTCAGCCATTACGTGTGTGTGGGTGGGGGGGGGGGGGGGGGGGGGGGTACTATATATATATATATATATACAAAGGTGGGCACCCAGGCCTCAAAAAGGACCGACGGTCCCGGTCCCGGTCCTTGCCTCAAACTGGACGACGGTCCCGGTCACGGTCCTTTCTGAAGATAGGACCTAGGAACGACTCGGTCCTCGGTCCTTATATATAATATAAGTGAAAAATTTGATTAAAATGAAAAATTGCCGGGATTGCCGGGTTCAATTCTTCCGCTAGGAGCTCCAGTTGCTTGACTTGAAGTTGAAGCACTAACATCAGTAGATTCTTCGTCTCCTCCAGGTGTTGAAACAAGTTTCAGTTCAGTCTCAGTCTCTTTCTGAGTCTTCTGGAGGAAACGATCCATCTTCTTTAGAACTTCAAATAATCACTAAACACACTAAAATCAGTAAAAAAGCCCGTCCGGAATTGCTTAAAAATGGACCGTCGCTCCTCATTTCGGTCCTCACTGAGAAAAGGACCGACTTTCCCGCTCACGGTCCTTAAAAAGGACCGAGTTCCTGGAATTCGGTCCTTTTGGAACTCGGTCCTGCCCACCTTTGTATATATATATATATATATTACAGTCAAAGTGTGCAACCAGCCATTTCACGTAATGGCTGAAACTTTTAGTCATTTGGCGAAATGGCTGTTTCACTTGGTCATTTCAGGAAATGACTAAAATCTTCAGCCATTACGCGAAATGGCTGAAATTCCACCTTGGTAATTTTGTACAAGATCATTTGCCGGGTTAGGTCAACTGTATGCCCGGTTAGGTCAACTGTATGCCGTTGATAATTGGTTAGGTTAAGTCGTGTTATTTTCGTTAAAACTAACGAAACTAACACAACTTAACCTAACCAACTGCAAGGGCATACAGTTGACCTAACCGGGCAAATGATCTTGTACAAAATTACCAAGGTGGAATTTCAGCCATTTCGCGTAATGTCTGAAGATTTTAGTCATTTCGCGAAATGACTAAACGTTTCAGCCATTTCGCGT
Source organism: Bathynomus jamesi (assembly GCA_023014485.1). Taxonomy (NCBI): domain Eukaryota; kingdom Metazoa; phylum Arthropoda; class Malacostraca; order Isopoda; family Cirolanidae; genus Bathynomus; species Bathynomus jamesi. The sequence continues at coordinate 1,120,293 of JAJOZX010000064.1, read as the reverse complement.
AATGTCTGGTTACACACTTTGACTGTAACATATATACAGTATATATGCCAAAATCTCTTTAATTTGCAAAACTGAAAAATATATAAAATATAAATATATATAAATATATATATAAATATATATAAAATATAATATATAAAAATAATATAATATATATATATATATATATATAAATATATATATATAAATATATATATATATAAATATATATATATATATATATAAATATATATATATATATATAATATAAATATAAAAATAAATAAATAAATAAATAAATATATATAAAAAATATATAAATAAATAAATAAATATATATATAAATATATATATATATAAATATATATATATAAATATATATATATATATAAAATATATAAATAAATATATAAAATATATAAATAAATATATAAACCCAGCTGTTCATCTTCCACACAATAAAGAAAGTGGTTGGTAGATAAATGGGTACCCTAGGTGGCCTAGTGATTAAGACGCTGGGCTGTTGAGGGGCGTGGTTCGGATTCCACATTAAACTGTAGGTCTAAGGTGGAGTGAAAAGCTTGACCTTCGTCAGAATAAACAATTCGGGCGGAAGCTAACCAAAGGTTACCAAAGGTAAGGTATAAATAAATAAATATATATATATATATATATATATATATATATATATATATATATATAAAAATATATATATATATATATAAATAAAAAAATAAAAATAAAATATATATATATATATATATATATATATATAATATATATATATATATATATATATATATATATAAATAAATAAATAAATAAAAATATAAATAAATATAAATATAAAAATAAATAAAAAATAAATAAATAAAAAAATAATATATATATATATATATATATATATATATATAAAATCCCTGATGGCATTATACGAACTTTTTAATTGCGGTTGATCAAAACCTTGGCAAGTTCAAAGTTATCTGTTCTATTTGGCGCTTCGGTTGGAGCTTTCACTATTCCTTTGGATTGGGATAGACCTTGGCCTTCTTTTGGAGGGAATGTTCAAAGCGAATAAAAGTGAGATGATTTCTTAACTGTATATGCATGATGCGTTTTATTCATTTGCAGAAATCTGTTGGCTCTGGCTGCCAACATATGAATAAGATGCGATCTGGGATACATTTTTAAGGAAAGAACTTGGAGACAGTAGCGGGATGATAAATGAACTTGGTATTTTTTTTCACGTTATAGATTATCTATGTCAAGGTTGCGTAAGAAGCTGTCAGACTTTCATATCTTGTTTTTGTTGCGTAACTTTACGCTCTGACCTGGAATTATAAATAGAACATTTGGACTTTTGTTCTCAGTTGTGGGCTCTTCCCTGTGCTGTTGGGGGTTGCTTGGATTACTCCTCATTGCTCCTTCTTGGAAGTTAGTTTAGAATTTCCTTTATATTTAAAAATGATTACTGCATTGAAGGACAAAATTTCGCGTATTTATTTCCTTTACCAGCTGAACACGGCACTTCTGTATTTGGAGCCAAACGAGAAGGTTACAATCAACTTGTTATTCCTAACCATTTTTTATTTCATTACTTATTCATCATACGTCTACTTGCCTCACTATGCTCGTACTATTCTCGCTTTTTCTGATGTTTTTCAACGAGAATATAAAGAAATAGTAATTGATATAATTAACTGAAGCGTTTTCTTATTGTGCAATAAATTGCAGATGTAAGTCATTGTGTGGTGTAGGTATTTGTATCATCAGTTTATTTTATATTTTGTTACCACATATTCAGATATTTATGAATATTAACAAAGAAATAATGATTTAAAGTTTTGAAGTGCAAATATTTGATAACTTAAAATGCAAAACGTAAATAAGGATAAGAAACAAGATTAAAGGAGAATGCCGTAAAAACTTCGATGGAAAGTTCTTTTAATCTCAATTAGCCTTCCTTGAATTACAAAGTTTATTCAGAGGTCGTTTCTTCGCTCAAAGAATCGTTGTTGCAACTTCATCAGGAAATTACGAGTGAAAGAACAAAGTCTAATACTAACTCTTCAGAGTGTAAAGAGGGTGGTAAGGTTATCGCAGGTAAATCCATTGTAAATCCTTATGTAATATTTGGTTTCAGTGCCGTGATGAGGGGCCCTGAAGAAGGTAAAGTTACAGTAAATGCGCTTTGGTAAATGCTGAAACGAAACCAAATTTCCTTCTGAGAACTTTTATTTCAAAACAGAAGAAATGCTTACCATTTAAATAGACAAAACAAATCCAAAAGAATTTTCAAACCTCCGAAAAGCAATATCATAGTCGGTGACAAATGACAATATACTCTGAGCCTGAGTTCCACCTTCATCGGGATTAGCGATCTAAAAAGCAGGGGAACTCTTCAACGAAGCCTTTGCGCAGGGAAAAGAACTCAAGCGAAGTAAATAGAGATGTGAAGACGTCCGCTGACACTTCGGAATGTGCATTTTCAGTGACGTTGGAGAAGAAATGTCAATTGAAGAACCACAAAGAAAAAAACCACAGTATATTAAAGTGGATTTAGATGGTCCTGGCGAAAGTGCTGTCAATGAAAATACTTCTTAGGGAAAAAAGTAGGGAATTACAAAGAGCGATTTTAGTTACATTTCCACCAAACTGAGTCGAGTGAGAAGCAATCCAAGTCGTTATTGAATCTTCTTTAAATATTTAACGTCAGTCACGTCCTTATTTCCATTTGGTTCATGGATCCAGATGAAACATTCTCCGTTGACAATAGTTACGGTTTGATTGATTAGTCAACCTGACCCCTCTGACATAGCAACAGCGCTGCTGTGACACTTTTGCGGCTTTTTAGCTATGAATGTTAGATAAATGATTCCATTATTGTCATTACAGTATTTTGTTTTTCTTTCGGTGTACCCATCCATCTCCTTAGATGGCTCATCTTTTTCCTCTTCTTTTTGTGAACCACTCTCTAACCTCCGCGATTTGTATAACTAAAATATTGTATGTCAGATATTTTTAATTCTTTCATTCTACGAACAAACAAACAAAACATCTTTATTGCGGATCATTCACAATCCATAGCCACTTAACCTAACATACAAGTACAATCTTACGTATACACTGAACTTAATACAAAAATAAGGCCAGCATAGCCACTTAACCTAGCATACTGGCATACTGTTTGATTAATTATCTGACAATTTTATATATATTGTTATTACACGAGACATCTTATAACATCTTATACACTGTCAGCTAACATTAATTTGTTGTAAATACGCAAATGAAGTAGTTAATTTCGTATGTAATGAGTATTTAAAGTCTTTGAGTATTTAAAGTATTTAAATGAGTATTTAAAGTGGTCTTCAATTAAAGCAGTTTACCATATTTTCCATCTTTTATTTAAATCTTTAAAGAATGTTTCCTGTCGATTTTAGAAATTGTATATGTTGCTAGTGGGTTACGCTTCCGCAGAACACATTCTATCACATCCTACAGATTCTGAATAGGATTGACATCTGGTGACTTTGATGACCAGGGGAGATGCTATTCGAACCAATCGAACGCATATGCAGCACGATGGAGAATAGCATTTTCAGCCTGTTTTTGGCTGGTTGAATGGTTTCAGAAGAGGGGAATGATTATCTCATTTGCTATATACGGATGATGCGGTGGTGATTGGTAGAAGTGCGAAAGAGCTGCAGAGGCATGGCAGGGGGCATGGCATATAGCAGACTTTCCCTTTTTGTCATTCAACTGTACGTGTAAAAATGACGTGAATGAGATAATTCATGCAGAAGATTATATTGGGCTACGAGAGGTGTATGAGAAGAAGACCGCGTTAAAGGTGGATTGATTGTGTGAAAAATTGTTTCTAAACGCCACAGTCATGATCAGAAGTATTAGACACCTATCTAATATTTACGAATAAGTGCTTTAGAAAGGTAGGATATTGCCAAAAAGAATCAATTGTCGATTCATCATGGTATACAGCTAAAGTCAGAACTAAAATAGTCGTAGTTCAGATTTTAAAAAAGTGACAGTTTACTTCAGTATTTGATGTAAGGCTCACTACAGCAGTCTTGAGTTACTGTGGGGGTGACCTGTTTGATGTTTTCTTTGCATGAACTGTAAAAAAGTATTTCGAACTAACACTTGTGGAATGCACGTATTGTTTGATGGGGGTTGTTTAACCTCCTTCGCAACATCTACGGTCATATGACGGAGGGAACCCACAGCTTTACGTGAGATCCGAACTACAGGTCGCTACGTTATCTGGACGCAAAGAAGGAGTGCACGTATGTCAGTAGTAATTGTGTAAATGACAAAGACGAGAGAATTAATGTGAGCAGAACACAACAGCTAAAGTGTTCACGATGCACTGTTCAGATCACCTTACAGATATTCAAGAATGCTAAATCTTACAAAAGTAAACGTCAAAGTGGACGTAAAAGGGCAGAAACAAATCGAGAAGACAAATTTCTGATATCAAGTTCGGCCAGAAATTGTAAAAAGCATCGTTAGACTTCCGTTCCGAGTTACAGAGGGCAGCTGGGACAATTGCGTATAGTTATACTGTCAGAAGAAGGCTGAAGGAATATGGACTATAAAGGCAATAAAGCTATACAACAAGAAATCTTAGCTGTCAGGAGTCAATCGGAAAAAGAGGTGTTTCGAGTTTCGACTGCTACTGTTATTGTTTCGCTTACCACAAAACTTCATGCATCGCTGAAGTATAGTTACTTTTCATTTAGTTTTAATCTCCATTTCTTTGGGTTAACTGATAAAATGAACATCCTGTATAATCTTGTTACTGATTTAATAATAAATTTTTGTATGAGATACACTGAATCGAAATCACCTGAAATAAACAATTTTGGGATCACCTGAAGATCAGGGCCTCCAGCCTTCGTTAGTTAGCCTTATAAGGCTAACTAACGAAAATATCACTTAACCTAACCTAACCAATCGTTAGGTCAACTATACGCCCTTGACGATTGGTTAGGGTAAGTCGTGATATTTCGTTAGTTAGCCTTATAAGGCTAACTACAGAAGGCTGGGGGCCCTGATCTTCAGGTGATCCCAATTTTGGAATGATAAATCTACCTGGTTATACTAAAACGAAATATCAAGCAAGTATGTGGTCACGTGATCGTGTTATGTTTTTCGTGTGGTGCTATGAAGTTCGTATCAGGTGCAAATAATTTATTAGGTTTTAGCCCTCAAATATTAGGTTTGGGTATGTACTTAACAAATTTACGTAACAAATACCACATTCTAGTGTTTGAGAGTTACACCCTGAAATGGCGTGTGTGTATGTACAGGGCCGTGCCGATAGGTGAGGCACTGAAGCGACCGCTTCAGTCGCCAGTAGAAAGGTGCGCCGAAATTGGGATCTTTTCCGTTTGACTGCCGCCATTGAAACATAAAAGGTGAGTGCCCCCAGCCTTCTTTACTTAGCCTTATAAGGCTAACTAACGAAAATATCACGACCTAACCAACCAATCGTTAGGTCAACTGTACGACCTTGACGATTGGTTAGGTTAGGTCGTGATATTTTTGTTAGTTAGCCTTATAAAGCTAACTAAAGAAGGCTGGAGTTTAATTATGTTTCAATGGCGGCAGTCAAACGGAAAAGATCCCTAAATTGGAATATACTTGTCAAAAAGTACAAAATAATAATTAATTAATTGTTATTAATTATTATTATTAAATAGCCCATCAAAATATCAGAAACAAAAGTAGGTGACTACGACTAATCATCAGCTGGCACCACGTACACAAAAATTTTTTTGTAGTCAAATACGCATGTGCAAGTTGGTATGGTATACTACAACGATTCTGATTAATTTCAGTAGAGTGTGTAGTTTTTCAAAATCTTCCTTTGTGTCACGTTCGTGTAAGACAAGTCAGTGTACTTTTATATATCAGGAAAATTCTATTCAACTTTAATTCAGTTCAATGACTGAATTGTGTGCTGCTTTATGTTTAATAGTATAAATTGTGCAAATTATTTATCCATATACTCGAGATAACAGACCTAGTCACCTAGGCCTATGTGACCTTATAAATAGGGCCTAGCCTATCCTAGGCCCTATTTATAATCTAGGTTATCTATTGTACAAGAATTAATATTTAAGCTAGTGTAAAACGTAAAAGGGATCTTTTTAGTTTGGCGTACCGCAGATTTTCGAACTAAAATTTGTATACTAATAAATTTTTATATTCTAATAACGAAAATGACATTATTTTCCTGGAGCAACATATGAAAAAAATTGCATTTATATGCGCACTAGTTTGCATGGCGCGTGACCGTTATCTGAATTATGTAGTGGGTTTTACAAAATAAAACGCAGATAATATCCTTTATTTATTAAAATTTACAATATTTAATAATATTTTAATAAATAAATCTTCATTTGCATACCTTTTTCTCCATACGAACTCGCATAAATATGAATCAATCATTTGGGGATGAATGTCACACTGTCGCTTATTTTTTTGCTTTAAGGTGTGCCAGGTGCTCTCTATTGTTAGAGTATGAGCACCGGAATCTAGATCAACAAAGTTTTCGCTATGGTTAACTCTTTGATGGACGGGATCTTGTGGGTTATAACCCATCATTTTTGACAACAATTAAAACTAACGAAAATATCACGACTTAACCTAACCAATCGTCAAGGCGTACAGTTGACTTAACCGGGCATTCAATTAACCTCCTATTTCTACTAGTTAGGTTAGTTGAATGCCCGGTTAGGTCAACTGTACGCCTTGACGATTGGTTAGGTTAAGTCGTGATATTTTCAATAGTTTTAATTAGTTTTAACACTTCATAATTTAGATAACGGTCATGCGCCACGCAAACTAGTGCGCATATAAATGCAATTTTTTTCGGATCACCTGAAGATCAGGGCCCCCAGCCTCAATTACCAAATGATATCTTCCAAAAAAGAATATACATGGGGCCCTGATCTTCAGCTGATCCTTTTTTTCGTATGTTGCGCATATTTCTCCAGGAAAATAATGTCATTTTCGTTAATAGAATATAAAAATTTATTAGTATACGAATTTTCAGTTCGAAAATCCGCGGTACGCCAAATTGAAAAGATCTTGTAAAAAACTAGTTGATTTGTTTTTAAACTAATTAGTCTAAGATTCATTTTATGTAGGTCAAGTAGGGCCCATAGCCCTAAATTATCTAAATACTGCAGTGTTAAGTAGTGTAGGCTACTAAGACGAATGTTAGCAGCATTACAACAGCGTCAAGTTTGTCCTACAAAACGCAAAGTAGCCTAATTAGTAGCTGAGGTAGCAAAATTAATTTATTAATTACAGTACTTAAACATTTAATAATTAATCAATTAATTAAGCATTTACATTACATACGTATGTAGTGTATTATTTAAGTGTATATAGTGTATTATTTTACATTGATAAAGTCGTTATCAATGCATGAAACGTCTGAAAAGCATGTACGAGTATATTCATTTAAGAAATGGAAAGAACTTGACATTCATTTGAAAAATTATATATCAGACAATAGATGTAGAACAACAAAGATTAATGAAGGAAGGACAAAATCAGTGGCGAAATGTAGCAGAACGACTAATAGCAATTTTACAATTTTAGGCCTCTCAGAGTTTAACTTTGCGTGGTTCTACAAATAAATTACCATATACAGTATACCCAAGATAAATGAAGCTTCTTCCTTCAGCTTACGGAATTACTTGCAAAATTTGATCCACGTGAATGAACATGTTTGAAGAGTTATGAACAATTCAAAAGTTTGAAAATTATATGAGTAAATTATATGAGTAATAAAATACTACTATCAATACTTGATCAAAAATAAAACAAAAATTATTGACTAAATTAAAGAGGTGAAGTATTTATTCAATAATAGTTGATTGCACTCCCGATAAGAGTCGCGTTGAATAACTGTCTTTAGTTATAAGATTTGTAGGAAAAGACCTTGAAATCGGTAAATATGTGAACATTTTATATGCTTTCTTCTTGCAGTAGATACAATTGGTGCTGGATTAACTGAAATAGTTTTAAAGGAACTAGATAAATTGGGACTCTAGTGAACGCAGTTTGAGTGCTCTAAAACTGGTAAAGACTTTCCGCAGGAATACGATGTGCAACGATAGGTTGTCATGTTTTATCATCATTGCCGACTGACAAAAAGTTACTGAGTGAGTTGGCGAATGACTCCACGTTTAATTAAGCACGACCCATCGACCTGATATACAAAACGCATTTAGGTAAGGAAAAATTCAGTCTATTAATAATTTTTTATCAATATAATTTTTGGGATCAAGTAAAGATAAGCACCCCCAACCTTTTTTAGTTAGCTTTATAAGGCTAACTAACGAAAATATCACGACTTAACCTAACTAATCGTTAGGTCAACTATACGCCCTTGACGATTGGTTAGGTTAGGTCGTGATATTTTCGTTAGTTAGCCTTATAAAGCTAACTAAAAAAGGTTGGGGGTGCTTATCTTTACTTGATCCAATTTTTGTAGTCCTACTAATTAGTTAAAACTAATTCCTGGATATATCATATACGATGGCTTGGCTGTCTACCCAAGCTTCAGGTGCACGCTTCGCCACTGTTGTTATCCCACTTGTCTTATGTGGTGATACAAGAAGGTTATTACTGGAGATAAATTTTGTTCGAATAAAAGTTTAAAGATAATTCCTAATAAAGGAACTTCTCGATGGTGAGACAAAAAGATGTGAGCTATGGGGATAGGGCAGTTTTATCGTATATCCGACATTATCCTACCTTTTGAGGACAATAAAGCTTAGGTAGGAAAGCAAATTTAAGTGAGCCGTAAACATTAAGTGGAAAAATTAAAACTACTCTTATCAGTGCTGTGCAGAGAACATTTAAGGGGCAAGGGCCAGTGGTGTAGTGCTGTGGGAACGCGTGGGAACGGCGTTCCCTTACTTTTTTTGGTAGACGGAACGGCGTTCCCTCACTATTTCAAATAAATCCGAACTTACAAATCTCTAACGTCATGAAATTTTAATTCCCACCCCTAGAAGAAATATGAGAAAGAATCATTAACTGCTTCATTTCTTTTAGCTTCGACTGAGGCAATGCTAGCCTATAAAGATCTGGTGAACCGTGAAACAGTCACCACGGCGTACCAGTTGTTATCTTTTTTTTAAGCTGGAGTACCCCTGTAGTAGCAAAGAAAATAAAAATTACAGCATTTTTTGATAGAGAAGAAAATGACCAAGACAGACCATTATTGGAAGATATACAAATAACTACTAGAGATATACAACAGGCAATAACAGAGCTACCGGGGAGTTCAGCCCCTGGTCCAGATGGAATTGGAGCCAAGATTCTTAAGGAATGCAAACATACTTTATCTCTGCCTTTGAAAATCCTGTGGAGATCCTCACTAGACACCAGTAGAATACCACCAATCATGAAACAAGCAAATATTACCCCAATCTACAAAGGAGGCAAAAGAAAGGAAGCCAAGAACTATAGACCCATATCTTTGACTTCCCATATTATTAAAATATTTGAGAAAGTCCTGAAAAGGCACATTGTCAGTTTTATAGAAAATGAACATCTCTTAGAAGACTTTCAACATGGCTTCAGACACAAGAGATCCTGCCTTACTGAACTTATAGACCATTGCAATACAATCCTACAATATTTGGGAGAAAACCACAATGTTGATGTCATCTATCTAGACTTTGCAAAAGCTTTTGACAAGGTTGACCATGGTATATTATTCCATAAACTAAAAGAACTTGGTATTTGTGGAAAAAATAGGAAACTGGATCCATGCCTTTCTCTCTGACAGAAAACAAATAACAATTGTAAATGGAGCAAGATCTATAGAAAAAGAAATGATTAGTGGAGTGCCGCAAGGCACAGTACTAGGACCAATTATATTCATTATAATGCTAAACAATATAAACTGTAACCTAGGAAGCTCTCTCCTGTCATTCGCAGATGATACCAGAATACTAAGACCAATTACAGAAAAAGAAGACTGTGTAGAGCTACAAAAAGATCTACAAACTATATATGCATGGGCAGATGCAAACAATATGGCCTTCAATGAAGACAAATTTGAACTAATTAAGTATGGACCAAATAAATACCTGAAAGAACAATTCAACTACACTGGACCCACAGGAAAAGATATTGTACAAACTGATCATGTCAGGGATCTAGGGATTATATTATCTGAAGATGCAACATTCAACAGGCACATTGACAAAGTAACCTCATCATGCAAACAACTAATAGGATATATACTGAGGACATTCAGAACTAGGGACAGTATGACCATGCTTACCCTGTGGAAATCACTTGTCCTTCCACGCATTGACTACTGCTCTCAATTATGGTTTCCCACAAACAAAAATGAATTGCAAAAAATTGGGGCCTACAAAGAACCTTTACCTCGTATATTAAACAACCTGATGGGCAACAGGTGAGTAAAAACAAATTAAACTACTGGGATAGGCTCAGAGGCCTCGACCTTTATTCCATAGAGAGAAGGTTTGAGAGATACATCCTAATCTACACCTGGAAAATTCTAGAAGGGCTTTTAGTTGCCCCCAATACTGAACCAATTGTGCCCACCTTAACAAGAACTGGAAGAATGTGTAAAAAATATCACCTCCCACCAAACAGTCTGAGAAGGATTCAAACCCTTCAATATAATAGTATCTCTAGGCAGGGTTCTCGCCTGTTTAACTCCTTGCCTCAGTACCTTAGAGTGTAGCTTGTTTCTTCTTGCTACTACTTGTATTTGCTGGGAAGAATGAAGGATACGAGAGGCAGGCTATCTCTTTGTTGGGTATCTCTTCTAGGGGCCTCTCGTGTCCTCTTCTCTCCCTGTCGTTTGGGAGGTTGGCGTCTTGAAGAAAAAGCCGGTCGCTTTCAGAGTTTATTGAGTTCTTGGTTGGCTGGGGTAATTTTACAGAAGATTTTGTTATTGTATATACAGCTGAATTAATTAAATATATATATATATAAATTTATGTACAATGCTTATTTATAAAGATTATATATGATTCTTAAAATTACACAATGATAAAATATATACAATTTGGTAACGCGCAAAATTGGTTTGTCGGTAACTAATATAAAAATAATATAAATGCGGAAAATTAACTGCGCGGCCCCACACTACTGCTCACCCCGAGAAGCGGAGCACGTATATCAAAAGTAGAAATATTCGGGTCTTGATTTGAATCGGATCCTTCGTCCAGCTCGCGTTGATCCTCGGTCGGCCTCGTTTCCGATTGTTGCGTTGTCCTGCGCGCTCGTCCTGAGGTCTGTATTTGCTACCTCCGAGGTGCGTCTTCCATCGTCCTTTTTCCTTGCGTGCTTTTTCTCCGATCCGATGTCGTCCGATTGTGCGCCCGGTACCTGTGTGGGACCTGAAACTATATAAGCCGGTTTTAAACGATTAATTGAAATGGCTTCTGATGATCCGTTGGTTTTTTCTATTACGAAGTACTTATCCTGGCGTTCGAGAACACGGAAAGGTCCTTGATATGGTGCCTCGAATGGTTTACGAGGTTCTTTGTAGGGGCGAAATCGATTTGCGTCATTTTCTTGGCTAATTCGGAGATGAATTTTGAATTGGATTTTGACGACGAATTGGCGATCATTGGCCTCGGGCATAATAGGGTGGTTCCGGTGACGGTGGTGAACGGTGAATAACCCGATTCGTTGGGGAGACTGCGTAAACCAAGGAGAACTATGGGTAAAGCGGGGAGCCAATCTTGTTTTCGAGCGATGATTGCTGTCTTGATGGTGCGATGAGATCTTTCAATTATTCCGTTGGTCTGAGGGCGATACGACAAAGTTCTTAGTCGGTGAAATCCGATGAGAGCTGAGAGTTCCCTAAAGAGTTCGGATTCGAATTGGGATCCGCGGTCCGTTATGACTTGCAGTGGTACACCAAATCTTGAAATCCATACATCGAGAAATGCGTGTGCTATTGATGTGGCTGTAGTATCAATCAGAGGATATGCTTCTATCCATCTTGTGGCACGATCGATGCAGGTTAGGAGATATCTATATGGGGAAGGATATGTTTGACCGGGCAAAGTGGTTGGCGGTAAGGGACCGACGATGTCGATATGTACCGTTTCAAATCTTGAACTTGGTAAATCGAAGGGGGTTATTTCTGATTTTGTATGGCGAGAAATTTTTGAGGATTGACATGATTCACAATTTCGGGACCAAGTTCGAATATCCTTATTCATTGAGGGCCAAAAGTATCTTGATTTAATGATACGAAGTGATTGCTTGATGCCTGGATGAGAAATATTATGAAATTGATTGAAGATGGAAGATCGATGCTGCTTGGGAACAAAAGGACGGGGATATGGCGTGGATGTATCGCAATATAAAGTTGTATTTTCTGGAAACGGGAACGGCTTGAGACGTGGGAGAAATTCTTGCGTTTCTTGATCTTTTTGTTGAGATTCCGCGATTGCTGATAAATCGAAAGCGTCGATATGTACTGCGTTTACGTTGCGTGAAAGGCAGTCCGCTACGACGTTTTCGGATCCACAGATATGTATTACATCGCATACGTATTCCGTGATGGCAGACCAATGACGTTGTTGTCGGTCTGTCTTGGCTCGTAAGGGACTCTTGTAGGCAGAAACCATCGGTTTGTGATCCGTGAAGAGTATTACTTGACGACCTTCTAAAAATTGACGGAAATGCAGGACGGCTAGGTATGCTGCGAGTAATTCTCTATCGTATGCGGCGTACGCTTGCTGAGTTGTAGTTAATTTCTTGGAAAAGAAGGCGATGGGAACTGGTGTGCTGTCGATTATTTGATGAAGAACTGCTCCAGCTGCTATTTGTGAGCAGTCCGTAACTAAATGAAGGATTGAGCTTGATGGAAGAGGATGACAAAGCGTAACGGCGTTCCGTAGTGCATCCTTGACATCTTGAAAGGCTTGAATTGCTTCGTCGTTCCACTGTAGACTTTTGCTTTGAGTTCTGACGATTTCACTTAAAGGTGAGACTAAATCGGCGTAACGGGGTATCATATGGCGATAGAATCCCGTCATTCCTAGGAATCTTCTGAGGCTTTGGTAATCTTGCGGTTGGGGAATATCTTGAATTTCGGAGACTTTGTTTACAGGAGGACGAATGCCTGCTGGGGAAACTTCATGACCCAGAAATTCAATTTTGGATTGCTGAAATATGCATTTTTCTAAGGAAATTCTTAAATTGTGTTCTTGAAGGATCTTGAATACGCGTTCTAAGTCTTTCAAATGGTCAACTGCGTTATTTGAATGGACTAAAATATCGTCGAGATACACAAATACGCAGTCAACTCCTCTGAAAATTGTATCCATGAGGCGTTGAAATGTTGCAGGGGCGTTTCTTAAACCAAATGGCATGTATAAATACTGAAATAAACCAAATGGAGTTGTTACAGCCGTTTTCTCGATATCTTCTGGGTGGACTGGAATTTGGTGATATGCTCTGACTAGATCGATTTTGCTAAAGCATGATTTTCCGTGCAGAAATGTTGACAGACTTCTTATATGAGGAAGTGGATATCTGTCCGGTTTCGTGACAGCGTTTAGGCTTCTATAATCACCACACGCCCGCCATTCGCCTGGTATCTTCTTCGGAACGAGGTGTAACGGTGAGGCCCATGGTAATTTTGAGGGTTCTATAATTCCATCTTGAAGTAAGTTGTTGAAAGTAGCCTTAGCTGAGGATAATTTATCGGGTGGAAGACGTCGAGGGCTTGCAAACACTGGCGGTGCGCTGCCAGTGTCGATGGTATGCTTGACAGTGTTGGTGGAAACTTTCTGCGGTTGAGCTGGTTTCAGTAGTGAGGAGTACTTGTCAAGCAGGTTCCTGATTTCTTGAGGTAATTTGTCGGTAGGGTTAATATTGATGAGGTGAAGGTCTTTGGATTGCACAGGTTTAGTAGTGGCTTGAAGAGTTGTTGCTCTAACCTTCAAAATGCCATGCTTACAGTCCACAAGGATGTCATAATGAGATAGAAAATTGGCGCCGAGAAGTGGACTGGAGACTTGGGCGACGACGAATGTCCACCTGAATATTCTTCGTAATTTAGGAATTGATATGTCCAGTGTTACTTCTCCGAATATTTCGAGCGGCTGACCGTTTGCGGTGGAAATCTTTACTGCGGTTGGGTGGAGTTGACAATCATTGACACAAGTTGGTGGTAAAATCGAGATGCTCGCTCCTGTGTCAATGATAAAATTGACCTTCAGACTTGCGATGCGAGCTGCGACTGAGATCAGCGGCAGGCCGGACGTCGCGTTAATCACAGCCTGCTTATCTAGTTTTCCGACGTTTCTCTTGATGGTGAGGAAGATCTTGAATTTGGGCGTGACGAGGGGAGCAGCTTGGCGTCATCTTTATTTGGCACTTGCACCATGGCCTGCAGGTCCTTGCTTGGGGGCCATAATAAAGGTGCGCGCGGCACACCACCGGCCGCTGATTCTCGCTGAAGGGTTTTAGGCCGATGGGGATATTCGTTCTTGGGCTTGTATTGGCTCGAGTTGACGTTGGCGCCGCGTAGCAGCTTTGTTGAGCGAACGGTATTAACTCATCGGCTAGTTTGCCGAGTTGAGTTAGCGTCAGCTCCTTTTGTGCTGCTACGACGGGCGCTATTGAGGATGGGAGCGCCTGGATGAATTTATGCTTCACCAAATCATCGCTGACGCCCACCTTCAGTGCCGTTTGGTGGATATCTTGAAGGAATTGGAAGGGCTTTCCAGTGAGAGGAGTGTTGGAGATGAGTCGTTCGAAGAGTTCTGGCTTCGTCTTTTCGTAATGACTCACGATTTCTTCTTTTAAATCGGTGTACGACTTGTTGGAGAGAGTTGCTGCTGAAATTCGTGAGACGACTTCGGGGGGTAACGAGGCTAGAACATGGAAAAATTTGGTCTCTTCGGATGTTATTCTGGAAATGTGGAATTGTGCCTCCATGATGGAGAACCATCCTGCGGCCGACGCTTCAGAGAACGTGGGTGGCTTGATGGTGACATGGTGCACTCCTGATTCAACAGATTCCATCTTGTGGGAATGTAATTCGGGTCTGCTGCTGCTTCGGTTCCGACCGGATACTACGGGTGGGCGGCGAAGAGGCGTGGCTTCGGTTTGTTCCGCCCGGCGACTGAAGGATGCTGCTTCGGGTCACTCCCGGGGTCACCAATTGTAGCTTGTTTCTTCTTGCTACTACTTGTATTTGCCGGGAAGAATGAAGGATACGAGAGGCAGGCTATCTCTTTGTTGGGTATCTCTTCTAGGGGCCTCTCGTGTCCTCTTCTCTCCCTGTCGTTTGGGAGGTTGGCGTCTTGAAGAAAAAGCCGGTCGCTTTCAGAGTTTATTGAGTTCTTGGTTGGCTGGGGTAATTTTACAGAAGATTTTGTTATTGTATATACAGCTGAATTAATTAAATATATATATATATATATAAATTTATGTACAATACTTATTTATAAAGATTATATATGATTCTTAAAATTACACAATGATAAAATATATACAATTTGGTAACGCGCAAAATTGGTTTGTCGGTAACTAATATAAAAATAATATAAATGCGGAAAATTAACTGCGCGGCCCCACAAGAGATATAAGTGCAGTCCCAGTAGATACTTTTAAAAAACACTTGGACATGTTTTTAGCCAACATACCCGACCAACCTACAGTGTCAGGGTATTCCTCTGCCAGACCAGCCCCCACAAATTCAATAGGGGACCAAATCGTATGGCAGGAGCGAGAGAAAAGAGGGGTGGCGACCCCGTCGTGGCCCCGCCTCAGGAGGCGCTGAGCGGACTTCGAGGGAGCAGCGCACCCTTGAGGCAGAAGCGCTTTAAGGTAAATTTAAGGTAAATTCCAGTTGTTAGCTATTTTTATTGATCCTACTGGATGTCGTATATCTAATGACACTGGAAATACTGCATCTTCAACCTTGGAATATATCCTAATATCCAGTGCATATGACCTCAAAATATCCCTGAAATTGGTCAGATTTCAAAAGATTTCCCGGGGGGCTTACAGTGCCCCCGGACCCCAAGCTGTATGGGCTCGCCGCGCTCGCCATTGTCCCCCCCGCATCTGAGTAACACTTTCAAAATGCGTTCCCTCACTTCTTTATTTAGCACTACACCACTGGCAAGGGCACCTCTTTGGTGGTCCGGAATAATTTCACAGCCAGGTGGTAAATTGTGGTGTGGGATCACTTTAACATATTGCTTCCCAGGAGGGATCACTTTAACATATTGCTTCCCGAATGCTTTGGGAAGCAATATGTTAAAGTGATCCCAGTATATCAAAGGGTAATTATTCGTTTTAACACGCATCTCACTAATGAACTGAAAACTTGTTTTTCTTATGTAATTTGATGCGTACTGTTTGAAAATGACCTTCATTTCCTTGGGAAATGTGCCATTTTTTTCAGAAATGACCTAACCTAACCTAACCTAATCTAACGAAACAATTAAATAACTCGGGTTAATTGAATGCCTGGTTAGTTCAATTGAATGGCCAGTTAGGTCAACTGTATGCCATTGATGATTGGTTAGGTTAAGTTGTAATATTTTCGTTAAAATTAACGAAAATATCATGACAACCTAGTAATTTTTTACTATCACTCCGGTCTCTTCAATTCCCATAATTTATAGATCAATGGATTCGTTATTACACCAGGAATGCGATTTGGATAGTCTCAAGTGAGGGAACTGGCCCAAAACTAAGTTAGGATACGAAGTTTGTTTTGGGGTATAAGTGTGAAAAAATACCCTAAAATGCGGGTAATTCCTTCAGTAGAGACTATCTAGGGCGCATTCGCGATGTAAAAACGAATCCATTGATATATAAATTATGGAAATTGTAGAAACAGCCAACATGAGTGACCTAAAAGGTATATATATACACATTTATACATATGTAGTAAAACGAACACTGTGTATATATTCACTGTATATATTATATATACCATAAAACTATACTAACCTAACCTAACCTAATTTTAGGTACTACTCTTACCTATATATATATATATATATATATATATATATAAACTGACTGAAAAAAAATCACAATATATGCGTGTTCCCCTTCTCCGTTTCTTATCACGCACCGACCTATGACAACGAAATGCTTTTCGGATTTTATCGAACACACACTTATTACCACAAACAATACCTTTCTTGTTTTTCTTAGGGCAAATAAATTCTTTTAGCAATACACCATGTTCTACATAAAAATTAAATGCAGCCTCTTCATCATCAAAAAATTTGCGTGAAGTTAAACACAGTGAATAATTACAACCATCGCAAACCGACGCCATCGTGACACTAAAATCTTATGAGTTCAGGTCAAACCCCCCAATTTTGTTAGCGGTACCTTCCTAACCTTTGTGGGATCAGCCATTTTATCACTCCCAAAAACATGATCCGCGATTTTATCGCTCAAAAAAATAATTTCTTAACATTAATTTATAGCTTTAATCGGCATTTGCCTTCATATTGTACTTAATAAAAGTTGTTTAAAAAAATGTAAAGAGTCTTATGGTAAACTTTATTTTCAGTTTCCAGAGGCTGGACTGATAGTAAAAAATTACCCTTAACCTAACCAATCATCAAGGACGTACAGTTGACCTAACCGGGCATTCAATAATGCAGGGGGGCAGATAACGGAAAAGTACCAAAAAATGTTTACTGTATTCATATACATAAAAAAGTTACTGAAAAAAAGGGCACTTCTGAGATATGGAGGGAAAAAGGGCAGGGGCTCAAGCCCCTGTGGTCCCCCCTCTGCTGGGGTTGCCAGATCAGATGGTTTCCAAATCCGGAGATTTTACCTACAAAGCTCATCATTATTTGTTTATGTAGCTAAACCGATATATAAAGTTCCTCATTTTTTACACAAAATTAATTGATCAAGAAAAAAATACATACATAACCAGCTTAGTTACTTATTTCCTTATAAATAATACCCAAATTTCAAGAGACCTGGCAACCCTACCCTCTGCACGGCCCTGACTCTTAGCCTAACTAATTCTTAGGGTGCTAACCTAAATTAAATTATTCCAAATGGTTGTGTTATAACTTTTAAATTACTGAGATTACTAAAAAAATACCAACTTGACGAAAGTAACGTTGTAATTGGTTGTACACGATAGTATGTGTGAAAAAATTGTTGAGGCAGGGAACTGTATGGAATGAAATTATATTGTATTATTTTGTTAAATATAACCATATTATTTAATT
This sequence comes from Bathynomus jamesi, assembly GCA_023014485.1. Classification (NCBI taxonomy): domain Eukaryota; kingdom Metazoa; phylum Arthropoda; class Malacostraca; order Isopoda; family Cirolanidae; genus Bathynomus; species Bathynomus jamesi. The sequence continues at coordinate 1,102,027 of JAJOZX010000064.1, read as the reverse complement.
TATTCTATTTATTTGAATTTTAACTTTATTTTCAATTTAATTTATTTTTTCTGACGACTGACTTTGATTACATTTAATTTTAAATTTATTTAAGTCTTACGCATGTTTAACGGTAAATTGGTCTGGGTTTGTTCATAAGGTTTATTAAGGGATTTTAGTTGTAACTTGAATGGGACAAAGTTGTGGATATCCTTCGAGAAGATATCTTTTAACAACCAAACGTGTTATAGCACTTCATGTGGATAGTCTGTGACGCAAATAAAGCAAATGGGTGTAGACAAATTTTACAAAGTTCCATATTTGTTTCGGAGATTACAAGATACTTCCGTTCAGGTGGTTGCTTGAGTGGTTCCGATACCACTACCAGAATAGGGTTAACCTTTTTCCTTAGGCGGAATATGTGGTGGTCGGTTTAAATTTGGATTTTTTAATTTATTTTTTGGCTCTTTGTCTTTGAAGACTTAGCATTCATAGCTGAGGGAGATCTACGACAAGTAGGATTGATTTGCTTCTGTTTGTGGTATATATGACAAAAGAATTTCTTGTGGGAGCACCTTTGGGAAGTATGACCAGAGGCGCGCCTAGGGTATTTGCCGCGGGGATGCGAGTTAGAACTTGCCGTCCCCTTATTCACTCAATAACCACAATTATTATATTATATATATAAAAGTTATAATAATTACACTAATTGATTGATGATCTTGATAACTGAAGTTGATTGAAGTCATGTATTGATTAATTGAAATGACTTCACTGAACTGACTGAGGAATAGGCTATTGCAATTTTAGAGACTTTTGAAAGGAAATTGAAAGAAAGTTTTGTTTTTTATTTTGGAGTTTTCTGCCGCCCCCTAAAACCTGCCGCCCGGGTGCTGCGCACCCCTTGCACCCCCCTGGTTGGCGCGCCTCTGAGTATGACCATCGTACCGGATTTCAGGCGTAAAATATTTCCCTTCTTCAAACTGATCCGCCTTTCAAAGAAAAGAAACTGGTCTACGAATGGAAAATTCATAATCTGTAACTCAATATTTTGTGAAAGTGACAAATATTTTCAATCATGATTATCGGCACCATTATCGGCCCACTATGGGCACCATTGAAATGAGAGAAATTAATATTTTTTTAACTTATTTTAACTTTTTTTTAATAATGAGTACATTTTGAATAGGAGAAATTTAATTTATTTAATTTAACAGCTTTAATGAACATAAACAAAAAATATTTGTAGTTTCTTTAAAAATTTGACAATTTATAACATTACATTATCATTAGTCATACCTAACTAAACCTAACCTAACATAGCCTAACCTATCCTATCCTAACCTGACCTGACCTAACCTCGTTGGTGCCCATAGACCGGAAAAGCCCTTGATTATCTTGCTATTCCGTAAGAATATACAGGGTGTCCCATAAGTCCGGTCTCATAGAAAAATTTATTTTAAATTAAATTTACAAAAGTTATACATTAGGACTAAAACAAATGTTCAAATTGATCGTCTTGTTTCGGGACCTTTTTTTTTTTTTGTTGCAGGTAGAAAAGGCCTCCGGAGGCCTTTTCCTGAGGAGTGTAACTCGCTTCCATATTAGCCATTTGGACATTCGTTTTAGTTCTAATGTATTACTTCTGTAAATTTAATTTAAAATAAATTTTCCTATGAGACCGGGCTTATAGGACACCCTGTAGATAGGCCTGTTCACAGTGGGCACACAATAATAAATGTAATTAACTAAAGATTAATTACATTGGTCAACAAAGATTTTTCATCAGAGTATAATTTGTGGTGGCTGGATAGCATTTTTCACGCTGATTCCAAAACTGCATTCAGATTTTTTATAGCACGTATAGTTTTCAAGATGAAGGCATATATATCACTACACAGATTTAACCATTTTAATTAAATAGGCAAAATACTAATATTTCAACATTTGATTGTGTTTATTTTATTGTGTTTTTTTAGTTTATTCATCTTATTTATTTCAATTATCTTAATTATACATCTTATGTATTTCAGGTGTGAGCTTTTATGTCTAGCCTAGCAGCATTGTGATTCAGGCAACAACGCCGTGCTTTGTGTGTCAAAAGATCAGTCCAGTCCAAGAACTTGTTGTGTCAAGTTGGTGTACATTTTTTTTGAATTTATAGTTTGCTCAGGTCAGTCAACATGCCTCGACAATGTAAGAATGACCCCGACAAGTTCTGTTTCGTATGCGGCCAGTTGACAACTAAAACACAGCGACGAAGTATTACAACCGACATTAAGAAAATATACAAGCTATACTTTGGTTGCCATCTAGGTGACCAAGGTAAACCATGGGCGCCACATCAAATCTGTTCTGGCTGTTCAAATGGATTACGTGATTGGCTTAACAAAAAGAAAGCTTCAATGCCATTTGCCATACCCATGATATGGAGGGAGCCGAGAGATCATCATGATGACTGTTATTTTTGTAGTGTGAACTTAATGGGGTTTTCTGCCAAGAACAAACACCAGATTGTATATCCAAACTTGGATTCAGCACGTAGACCAGTAAAACATGATGAAACATTGCCCATTCCAATTCCCCCAAGTGATAGGCTAGATTCTATCATAGATGACATGGAAAGTGATGAAGTTGCAACTGGCGTTTCCGGACCATCTACAGAACCAGAGTACACTTTTGAAGGTAGACATTTAGAGCCTAAAAGTTAACCCAAGGACAGTTGAATGATCTTGTTAGAGACTTATCGCTGTCTAAAGAGAAATCAGAGCTTCTCGCCTCAAGACTAAAGGAGAACAATTTACTTGAGAACAATGTTTGTATTAGTTACTACCGAAAGCGGAATTTTGAATTAACAGCATTCTTTTCAGTAGACGGTCCTCTCTGTTATTGCCATGACATCAATGGACTATTTACAGCCATATCTCAGACGTATGTGGCATCTGAGTGGCGCCTCTTTATTGATTCGTCGCAGAGAAGCCTGAAAGCAGTTCTTTTGCATAATGGTAATATAATGCCATCCATCCCCATTGCCCATTCCGTCCATCTAAAAGAGACATATGACAATATGGATATACTACTTAAGGCAATCAAATACGACAGTCATCAATGGAATGTTTGTGGAGATCTAAAAGTTATAGGAATGCTTATGGGTATGCAGTCAGGATTCACAAAATTTTGTTGTTTCCTTTGCCTGTGGGACAGTCGCGCCACTATAGAACATTACACCAAAAGTGACTGGCCACTTAGGTATACATATGTCCCAGGGATAAGCAATGTCCAGTCTGTCCCTTTAGTGGATCCCAAAAGATCTATCTGCCACCTCTTCACATTAAACTTGGTTTAATGAAGAATTTTGTTAAAGCAATGGGTAAAGTCAATTCTGAAGGGTTCCAATACCTTTCAAGGAAATTTCCGAAGGTTACTGCAGCAAAATTGAAGGAAGGAATTTTTGTTGGGCCACAAATAAGGGAGGTTTTGAATGACACTGAATTTGAAAAAGTCCTAAGTCCGCTGGAATTGAAGGCTTGGCTGGCGTTCAAATGGATATGTGAAAACTTTCTTGGAAGCAACAAGTCACCTGCGTATAAGGATGGAGTCAAGAACCTCCTTGATGCCTTCAAATAAATGGAGTGTCGAATGTCGTTAAAAATTCACTTCCTACATTCCCACTTAGATTTCTTTCCTGAAAACCTTGGTGCAGTGAGTGACGAGCAAGGAGAGCGCTTCCATCAAGATATTCAAATGATGGAGAAGCGCTACCAAGGATATTGGAATGAAGGCATGATGGCGGACCATTGTTGGATGCTGTATCGTGACAATCCAGGCCAAATTTACAAAAGGAAATCACACTCACAGCGCTTTTAATAAAATAATGTATATATTCTTTATTTATAAGTACATTGAATAAGGTATATGATGTATTTGTTGTTTAGCATTCCTAAGTGTGATCTATACATCCATAAATTTTCTTATAGCAATATCAAAAACTTAAAAATATCAAAACCAGTGTATCTATATAACTATACGTGCTAGAAAAAAATAAAACCAGATTCGGAATCAGCGCGAAAAATGCATTAAGAAAAGTGTGATCATGTTTGTGATGAGAAAAAAAGTTTCATTTTGTTGGCCAGTGTTATTAATGGGTAAGGTGACCAAAGTGTCAATTTTCGGCGGGACAGTTCCGCTTTGGAGAAGCGTGTCCCGCTGACGTATGGTGTCCCGAAATTGTCCCGCTTTTGGAGAAGCGTGTCCTGCTGACGTATGGTGTCCCGAAATTGTCCCGCTGACGTATGGTGTCCCGAAATTGTCCCGCTTTGGAGAAGGTGTCCCGCTGACGTATGGTGTCCCGAAATTGTCCCGCTTTGGAGAAGCGTGTCCCGCTGACGTATGATGTCCCGAAATTGTCCCGCTGACGTATGATGTCCCGAAATTGTCCCGCTTTTGGAGAAGCGTGTCCCGCTGACGTATGGTGTCCCGAAATTGTCCCGCTTTGGAGAAGCGTGTCCCGCTGACGTATGGTGTCCCGAAATTGTCCCGCTTTTGGAGATATTGAGCAAAAATGTGCCGCTTTATTAAAATTACTACCAATAATTAATGTTTTTATTGGTGTTTTCAAGCATTATGTAATACAAGACGAAAGTTGTCAGTTTGCACTGGTGGAAAAGTGGTAATTTAATTCTGACTCTATTTCGTTATTGTCTCTTATTTGATTTTTATTGTTAGTATTGTGTATATATATATATTTGGTACAACAGAGAATGGAGCATATATGTATGTGTCATATAGGGGCTCGTTTTTTGCTGAAATTAACATTGAAATATTTGCTTACGATGCCACCAAAACGTGTTTTTTGAGTATCGCAATTTCAAAATTTTTTCAACCGCGGCAGGGGGACACCCCCTCCCCCCATTGGACTCCCTAGTGGGGGTGTTCAGGATATGTCCCACTTTTAACTTAAAAAAATCTGGTCACTTTATTAATGGGTCACCAATCTGGTCTTTCGACCAAATAAATAATGTCATTAATAAAGGAGATTAAAATAGGCTTCGTAATTTTTGTTTAATTAGCAAACATAAAAGAATATTTAGCGATTGACAACTAGTTTATATTGAAATGTGCAAATATTTCAATTATTGATTGTTAAGAATAAGAGTCGTTACATGCGGGACAAAAGTTCAGTGATTCAGTGATATTAAAAACAATAATCATGGGCGGATTCAGGGGGGGGGGGGGCCAGGGCCGTTTCCTGGCATAAGCAGACTAAGCGGCCGCTTAGGGCCCCGCTGCTACTAGGGGGCCCCTATATAGGCTCCCAGGTCATAGCTCAGTGGGCAAGAATAGGAATATAGCTGAAGTTATTATTAATATTATTGTTATTATTATCCTTATTATTATCGTATTAATTAAAGTTTTTGTATAAGACAAACGAAACGTTTTGGTCGTTAAGTGTAAATAACTATTGTGAGATCTTATTTCTATATTATTTAACTTTATTCTTACTATATGCTTATACTTTCCTAAATGTTTAATTTTTCTAGTATTGTAAAACATTATTATTATTATTATCATCATCATCATTATTATCATTATTTAGCAGATTAGTTGTGGTTAACTAGATGTGACTTCGTGCATCTTGGAAAATGAAACGACATTATCCATCAGGAGATGAAAGACGGAAAAAGAAGAAAATAGAGGAGGAGAAGCTTTCCAGTAGCACAGGTGAGATGTATATTCTTATGATTACAGTTCAGGCAACTAGGTTAGGTAGACCATCAAGCTAGGCAAGTGCTCAGGAATCGTGTAGAGTAAGCTAGTTTCTGTAATATTTATAATATTTCGAAATGTGAAATTTAATGGATCACCACCTCAAATTCTGTTCACACAGATCAATTATCAAACAAGATAAGAAAGAGTATTTTAGCAAAATCTAACAGAATATGTAATGTTATGTTCTTCTCAGGAGCACTACTGAAATATTTGGAAAAGCCATCCTCAGCAAAGCCTGATGAGCATCATGAGCCAACAGCAGGACCATCCTCTATGCAACCTCAAACACCAGTAGAAGTAGAGCCTGATGAACCAACAAGTGGCCCATCTTCTGTTCAGCTTCAAACACCATACACAGGCATTTCTACTGAGCAACAAGAACCAAGATCTGCTCCACCGCTTGATCCGTATGACTGGCCACTTGTCCTGTCAGATGCCTTGAAGACAGATCTGGTGTCTCGAGGACCATTTCAAATCAGTCCAGATTTCACATTCCCTAAAAGAGAGGACGGTAGAAGCTTTCATCACCATTACATGTACAGAACATTAATTAATGGGGAAAAAATAAAGCGAAGCTGGCTGATGTACTCTAGAAGGAATGATGCTCTTTATTGCTTCTGCTGCAAGGTGTTTTCAAGGAAGTCGTACAAACTAATAACGGATGGACTTTCAGACTGGATAAACGTTGGTTCGCTTCTGAAAGGCCATGAAAATAGTTCAGAACATGCAGATAACATGGCAACCTGGAAGGATCTGGAACTGCGGCTAAAAACTGGGAGGACCATTGACCAAACTGAAATGTCATTAATGGAGGTAGAGCGAAGACGCTGGCGAGATGTTCTCACACGTCTTGTAAGTATAATCCAATCACTGGCAGAGAGAAACCTTGCTTTCAGGGAGTCTTCCTCTACATTGTACAATCGAGACAATGGCAACTTCTTGAAGGAGGTTGAGCTGCTTGACAAATTTGATCCAGTGATGAAACAACACATCAGCAGAGTCGAAAGTGGCCAATATAGTCATTCAAGTTACCTAGGAAACATCATTCAAAATGAGCTCATTGGGTCCATTAGTGGGAAGATCTTGGATGCCATTGTTGCAGAAATAAAACAAGCTAAATATTACTCACTCATTTTAGACTGCACTCCAGACATAAGCCATCAAGAACAGATGTCGATTATTATCAGAACTGTAAAATGGGTGAAGTACCAGAAATAAAAATACTTCTTGGGCTTTCTTGAAGCTTCAGAAAGTACAAGCCTGGGTTTATCAGTTCTGATTCTGAAGAGACTAGATGAACTGAATATTCACTTTGATGACTGCAGAGGACAGTCATATGACAACGGAGCGAACATGAAGGGTTCAGGCAAAGGTGTTCAGGCAAGGTTATTACTTATTAGAGAAGAATTGTCGTGCACTCTGTTCCATGTGGGGCTCACACTCTGAATCTTGTAGTGGCTGATGCAGCTAAAGCTTCCACAGATGCCATTAGCTTCTTTGGCAACGTACAAAAATTGTACAACCTTTTTGCAGCAGCTACACAGAGATGGACAATCCTAAAGAAGCACGTGAACATAACACTCAAGTCTTGGAGTGAAACCAGGTGGGAGAGCCGGCTTAAGAGCATTGAGGCTGTGCGATACCAACCACAACATCAGAGAGGCCCTGTTGGAAGTCAAAAACAATGCCACAGATGCCATAGCCAGTACTGAAGCACAAGCACTCGCAGAGGAGGTAGGGTCTTATCGCTTTCAGATTTGCACAGTAGTATGGTATGACATTCTTCATGCAGTTAACCATGTGAGCAAACTTCTGCAGTCTCCTACAATGCAGTTTCGTGTGGCAGTCAACCTCCTCACAAAAACAAAAGACTCACTCACCAGCTACAGAAACACAGTTTTTGTTGCAGCACAAGTCGTAGCTAGGGACATATGTGAGGAAATGAATGTGGAGGCTGTGCTGAAGGAGAAGAGGCTCAGATCCACAAAAAAGCACTTTGCTTACGAAGCTCCTGACGACCCATTTACAGAAGCCTTAAAGAGGCTGGAAGTCAAATTTTTCAATGTAGTGGTGGATTGTGCCATCGGGTCAATAAATGAGAGATTCAAAACATTAGATGATGTGAGGGACATATTTGGGGTTCTCCTAAACTTCACCACAATGAACAAGGAAGACTTGTCCTGCAAGTGTGAAAAGCTCTCTAAGATACTGAGCTCTGGAGCTGACTCTGACATTGATGGAAGAGAACTGGCCCTCGAAATTAAGAACTTGCCTACTTTACCCTCACACAACATGACTGCATTGGAGCTTCTCTCCTTCATTTATCAGAAGCAATTGGAGGAACTATACCCCAATCTCTGGGTTGCACTAAGAATTGCCTGCACTCTACCTGTGACAGTAGCGTCAACCGAGAGGAGCTTCTCTAAGATGAAGCTAATCAAGAACTACCTCAGATCATCAATGGGGCAAGATCGCCTCAGTGGCCTTGGCATCGTAAGCATCAACCAAGACGTTGGCAGGGAGATTTCATATAATGATGTTATTGATGATTTCGCCCAGAAAAAATCTAGGAGGCAAAAATTTTGAAGATACAAACTGTTCTGTATAACTGTTAGCTATTACACGATTGTATCGTACAGTTAGTAATTGTTTGGTAGTTGATAATTGAATTATTTTTTATACATAGTTCTGTCATTTATCCTAAATAATGTATAAGTTAATTTTCAGGAATTTCATGGAGTATTTTTTCTGTTTGTCTTCTGAAAGTACATATTCGTTGTTTTGGACATAAATGTTTTATTAAAATTGTTTCATAATTGTTTTTTATTAACACAGCCAATTTTTGTATGCGTGTGCTGAGGTGATGTAGTAAGGCGTGGGTTGGTGGATGGAGGGGTGGAGCCTCAAATGGGTATATTGTTTAGGGCCCCCTAATGGCTAGAAACGGCCCTGGGGGGCATAGGGGGTACGTGCCCCCTTAGGCTAGATCCCGAAAAGAGACCAAGTCGAATTTTTACTGAATTCCATAAAACGCTTTACACCATTTTTCCAACATTGCCGAGGAAATTGCTCATAATAAGACGAGGGCCTATGTTGTTGTTGTTGTTGTTGTTTAGCCGATCAGCCCACCCTGATCGAGCAAGCCGGCGGCACGCAGGTAACCGATCGCCCTCTCCGGAGTGGACCAGAGGTTCAGCGCACTCGTGATGTTGTGTTGTGTTCGTTGTTGTGCTAGAGCGGTACAGTCCGTCATAATGTGTTCAATTGTTTGTGGTGTGTCTTGGCACAGGTGGCAGGTGTCGTCTATGGAGTTGTCTAGTCTGTGTTTATATGTCCGTAAGTTGGGGTGATGTCCACATCGGAATCGTGCTAAGTTAACTCGATCCGATCTGCTCAGGCTGATCTCTGACCTGTTAATGGGTGGCGGCTTCGCACCTAGGACCGCATTCGGACCGAGTCGTGTCAGTGCTTTGTGGGTTAGGTGTGTGTGTATGTGTTTTCTGTACTGTGTAATGTCTGTGGGGCGTGGTATGAAATGGAGTATTTGGTTATAATGTCTCTCTGGTGTTACCTTAATGGTGCGAGGTGTTGGTGCATGATTGTACATGTAGTGGCAAGGGTGTTGTGGGTTAGTTGTCGCTGCTGCCATGAATTGTGTTCCCCTCATGTCTAAATGTTCCCTAACTTTTAGTATTTTTGTTTCTGTGTGCAGGTGTTCTATTGGTGTTGTTTGAGTGCATCCTGTAATGATACGAAGTGCGTTGTTTTGTATTGTTTGTAAGGTGTTTATGTGTGTGTTTGAGATAATGGGAGCCCATCATGGGCTAGCATAGTCCATAACTGAGCGAATATATTGTTTGTATATGAGTGATGTTGTTTCCTGCTGGTGTCCAAAGTTTGTGCCTGTTAGTACCCTAAGCGTGTTAAGTCTTGACGTACATTTGTTTTAATGTCCTGAATGTGGTTTGCAAAAGATAATGATGTGTTGTATGTGACACCTAGTATTTTGGTTCTGTGAGTGTGTGGAATGTTGATGTTGTTTAGTGTAAGTTGTGGAATTACCTGGTGTTCTTTTGTGTTGCTTGTAAGCAAGGTGATGGTTGATTTTGTGGGCGCTACTTTGAGTCTATTGTGTGTGAGCCAGTCTTGTATACTGTTTATGTATGTTTGTAGGTTATTTGTAGCGGTGTCGATGTTGTTGTGGGTGGACGTTAGAGTGATATCATCTGCATATGATGATAAGGTAAGCTTGTTATCTATGGGTGTTGGAATGTCATGCATGTATAAGTTGAAGAGTGTTGGTGAGAGAACAGAGCCTTGAGGGACCCCGTTCGGAAAAAGCTTGTTTTTGGATGACTTGCCATTAAATGTGACATGTGAGTATCTTCCTGAGAGATAGTTGCTCAGCCACCTTTTGGTGTTATTGTGCATGTTTGTGTTGAGTATTTTGTTTATGAGAGGGAAGCGTGGGATAGCATCAAATGCTTTACTAATGTCTATTGTTGCTAATAGTGTATGTTGAGCTGGTCTTCTAGAGTTGATGCCATCCATGATGTGCTGCGTGAGGTTAGTGAGTAATGTCGTGGTTGAGTGGTGAGGTCTGAATCCATGTTGAGCAGGCGATAGTGGTATGTGTGGGTTGGTGATTTGTAAGATTAGTCTTTCTGTTACTTTGGAAGGTGTGCATAGTAAAGTAATGGGTCTATAGGAAGCTGGTTTGTTGGATTTTTGTTTGGTTTGAGTAGTGTAATAATTTTACCTTGTTTCCATATGTCAGGAATAATACAGTGTTGGTATGAATATGTGCTGATATTTGTGAGAGCTAGTATTCCTTGTGGGCCCAAGTGTTTAAGGTGTATGTTAGATATGTTGTCTGGTCCAGTAGCCTTCGAATTTTTAATTTTTGATGATCTTGGTGGTCTGGTCTGTATTGAAGGGTGTAATGGTCGTGTCGAGTCTGTAGGTTTTCTTGTGTCTGGCTGTTTGTCTGTCTGCGTGTTTCTGGTTGTTGTCTCTGTTTAAGTGACTTATCTTTGCGTAGTGATTAACTAGAATGTTAGCTTGTTGTGTGTATGTTGGGATATTATTTTGGCTGCGACAGATAGCCGCGTGTGAGGTGTGAATGCCGCTGTTAGAGTGGGTAATGCTGTTTATAGTCTTGTATAGCCTGTACGTATCTGTGGAGTGGTTTAGTGTTGTTATGAATTCCCTGAATGTTTCTGTTTGTTTTTCTTTGAGTTTGTTGTTTATTTCTGTGTTGAGCTGTTGTATCTGCTGCTTTATGGCTTCTGTGTGTGGTGTTTGTGTGTTATGTTTGAGGTTGTTACGTTGCCTTATGAGGTGGGCTATTTCTCTAGTGTAATTTGGGTTGTACAGTATTTCCTAATGTTGCCCTTGGGTATGTATTTGTTTGCATTATTGATAATCTGATTAAATGTCTTTAGTGTTGTATCGATGTTTATGATGGGTGTGCTGTTTAATGTGGTGAATTGTTCCTCAGTCTGTATTTTGAACTGTTCCCAATCAGCTTTCTTGTAATTTCTGTAAGTGTGCCTAAGTATGCATTATAATCTGTACTATAAAAAGGGACTCCTGTCTGTCCGTCTGCGATTCTGAACATAGAAATAAATGCGCTTTGCTTTGTTTCAACTTACTGAGGATTCAATTATTCAGCCAATAAAACTATAGAAAAGAACGCAGCAATGAAAATCTTAAGCTTCACAAATTCACATCCGAACCCATTGTATCAAGATTTGTGTAGCTTAAGATTTTCACTGCTGCGTTCTTTTCTATAATTTTATTGACCGAATAATTGACTCCCCAGTAATTGGGGGGGCCGCAGGCCCAAGTACCGCAGGTCTAGCTAAATGGGCCTGTGGGGCCCACTTTTGCTAGTATAATTTAAATGTGGATCTTCTCCTTAGCCCTTAGGGGAGTGAGTTTGATACCTTTCACAGTTCACGCACAAGAGGAAGCCTGTTTCCAGTAGCGCTCGCAGGATTTTCTGACAGGGGAATACTTCCACTACGTATTTTATATATAGAGTGTATATTAGGGGGGGTCCAAATTTTATATTCTTATTCTACACACTGCTCGGAGTTTCCTTTGGGCCCCTAAACAACATACTGTAATTACACCGCTATGCGCCCCACCTACCCGTTGCATATGCCCCCCCCTTTTTTTAAATTGAAATGAAATTGAAACCAATTCTTTGAATAAAGAAACCTGATAAATGACAAATATTAAAGTAAATAATGATATAAGTAAAGTTAAAGTAAGTTATATATATATATATATATATATATATATATATATATATATATATATATATATATATATATATAAATAATAAGAAATCTTTCTCCGTATATTACTTAAAGAATCAATTGAAGCATACTAAAATAAAAATATTCACCTTAAGAAATTTAATTGAAGCATATTAAAACCAAAATATTCACCTTAAGAAATTTAAAATCGTAAATTACTGACACCACTGGCCTTTCCATTCGAACACAGGTAGCTTTTTTCTCGACTCCAGTACATTCAAAATAAATTTATGTCTGTTTTCGTAACCAATTCTATCTTGTGATGCTTCTGTTACCACATTTACAGCATGTTCTATTCCCTGGCTGTGACAGGGAAAAGGAATAAGCTGAAGTGGTTCACTTCGAACTTTAAGATCATCATCATTTGTCAAATTCTGTAAAATAGGTGGAGGAGTGATGGTTTCGTTGTCCCAGTCGATCATGTTAGGATAATCGTCTCCTTCAAAGTTCAGTGTTTTTGGCAGCTCAAAATTTCTCGCATTGGTGCTCCTAGTTCTTGCTCGAATGATGTGCTGAAAAGCCAGCTCTCTGACCTCTCTTCTTGTGTCTGTTATCATTGAGAGTAAGATATTCTCTGGGTGGGAAAAATAGGCGTTATTTCTGAGGACACGCTCCATAATCATCCGATGCTTTTTATCTAAGCCTTTAAGCAAGTGCATGATATACTAAAAATTAGATGCTCCCTCATTTGCCTTTGGATGAGACTTTATCCAAAACCAGCCTGGAGCGTAAGCCAGCATTATAATTTTTACTAGGTCTTGGATGTTTTTGTCTGGATTCCGTGTAGAGACATATAAGCGCAGGATCCTGTTTGCTCGTGTTAGCCATCTTGCATGATGGAGGGCACCTGGGGATCTGGTGGCTAACGCTTGTGAGATGCGTCCACATTGTATGCTAATGCACATTTCATACATATATTTTTGGTCACTGCTGAAACTTTTAACAATATCGGCCGAAACTACTTTAATGTTGCCCTCTACAGGGGTAGAATCAACTATATCCAGTTTGGTCAAATCCTCTCGGAGTTTATTTCCAAGAGAACCTTTGAAGGTGTTTGGTCCCGAAGTGTTTCCATCAATTGCTTCAAATACATGCCTGAAGGGCAGTTCGTTTGCATGCAAAAGGCAAATCAGCCATTGTACCGGCCTGTCCAGATATAATTCAATCAATTTTAGCACTCCGCCAATCCTGCCAGTGTTCACTGGGGTGCCATCGCATAGCAAAGCTTTGAGGGATTCTTTGCTATTAGAATCAACTACAAAAGTTATTTCATCTGCAATACGACAAGCAGTTCCGTTATCTGGAGCTATATGATCCATGTAAACATCACCAGGTTCTTTGACTATTACATAATGTTCTTCGTACTCCATTCCCTTCTTTGTCTTAGTTTGATCTTTTCTACCATCAAATCCGATGCCTTCAATCTGTGTTTCTCTGATTTCACTTTGATTATTTCTTTTTACCCACACGTATTCTTTCTCTTTCCACTTTTTTCATATCCAACATATTGGTTTCGTCTAATATTCCCATATCCTTCAAAGCTGCATTTACTATAGCTGCAGTAGCTCTGTAACTTACACGGTATCTATCTGCTGTTATTGCTAAGTTATCATAAATAATTATGTTCTGATGGTTTTCTCTCAGCTCAAAATCCGGAACAAAGTCAATATCGTCGCTGTCATCATCAATTTTCATGCTCTCATCTTCCATAATATGTAAAGGGTCCAGTTTGCTGGTTGATGCGACATCCATATCTAGACTTATCTTGGCTCTTCTTTCTAATCCTTTAACTCTATCGTGAGTCCTTTTTCTTGCGGAAGTCGTTACTCTGTCGATTGGTCCTAGTTGGTTTTTTCTTTGTTTCTGCCCCACAAAAGACTCCCACTCAATCATTGGAACTCTAATATCACATCTGCAATCCGTTCGACTGATTTTTTTATCGTAATAAGTACAAGTGCAAATATCAAACATTTCATCGAATGTCTCCACCTTCTGCTGAAAACTGTTGTGTCTTTGTTTTAATGGTACTTTATTTAGCTTTGCTGCAGATTCTATCAATCGTTCAACTTTTATAGCTATTCCTTCAAATCCTATATGTGGCAAGGAAAACTTCTCCCAAATGGCTTCCACATCTTTAGTGACAATTCTGTAACATTCTTTTGCTGTTCTAGAACCTTTCGAAATCAGTTCTTCTCGTTTTCTTACCAATAAATAATGCCTAAATACGTCAGCCTTTGAAGGAGTCATTGAAGGTGGAAATTCTGCAGGGTAACCAAACGTTAAATTGTGCGTTTTGCTTCTTGTCGCCATGATTTCACTTATTTAGGCCTAGTAGCATTAATAACGAGAAACTAATTGTTAAATTCTAGCAACTGAATCATTCAATCTGAATTTAATGTAACTCATTCGGAATTAAATCACAACTCATTCAATCATAAACAATCTGAAAATAACAATCTGAAACTAAACAAAAAAACGTGACTAATTTATATAATTCATCTAATCTATCTAAATTAATCTATGTAATCTATTCAATCTATCTAAAACTCTATCTAAATAATCTATCCAAATTAATCTAATCTACTTAATAAGACTTAATATAATGCATGATTGTCACATTTCGGGTTTATATCTGTGGAGAGAGTAAAATTGGGGGGATGCTATGGAAGGGGTAAGGGGGGTCGCATATACTAATTTTTTTTTACAAGATGTTAAGATCATTTCCAACTACGTGCATACTGTGGAATTGGAGAAACTCGATTTTTTATATGTTTCGACCCCCCCCCCCCTAGTGTATATATATGAATGTATATAATATGGCATGGGAACGAGGCTGGCCTCAGGCCTCGAGGCCGAAGCCTTTTTAGGGGAGGCCTCACGAGGCCTTAAGATCGTTAGGCTGAAGGTATTTGCACCCAGAGGTGTGATATTCGAATGCAAATAATTAATGAATCTGGGTGCAGATACTCCCTTCGAAATCTTTTACAAATAAGCTCCTCCATGCTTTGGGAAGGCTCAACAATCTAGCCTAGCCTAGGCCTAAAGCTCTTCCAAAGGTAACCTACCTAGCCTCACACTAGCTTGTATCTCTTCTTTTTTTGAAATCCATAAGGAAAAGCAAGATTCTACTCAAAATTAATAAACAAAGACATAGCTCACTTCATTTAACTCATAAAAGGGAATTATTAAGCATTAAGCACGTTCATCTATCATACGCGGCCACACCACAACACCGACAGGCTGTGTGTTTACACTTGCCGGGTCACACAGTCAGACACAGTTGCCAGAACAAGACTTCCTGGACACCATACATTAGCCCAATAACTTTTTATTTCTCATTTCATGCAGTTCTTATTTCTCATTTTAATAGACCCGCAATATTTCAAGTATTTATGATAACATGGAAAGTTATGATGTGAAGATCTAGCAAAATATTTCAAGATTGTACTAACTCACTGAGTGTTGATCGTATAATTTCTGAATGGCTACAATTATATATTAGCGACTCTAGCGAGCATTGCAAGCAGAGCTACATTTGTAGATGCCTTATTTTTTTTAAGTTTTGTATTTTTATGTATCTTGACAATAAGAAATTGTGGTCTTAAAGTCTACCAAAGATCATTAATGTAATTGTAGCTTGTACTGTATGTGAAAGATGTTTCTGATGTACAGTAAGCCTATAGGTATGAAGTTTATATCATGCCATTACTATATAATCATACGTACGATAATAATATAATAACGATAATATTAAGAATATATTTGCACCTGATATTATCCATTATCAGACATTTTTAAAGTTATATGTATAATACTTTATATTAAGACCGAAAAAATTATTTGCAAACAATATAACAATTTACATCTTAGTTATAATGCCGATATTAGCAAAATTATTGTTTGCATCCGATATTATATATTCATTTCAAATCATATTATTTAGAAGTTTATATGTTAGAATTTAGGACGGGCGAAAAACAAAATTATCGACGCTAGTAGCTAGTTATCAGTATACCCAGTAGCGTATTAAGGGTTTTTGGGCCCTGGGGCCAAAATATTCTTCGGTCCCTCAATAAGATAAATCTTCGAGTCATGTAAATTAATAAAACCATTTATTTCTAAATCAAATAATGCAAGTTTTACACATATACCAAACTGCTACAATTACATCAAACCAATTACACAACTACCAGTCCACTTCTAATCTACTGTACAAAAGTTGATCACAAAATCATCCGCCATCAGTCTACAAAAGTTTTTTGCGCTGCTTCATATCACTAAATTTTCCAATCACAAGCTCGGTATTTAAATTCTGCAAAATATCATTTTCTATGCATAACAATGACAGACTTTGCAATTTCTTTTGGGTTAGCATTTGACATTTAACATTTTTAATCATGTTCAAATGAGAAAAAGAATGCTCCGCAGTTGCATTTGACATCATCAAACACAAATAAATGCGATAAGCAATGAAAGCATTTGGGAAAACACCCCTCAATTTGTGAATTTCCTGTAGTACTTCTAATGGATGAGTGTCAGCTAAAGCGTTTTGTTTGACAAAGAGTACAAAATGCTGAAACTCAAATGGGAAGCTGTCCTTAAAATCATTTGGGTAATGGACTAGCCAGATTTTTTGTTGCTTTTGATGCTTCCTCTGAAGTTAGTTGAGAGATATTGTTGAGCATTCAAAATTTATCATTGACATCATTATAAACATCGGCCCCTAAAACAGCTGGGCCCTTTGGCCTGGTCCTCCCTGGCTCCCCCACTTAATACGCCACTGAGTATACCAGGTGGTATTCTTCTCTAGTTTGGCCTATTTTTTGTACAATACAATAGTTTCTACACATAAATAACACAAACACATTATATGAGCTCAGTTCAACTGATGACCAACCGATAGATTACTTTTCCACACTAGTTTTGCTACATTAAGTCAATTGGTCTACTGCTGACTGACTGAATAATATTTACGAGGTTAATTCAATAAGTATCCGCACTTTTTATTTTCACAATTTTATTTTCACATCTGATAGATTATAAACACATCACTTCTCAACATAGTCTCCCTGTTTCTCAATACACTTAGTCCAGCGATCTACAAGCTTCCTAATGCCATCACAAAAGAATGTTTTTGGCTGTGTGCGTAGCCAGTCATGCACCGCCTCCTTCAGGTCATCATCGCCTTGGAATCGTTGACCTCTCAAAGCGTCTTTTAGTGGTCCAAACAGATAAAAATCTGAAGGTGCCAGGTCTGGACTGTAGGCTGGATGGTCGAGAACTTCAAATTTAAGTTCTTGAAGGCATTTTCTAGTCTGTGCAGCGGTATGAGGGCACGCATTGTAGTGTAACAGAATAACACCTTCCGACAATCCCCCTCTCCGTTTTGTGCTAATTGCTTGCTTTAACTCATTCCGAAGCATGTCAAAATACGATGCACTTGTTAATGTAGTTCCACTTTCTAGAATCTAGATAATGTTCAAGGATAGGGCCTCGTGTATCCCAAAACAGTGTTAGCATAACTTTAAATGCTGACGGCTGCGCTTTGAACTTCCTTGCAACGGGAGATGTTGGATGCTTCCATTGCATGCTCTGTCGTTTGCTTTCTGGTTCATAGTGATGGATCCAGGTTTCATCTCCAGTGATAATGCGCTCCAAAACGTTTTCACTTTCATTATGATACCGCGCCAAAAGAGGAGAGCATACGTCCATACGATTACGCTTGTGCCCTTCTGTCAACTGTTTGGGCACCCATCTTGCACAAACCTTGTGAAAGCCAAGAATGTCATGAACTATCGAATAGGCTGACCCTTGACTGATGTCTAATGAAGATGCAATTTCTTTTATTGTTCATCTTCTGTCATCGAAAATCATGGCTCTGGCTTTTTTCTGCTTGTCACCACTGGTTGATGTTGACGGTCGTCTTGAGTGCTGAGCATCTGTCACACATGTCCGACCTTCCTTGAACATTTGAATCCACTCGTACACATTTCGCCGTGGTAACGCATTATTCCCATACTGAGCACATAAACGCGTGTGAATTTCAGCTCCTTTCACACCTTCTGCCCACAAAAAACGAACCACGGATCTCTGTTCTTCCAGAGTACAAATTGAAAGCGGCGCAGCCATGCTCACTACTCGTACGATATGTGACAGCTACGAGTAGCTTAAATAAGCCGATAGATGTCATTTTCGCCCGTTATTACGAGTATATATTATATCTACTATATTATCACTAAAATAAAAAGTGCGGATACTCATTGAAGTACCCTCGTATATACCGCGACATATACAGGGTGTCCCATAAGTCCGGCATCATAGGAAAAATAATAAAAAAAGGCAAAACAAAAGCTTTTATTTACAGAACGTGCTCAATATGTCCACCATTGTTTTCAATACAAATTCAGACGTGATAACCAGTCAGCAAGCACACGGTGAATGATATCAGGAGTAATGGTGTTACATGCCCCAATAATGCGCTGCCGCAAATGTTCAACACTCCTAATTTTCTCTGCGTATACCAGCACTTTCAAGTGGCCCCAGAGATAAAAATCTAGTGGCGTGAGATCCGGGATTCTAGCTGGCCATTCCACAGGCCCTCGACGTCCTATCCACTGACCAGGGAATTGTTGGTACAGGTATTCCCTTACTTGGGTGCTGTAATGTGCAGGAGCGCCGTCTTGCTGGAACCATGTTGGGAAATTTCCTTCTTCGTTCCAGGATAGCAGTCGCTGTATCATCGTCAGTGGACCTCCTTGAAGGTCCACTGCGTGGTTTATCTTCTATGGATCCTGTTTCCTTAAACTTTGCAACAAGTCTGCTAACACAACTCTGTGTTATTGGCTCGCGGTCTGGATGCAGTCTTAAATTCAGCAGCGGCCTCTCTTTGACTCCGATTTCCTATGAGTAGAATTATCTGGATTCGTTCTTCCTTGCTCACAGACATTATGGCCTGTAGAAAGAGAAAAATATGAATTATGGTTTGTAGAAATAGAAAAATATGAATTTCTCATATGATGCCGGACTTATGGGACACCCTGTATAATGTTTATGTACCTAACGTCACAGTGACCTGTCACTAATCCGTTGGTCACCTAACTGAATAGTATTTATCAAAGATTGCCGCCTGACTAGTCACCTGTCTGAATAATATTTATCAAAGTATGCCGCCACATACGGTCACCTGTCAGGTCATGGTCCTCACCTGAAGAATATCCACCCCGAGCTCGCTCACCTGAAGAATCTCCACCCCAACGCTACCGGGGTTTGAAAATTACAGAACACAACATATCAGGATTCCCTAAGGCATCACGAAAGTCAAGAGGCCTTTTCACTTTTCAGCTGGCCTCGAAGCCAAGGCCATTTTTTAGGTCCGAGGCTGAGGCCTACAAAATATGCCTAAGGCCGGCCTCGAGGCCGAGGCCAAGCCTCAGCACCATGTCTGATTATATATATATATAAATCACCAATATTATATATACATATAGAGGATATTTAAGATAACACCTTACTGTATAAGTAATCTCGAGTATTTATACTGTTATAAGTTAAACAAAAGCAATGAAACCACGCTAACACATAGATAACAATTTGATATAAAAAAATGTCAGCTATTGCTTGTAAATATAGTTGTTTCACCAGTGTAAAAATTTCGAGAAAAAATAAAAATTTTGTGTGGTAAATAATTTGGTGTCGCTTACTTTATACTATGCACCTATAACTAGGGTGACTAGGCAGGACTGTCCCGCATTTAGAGTTTCTGTCCCGCAAAAAACATTGACCAATTTGGGACAATGCAATGTCCCGCATTCTTAGGGTGACCAGATTTTTGCGATCCCAATGCGGGACGGATCCATTGGTACACTACTATACTCGTATGATATCTCAATAACACTCCACAGGTCAACCAATACCTTTTAAAAGCATTTTGCAGCACTCTATAGGCATTTTACTTTATCTTTCAAAGATATATAACGGACAAATAATTGTACTACCAAAAAGTAATTTTATATAGTTTACTTACCTAATTTATTGAAAAACATTTTATTTAATTGTACTTGGCACTGGAATGTATTTTCTTAAGGAGAGGTATTTCTTTGTTCAGATATTCACAAAATTCAAGGCAACTCATCTCGTAATTACATATCGTTAATAACGCTGCTTTTACAGTATTTATATTTAACCGACTTTTTTCTTCTGTCCAAAAGTTATTCATTATGGAAAATACCCTCTCTGTTGGAGCATTTGATCCAGGTAAACTCAAACAGAATTCTATTACCTTGGAAATGTTTTCAAAGGGAATTTTCTGACTCTTGAAATGTGTAAATATTTCTACCCACCTACTGTCAACACCATTATAATTCAAAATTTTAACTGACGAGCGTCGGCCGTCGAGGTCTGTCGTACTGGAGGTTTCAAAAACGTTTTAAAACGTTTATGAGGGGGATGCGCGGATGCCAGATCTACGATAATGAATACAAATTACATTTCATTTGTACGAAAATTGCATAAATACAAGGATGCGGGACATTGCATTGTCCCGCATTGGTCAATGTTTTTTGCGGGACAGAAACTCTAAATGCGGGACAGTCCTTCAAAATGCAGGACGTCTGGTCACCCTACGCATTCTTTTATTTATGCAATTTTCGTACAAATGAAATGTAATTTGTATTCATTATCGTAGATCTGGCATCCGCGCATCCCCTCATAAACGTTTTAAAACGTTTTTGAAACCTCCAGTACGACAGACCTCGACGGCCGACGCTCGTCAGTTAAAATTTTGAATTATAATGGTGTTGACAGTAGGTGGGTAGAAATATTTACACATTTCAAGAGTCAGAAAATTCCCTTTGAAAACATTTCCAAGGTAATAGAATTCTGTTTGAGTTTACCTGGATCAAATGCTCCAACAGAGAGGGTATTTTCCATAATGAATAACTTTTGGACAGAAGAAAAAAGTCGGTTAAATATAAATACTGTAAAAGCAGCGTTATTAACGATATGTAATTACGAGATGAGTTGCCTTGAATTTTGTGAATATCTGAACAAAGAAATACCTCTCCTTAAGAAAATACATTCCAGTGCCAAGTACAATTAAATAAAATGTTTTTCAATAAATTAGGTAAGTAAACTATATAAAATTACTTTTTGGTAGTACAATTATTTGTCCGTTATATATCTTTGAAAGATAAAGTAAAATGCCTATAGAGTGCTGCAAAATGCTTTTAAAAGGTATTAGTTGACCTGTGGAGTGTTATCGAGATATCATACGAGTATATTAGTGTACCAATGGATCTGTCACGCATTGGGATCGCAAAAATCTGGTCACCCTAACTATAACTGCAAAAATGCATAAATTTTAGATTCAAACGAGGCTGTATATACATTCAACGGTGTAAATATCATTAGATGGTATCATTAGCGTATATTTTTGGTAGATTTTCCGTATTGTTTTATAATTCTGGTAGATTCTTATAATTTATCAAAGAAGTTCTGAGTTTTCGTATCAACTCGTAATTTCAGTAAAAATCCAAAAATTGTGGTTGAGGTGGTGACACTAATTTTTTCGATAACGATAACCGATTTTTATTTCTGTGCATTTCATGTATATCTGATTATAGGAAAAAGTTTCATACGAGTACATATAATAGTAATATTTATATACATATTATGGAAGACGGGGAACGCACGTGTCGGAGTCCCCCCCTCGGCCCCTGCGGTCGCTACTGCCTGTTTCCTCTTGCTACCTCACAGTATGGTGGGTGAAGCGTATGATGTATAAAAATATAGATCAAATAAAATACTCTGCATGATGTCTGTTTGGTGCCCCCCCTCCGTAGATTACCCTCCCCGGATCCGCCCCTGATAATAATTCACTGGGCAACAAAAAAAAAAATTTTTCGTGTCCCAAGAATGAAAATACCTTATTCTTATAGTATTTTCTGTGCTGAATCCAAATAAGTTTGTAAAATTTCTCTATCAGGTCTGGTTTTTGTGTGACATGCAATTTAATTTTTAAAAACCCATATAGTTACATACTTATTAAAATATGATCGAAAAGACATACCTGTAGTTTAAAAAGTAGCTTGTTTTGATTTTCTGCTGTGCTTTGCCTCAGGCATGTCTCTCTTAAGAGTCCAGCAATAGTCAGCCAGCATACTGGGGCTCCATTTGCCTTGGTAACGGTTTTCCATGGCAGAAATATCCTGATGAAAACGCTCACCATGTTCGTCGCTTACCGCACCCAGGTTTTCCGGAAAAAAGTCCAAGTGAGAGTCCAAGAAATGAACCTTTAATGACATATTGCACCCCATTGCTTGGTAAGACTTAAGAAGATCTCCTACTATTTCAGGATAGTTTTCGGCCTTGTGATTTCCCAAAAAATTTGTGCAGACACTTTTGAAACTCTGCCACGCAGCTTTCTCAACTTCATTCAACTCTCCTTCAAATCTCTCATCTCTTAACAATTCTCTGATCTGAGGGCCTACAAAAATGCCTTCTTTAATCTTGGCATCACTGATCCGGGGAAACTTATTTCTCAAGTATGTGAATCCTGTTTGCGCTTTATCCATCGCTTTAACAAAGTTTTTCATAAGTCCAAGCTTGATATGCAAAGGAGGAAGGTACACTTTCTCAGGGTCAACAAGTGAACTATTCACAACATTTTTCTTGCCTGGAACAAGTGAGGTGCGTTTTGGCCAATCCTTCTTAACGTAGTGGTTTTGCTTGTCCCTACTGTCCCACTCACATAAAAAACAACAGTACTTGGTGTAACCTAGCTGCAACCCTAGCAAAAGTGCAATGACCTTCAGATCTCCACAGATATTCCACTTATATTTCTGATACTGAAACTTTTCTAAAAGCAACTTCATGTTGTCGTATGACTCTTTCATGTTTGCAGCATGTGCAATAGGTACAGAAGGAAATTTATTTCCGTTGTGAAGAAGGACTGCTTTCAAGCTGACTTTTGAGGAGTCAATGAACTAATTTTACAGAAAAATTAATACAACATATATATTAATATTAATATATTTTATTATAGTTATATTAATTAATATAATATATTATTATATTTATTATTTTTATAATGTTTTATATTATATTGTTATATACTTAATTATATAATATGTTATTATTTTTTATCCGGTGATCATGCTAAATGAGGAAAAAATGAACATAGCGTCACAAGTAAACTAAGCCTGATAGAAAAAAATCTGATTTCATATTTAGATTCAGCATGAAAAAGTACACTTAGAACACCCATCAAAACCCTTGTGACAAAATTGTTGTTGACCAGTGTAATTAGTTAGTTAGGCCTATGCAAAAGGGTAGTTACGGAGTTTTTTGAAAAGTATAAGCTGTAGGAGGAGACACTATAAGCAAGATGTTTTTCCGATGATACTTGAAGACGGACTGTTTTAATTAAACTTCACTCCTTAACGGCTCGAGAAATGAAACCGTTAAAATATTGTAACGTCTTCTCACGGTCGAAACTGATGCCAGTTGACAGTATAATAAATTTAAATTAGATTATTTAAATAAATGATTGACTGATTGATTGATTGAGGCTCAAGGTCACTATCTGATCTTTTAATCAGAAATATAATGTCGGTAACAAAGGAAATAAAAAGCTTCGTTGAATTTTCCTTTAATTAAACAAATTAAAAAGCGAAATGAAGTGTTACAGTTATTATAAGTTTAACTGCGTTACATTACGTTACTTATTCATGCGGGTTCACAGAATAAATGAAATTTGAATTTGAGAGTAATTAAATTGTGCAGCAGCTTATTAGTTGAGTACGCGAGTTCCAGTTATAGATTAAATGATTAACGAAAATAGGTTGCGTGACTTTTGCGTGACTTGACCATCGCATAATGCTATACATGCATTTCTATAGAAAATAATTCTACTTAATATGTAGCCATTCTGCTGGCATTTATTGACGACTATGTTAGTCTGAAGCACAATAAACCTAAGCTCAGATAGTTTTTAGTTTTCGTGCCTGAGAATATTTTCCATCTTCGTTTTCATGGCCCCCACCTGTCCCACTGCAGCTGCGTAAAGAACTTTCCTTTTCTCTCATTCAATTTTGTTTCCATTACATTTCTAAAGTTTGGGTATATCCCTTTAGTATTTTTTATATGTTTATTATTGTTTATCGCTCACTTCTTTCCGGGAGTAGTTTTAAGGATTCCAGTCGGTTTCATTTTTAGTTTCTTCTTCTTAGACTTAAAAGTTCTTTGTATGGTCTCTATGTTTGCAATGTCTCGTTTTCTGTGTGGGCTTAGGAGTACTGAGCAATAAGTATTGACAGGAAGACTAAATTCTTCCATAATTTTAGCATTATGTTCGCGTTTCTGTGTGGAGACTATACTCGAATTTGACACGACGTTTTCCATTATTTCTCTTTGTGGTCTAATAATTCACTGGACAACCAAAAAAAAATTTTTTCGTGTCCCAAGAATGAAAATACCTTATTCTTATAGTATTTTCTGTGCTGAATCCAAATAAGTTTGTAAAATTTCTCTATCAGGTCTGGTTTTTGTGTGACATGCAATTTAATTTTTAAAAACCCATATAGTTACATACTTATTAAAATATGATCGAAAAGACATACCTGTAGTTTAAAAAGTAGCTTGTTTTGATTTTCTGCTGTGCTTTGCCTCAGGCATGTCTCTCTTAAGAGTCCAGCAATAGTCAGCCAGCATACTGGGGCTCCATTTGCCTTGGTAACGGTTTTCCATGGCAGAAATATCCTGATGAAAACGCTCACCATGTTCGTCGCTTACCGCACCCAGGTTTTCCGGAAAAAAGTCCAAGTGAGAGTCCAAGAAATGAACCTTTAATGACATATTGCACCCCATTGCTTGGTAAGACTTAAGAAGATCTCCTACTATTTCAGGATAGTTTTCGGCCTTGTGATTTCCCAAAAAATTTGTGCAGACACTTTTGAAACTCTGCCACGCAGCTTTCTCAACTTCATTCAACTCTCCTTCAAATCTCTCATCTCTTAACAATTCTCTGATCTGAGGGCCTACAAAAATGCCTTCTTTAATCTTGGCATCACTGATCCGGGGAAACTTATTTCTCAAGTATGTGAATCCTGTTTGCGCTTTATCCATCGCTTTAACAAAGTTTTTCATAAGTCCAAGCTTGATATGCAAAGGAGGAAGGTACACTTTCTCAGGGTCAACAAGTGAACTATTCACAACATTTTCTTGCCTGGAACAAGTGAGGTGCGTTTTGGCCAATCCTTCTTAACGTAGTGGTTTTGCTTGTCCCTACTGTCCCACTCACATAAAAAACAACAGTACTTGGTGTAACCTAGCTGCAACCCTAGCAAAAGTGCAATGACCTTCAGATCTCCACAGATATTCCACTTATATTTCTGATACTGAAACTTTTCTAAAAGCAACTTCATGTTGTCGTATGACTCTTTCATGTTTGCAGCATGTGCAATAGGTACAGAAGGAAATTTATTTCCGTTGTGAAGAAGGACTGCTTTCAAGCTGACTTTTGAGGAGTCAATGAACAATCGCCACTCATCCACGTTATGTTCATGACCAAGAGCCCCCATGACTGAATTAACATCTTTACAAAACACAAGTCCATCTTCATGGGAGAACCATTCTTTGAATTCATCATGGCGGCTGCGGAAAAAACAAACTTTAGTGTCACGTTGCAGTAGATTCCAACCCTTTAATCTTGAACCTAAAAGTTCAGCCTGCTTCTTAGATAATTTCAAATCACGAACTAGGTCATTTAGATCTCCTTGTGACAGTAAATGTGGTTCATTGGAGGAACAGGTAGCCTGGAATGTTGGATCAGAAATGTCTTCATCTTTTTCCTCGTGATATGCTACAGCTACGTTTGATTCCTCATCACTTAAACTTACATGTTCAGGAGGATTTGGTACTGGAAGTTGAGCACTGTGGGGAACTGGTCTCATTGCAGACGGTAGATTAGGGTATTTCATAAGGCTCTTTGTTTTTGAAGTGATCCCCTTTGTATTTACCAGGCAGAAATAGCAGTCTGTTGTGTGATCTTTGGGTTCCCTCCAAATCATTGGAATAGCAAATGGCATGTGACGTGAACCGTTTAGCCATCCTGTAAGTAGTCTTACACATGTCACACAACAAATGTGAGGGGCCCAACTCTTGTCCTGATCGCCTACTTTACATCCGAAATAAAGTTCATAGCATTTATTTACTAATGGTGTAAAGTTACGTTTCTGTGATTTTAAAGTTAGATCACCACATACATAACAAAAGGAATTAGGATGATTCAGACAGTTCCGCGGCATTACAAAACATCTATATGAATACAACACTGGTGTAAAATTAACAAGAAGCAACAGACACTAGCTGTTAACACTGTGACATTTACAAGCAGACTGACTTGGAGCTGCTCTACACACAGAAACTAGGCTCATGTCTGAACAGGTACAAACATGTTTCAACCTGCACAGTCTGCTGCTCCGACCAAATTTATCCTGCCAGCATTATCAGAACTTTTTCCCCAAAGGAATAAATTGTACTAATTTTACAGAAAAATTAATACAACATATATATTAATATTAATATATTTTATTATAGTCATATTAATTAATATAATATATTATTATATTTATTATTTTTATAATGTTTTATATTATAATATTGTTATATACTTAATTATATATAATATGTTATTATTTTTTTATCCGGTGATCATGCTAAATGAGAAAAAAATGAACATAGCGTCACAAGTAAACTAAGCCTGATAGAAAAAAATCTGATTTCATATTTAGATTCAGCATGAAAAAGTACACTTAGAACACCCATCAAAACCCTTGTGACAAAATTGTTGTTGACCAATGTAATTGTGGTATGTATGAAACCTGAAATCATGTTGGTTGGGATTGAATAATTTCTTTTCTTGCAGGTAATAAGCAATTTTGTCTCTACTTACACGTTCAAAGCACTTTATGAAATGGGAGGTGAATGCTTCTGGGCGATTATTCTTAGGTATTGCTCTGTTTCCTCTTGTTTCCTTCTTTAATGGGAGTGGGGTTTGTCCTCTGTCGAGCGATTTTCTAGAGTAAGTATAGTGGCTTGGCTATACTCTGCATTTCTTCAGGAACCTGGCACTCCATGTGTCTGACCCTGGTGCTGAATTTTCTTTTATTTGTGAGACAGCCTTAATTATGTTCCTTCCAAGAATTCCAAATCCATTAATAGATCGTGTTCTTCACCGATTTTGTCAAAGAATACATCCGGATTTTCTGTTTCCTCTGGAGGCGAAAGCGTTGTTTCCTCCGTCGTTTAAATAATATGCAACTATGCAGGTTGCGTTAACTTTTATCTCGTTGTAGTGTGATACGATGGTAGCGCTTGCGACTCCTCCTCAGCAGGTCTTGAGATTGAATCTTGATGGGGGCAGTTTTGCCGTATGTATATATATATATATATATATATATATATATATATATATATTATATATATATATATATATGATACAACTCAGAATGGTACCCTGCAATAACCTTTACAAAATACACAGACCTAATGTGCATGCAACGAGGAACTCGGCTCTTTTTCGGTATTTCTCCGCAATTTTTTTTTATTTTTCTGCTATTGTATATACTGTAAAATATCACGACTAAACCAAACCAGCTGTCAAGGGCGTAGGTCAACTGTACGTCCTTGACGATTGGTTGGGTTAAGTCGTGATATTTTCATTAAAACTAACGAAAATATCACGACAACCTAACCAATCGTGAAGGGCGTACAGTTGACCTAATTGGGCATTCAATTAACCTAACTAGTTGGTAAGATTAAGGTTAAGTCGTGATATGTTCATTAATTCAATAATTTTCCCATCTTTAAAAAAAATGTTATATTTAAAAGACGGTGATTAAAACAATGTTACTATTGTTTATTACAGTTTGCGAAAAATAGCGGGAAATACAAAAAAAAAGATATATATATACAGGGTGTCCCATAAGTCCGGCATCATAGGAGAAATTCATATTTTTCTATTTCTACAAACCATAATTCATATTTTTCTCTTTCTACAGGCCATAATGTTTGTGAGCAAGGAAGAACGAATCCAGATAATTCTATTCATAGGAAATCGGAGTCAAAGAGAGGCCGCTGCTGAATTTAACAGACTGCATCCAGACCGCGAGCCAATAACATTTGCGGCAGCGCATTATTGGGGCATGTAACACCATTACTCCTGACATCATTCACCGTGTGCTTGCTGATTGGGTATCACGTTTGAATTTGTGTATTGAAAACAATGGTGGACATATTGAGCACGTTCTGTAAATAAAAGCTTTTGTTTTGCCTTTTTTTATTATTTTTCCTATGATGCCGGACTTATGGGACACCCTGTATAGTGTATATACAATAGAAGAAAAATAAAAAAAAATTGCGGGGGAAATAGCGAAAAAGAGCCAGGAACTCTTCTAGGATAATTAAATCCACTACCGTATATTCCGAATAAGTAATGGTAAATGCCAAATACTAAGGTTTTTTCTTTTTCAGGATGGGAGCCCAACGTGGGCAACGGGTCACTAGCAAAGAAGCCGCAAAATATAGCTTCCCTTCCCCTATCAGCTATCCCTGAGCAGACAGGACCCTGTCCCAAAACTGAGTTCTGTCTTCTTTATAGATACGTGTATTATATATATATATATATATATATATATATATATATATATATTATATAATATATATATATATATAGCGCCTCGGTGGTGTAGTGGTTAGCGTTGCTGACTACGAATCCATCGGCCCCGGTAGTGGTTGGTGGATAAATGGGTACCCCGGGTGGCCTAGTAGTTAAGACGCTGGGCTGCTGGTGGTTCGTGGTTCGAATTCCACGTTAGACTGTAGGTCTAAGGTGGAGTGAAAAGCTTGACCTTCGTCAGCATGAACAATTCGGGCGGAAGCTAACCAAAGGTTATATCAAAGGTATACGTACGTACTTTGTGTGGGTTCGAACGGCGGTTCAGGATCGACCTGCAGTCGACCCCTCTGTAACATCCTGCCTCATTTGCGGGATTTGGTGAAGGAGGGAATTGCTGTCTGATCTCCTGCTGCCCTCGTAGCCAGCCACGCATGGCTGGTCACGGACTTTGCACAGGAATCTGTCCAGCTGGTTCTTGAAGTTATTCAGGTCGGTGTGCTGGAGACAGTGGCGGTTCCTCATATGGGCAATATGGGCAGCCGCACAGGGCGGCATTTGTGGAGGGGCGGCATGAGCGCCTGCAAAAAAAATAAAAATAAGAATAAATAAATAAAGAAATAAATAAAAATAGTTTATTTATGGCAGTTGTGCAATTTAATTTGTATTTTTCCTGTTCATAGTATCATAATTACATTCTCTTAAGTGAGTTATTCTATTTACGTGATGAAGGATTTGTAAAATTCAGAAATTTGAGTCTTTGTTTTGGTTCTGAAGTTCCAACAATTAGTCCAATAAAAAGTTATTTTGTGAAAGAGTTATGTCTGTCCTTTATTTTGGGGGGGATTCGAATGTGTGTGTGTTGGCGAACGGGGGGGGGGGGCGCTGAAGGTGAGGTTCGCCCAGGGCGTCATGTAAGCTAGGACCGCCACTGGCTGGAGATTCCTTACTTCTCTTGGTAAGGCATTGAAAAGCTTTGGGCCTCGTATTCTGAGGATATTTTCCATCCTCGTTTTCATGGCCCCCTGTCCCACAGCAGCTGGGACTGTACAAAATCTGCCTCTTCTCTCATTCCAGTTTGTTTCTATTTCATTTCTAAGGTTAGGGACAAAGCCCTCAAGTATTTTCCATATGTATATTAATGTGTACCGCTCTCGCCTTCTTTCGAGAGAGTAGAGTTTCAGGATTCTGGTCGAGACCAGTAGTCTTCACCTTCCGTTTCTTCTATCTTAGACGTAAAATTCCTTTGTATAGCTTCAATGTTCGCAATATCTCGTTTTCTGTATGGGTTTGTGAGTACTGAGCAATACTCAATTATTGGTAGGACTAGGTTCTTCCATAATTTCAGCATGATGTTTGCTTTTCTGCTGCGGAAGCTCCTCCAGGTGATTCCCATTATTTTTCTAGCCGTTGTAATTTTGATGTAGTGCTCTCTGAATTCTGTATCTGACGACATTATTACTCCCAGATCCCTGACTTATAGATTTGGTGTTATCTGTTTGTCTTACAGAGTTTTCTACCTTTTATTCTGCAGCTCCTTGTTATTACCATATCTTAGAAGTTGGAATTTTTCTTCGCTGAACTTCATATTGTTGTTTTCTGCCCACTGGAATAATGTTTCAATGTCGTTTTGTAATTTTCTTATGTCACCTTCGTTCAGTATTTCCTTACATATCTTTGTATCATCTGCGAAACATGATACAATACTGTCCTTAATATCTGCAATTATTATTATGAACAGCAAGGGAGCTAATACTGTCCCTTGTGGGACAGAACTCACGACTTCCGAGACTTCCGATTTAACTCCGTTTACCACCACTCTTGGTGTTCTTTGCGTTAAGAAATTAAATAGCTATCTTCTTAGCTTTCCAGTAATTCCTGTATTCTTAAGTTTGTGTGCTATGATTCCATGGTCACATTTATCAAAGGCTTTAGCAATGTCCGTATATATTACATCTATGTTTTGTCCTCGACACAATGTTTCCAATATTTTCTCCTGGTGATCTAGTAGCTGTGATAGGCATGATCTTCCAGCCCTGAAGTCATGTTGATTTTGGTTGTATAAGTCTTATTCTTGTCTTTTTCTTGTCTTTTTCTGTCTTTTGCTTTGTCTTTTTCTTGTAATTCTCTTTCTTGTAATTTTTCTTGTAATTCTTGTAGGTAGTAGGTAGGTTTGCCTCTAATTATACGTTCAAAGCACTTTATAAGGTGTGAGGTGAGAGCCACCGGCCGATAATTCTTGGGCATTACTCTGTTACCACCTTTAAATAGGGGGGCAATGTTCGTGTTCTTTAAGGGGAGTGGAATTTGTCCTGTGTTGAGTGATTTGCTCCATAGTAAGTATAGCGGTTTGGCAATACTCTCTTTACATTTCTTCAGAAACGTGGCACTCCATGTGTCTGGCCCTGGCGCTGAATTGTCTCGCATCTGTGATAAGGCCGTAATTACATCTCCTTCCGTGAACTCGAAGTCCATTAATAGGTTTGTGTCAGAATTTGTTCTTGGTTGATTTGTATCTATGTCGAAAAATTCGTCTGGGTTTTCCACTTCCATCTCGAACTTAGGGGTGCTAAACACAGAGTTAAATTGTTCCCTAAACAGTTCGCTTATTTCTTTTGGGTCATTTGTATTCGGCCTCCCCGTCTATCAACGAACCAATACTCTCCTTACACTGCATTTTCCTTTTTGCAAACGTGTAGAAGTATTTTGGGTTATTTTTTATGTTTTCTACTACCTTGTTTTCCTCCTGGTTTGTCTCACGTATGAATGTTTGCTTTAGGTCCATTTATATTTCGCCAAGTCTCCTCTCTAGTTTGAGTCTCTTTGCAGCAGTTCTGCATCTGTGGAGATGTTTTACGGTTTGTCTTCGTTGCCTGAATAGTGTCCTGATTTTCCTTTCGAGCTTGCTACGTTTTCTTTCCTGTTTCTCTGGAATATGTTTCAGTATTATAGGTTTGGGTTCAATCTTTATTATACATAGTTTTTCTTGTGGAGTCTTCTCGTGAAGTATATATATATATATATAATATTATATATAAGGGCGTACGGTGAGGGGGTGGTTCATGGGGTTAAAACCCCTCCCGAAATTGTTTATAATAGCTAGTCATTTCCAATGGCTGGTGTGGTGTGCAGGTTTCGCTGAGGTCTGACGTTGTATCTGAGATGGCGTAGTTTTTTATTAGCCAATCAGAGACTGAGTTCACTGAGCTCGGAGTCAATCACCTATCATTTAGTTGTACACTTGTGACCTTGTCAGTTATCACCCGCTGACAGAGTAGATGGCATGGTGTTTGAGTGTTAATTTTTTATTTAATTTTGATATTGTTTTTGAGTAATATTGCATCCAAGTTAAATTAGTAAGTAAAATGAAACGCGCAGTAACTCTTCGTGGCTTTTTCCCGAAAAAGCAAAAACAGACTTTTCTGTAAATAGTGAAAATTATAACCAGAATGGAAGCTCCGCAGTCGAAACCAGTATTAACTTGCCCCGAACAGCGTCCCGTCAAGTAAAAGGAAACAATATGAAAACTTCTGAACCAGAGGAATATTACAGGAAATTCGTTTTCATACCATTTTTTGATAAAATAGTTTTGGAGCTAAGCGAACGCTTTGTAAAACACGATAATCTTTTATCTAATATCCAGAAAGTGATACCGAGCCGCTACTTGGATACCTCAGTCACAACCTCTAATTTAAATGTTTGTGTGGAATTTTATCAAGAACTTCTCCCCA
Source organism: Bathynomus jamesi (assembly GCA_023014485.1). NCBI lineage: Eukaryota > Metazoa > Arthropoda > Malacostraca > Isopoda > Cirolanidae > Bathynomus > Bathynomus jamesi. The sequence continues at coordinate 1,069,550 of JAJOZX010000064.1, read as the reverse complement.
ACCCTGACGTCTTTGCATCTGAATTTGAACTCTGGAAATGTAAGTGGAACAAGGTTAGCAAAAGTGATCGGCCTAATACAGCTATCGATGGGTTAGCTCACTGTAGCCTCACATTCTATCCCAACATTCATAAAATCCTACAAATATTAGCGACCTTACCGGTCTCTACCGCAACACCTGAACGATCTTTTTCCACCATGAAACGGCTCAAAAATTATCCAAGAAACACTATGGGACAAGATCGACTCACGAACTGAGCATTGCTGTGTTCATAAGGAAATTAATGTGGATCCTGAAGAAGTGGTTTCTATGTTCGCTAAATGCGCAAGACGAGAAAATTTCATTTGTAAATTACTGGGTAAGTACAGCACAATATATTATATGAATAATAATATATATATATATATATATATATATAATATATATATATATATAATATATATATATATATAATATATCCTATTTTTCTCTTTTCCCTGAAGATGTGAATATATCACGAAAGCGCTCGGACTTCGTGTTTCTTTTTCCTTTTCCCTGTGGTTGTTTGTTTATTATATATATATATATATATATATATATATAATATATATATATATATATATATATATATAAGAACCGACAATTAAAACTCTCTCCGAAAATTTTTCACTGTACGCCCTTGTGTATACACACACCATAATTATACATTAGATGGTAGCAAAAAGTTATTAAAATCCTTGATGCGAACTGTCAAAGTAACTCAGAATATTCATAAGTCGCAAAATGTGGTTTTAAGTATCGCGACTGGTCTGGTAGCAGCTCAGTTTACTACTTTTCATACAGACCACCTGCTCATCATCATTACAACACATTCTACACTCTGCCCCAACAGCCTTAGGCACACTTACAGAAATTACAAGAAAGCTGATTGGGAACAGTTCAAAATACAGACTGAGGAACAATTCACCACATTAAACAGCACACCCATCATAAACATCAATACAACACTCAAGACATTTAATCAGATCATCAATAATGCAAACAAATACATACCCAAGGGCAACATTAGGAAATACAACCCAAATTACACTAGAGAAATAGCCCACCTCATAAGGCAACGTAACAACCTCAAATATAACAAACAAACACCACACACAGAAGCCATAAAACAGCAGATACAACAGCTCAACACAGAAATAAACAACAAACTCAAAGAAAAACAAACAGAAATATTCAGGGAATTCATAACAACACTAAACCACTCCACAGATACATCCAGGCTATACAAAACTATAAACAGCATTACCCACTCTAACAGCGGCATTCACACGTCACACGCGGCTATCTGTCGCAGCCAAAATAATATCCCAACATACACACAACAAGCTAACATTCTAGTTAATCACTACGCAAAGATAAGTCACTTAAACAGAGACAACAACCAGAAACACGCAGACAGACAAACAGCCAGACACAAGAAAACGTACAGACTCGACACGACCATTACACTCTTCAATACAGACCAGACCACCAAGATCATCAAAAACATTAAGAATTCGAAGGCTACTGGACCAGACAACATATCTAACATACACCTTAAACACTTGGGCCTACAAGGAATACTAGCTCTCACAAATATCAGCACGTATTCATACCAACACTGTATTATTCCTGACATATGGAAACAAGGTAAAATTATTACACTACTCAAACCAAACAAAAATCCAACAGAACCAGCTTCCTATAGACCCATTATTTTACTATGCACACCTTCCAAAGTAACAGAAAGACTAATCTTACAAATCACCAACCCACACATTCCACTATCGCCTATTCAACATTGATTCAGACCTCACCACTCAACCACGACATTACTCACTAACCTCACGCAACACATCATGGATGGCATCAACTCCAGACGACCAGCTCAACGTACACTATTAGCAACAATAGACATTAGTAAAGCATTTGATGCTATCCCACGCTTCCCTCTCATAAACAAAATACTCAACACAAACATGCACAATGACACCAAAAGGTGGCTGAGCAACTATCTTTCAGGAAGATACTCACATGTCACATTTAATGGCAAGTCATCCAAAAACAAGCTTTCTCCGAACGGGGTCCTTCAAGGCTTTGTTCTCTCACCAACATTCTTCAACTTATACATGCATGACATTCCAACACCCATAGATAATAAGCTTACCTTATCATCATATGCAGATGACATCACTCTAACATCCACCCACAACAACATCGACACCACCGCTACAAATAACCTACAAACATACATAAACAGTATACAAGACTGGCTCACACACAATAGACTCAAAGTAGCGCCCACAAAATCAACCATCACCTTGCTTACAAGCAACACAAAAGAACACCAGGTAATTCCACAGCTTACACTAAACAACATCAACATTCCACACACTCACAGGACCAAAATACTTGGGGTCACATACAATACATCATTATCTTTTGCAAACCACATTCAGGACATTAAAAACAAATGTACTTCAAGACTTAACACGCTTAGGGTACTAACAGGCACAAACTTTGGACACCAGCAGGAAACAACATCACTCATATACAAACAATATATTCGCTCAGTTATGGACTATGCTAGCCCATGCTGGGCACCCATTATCTCAAACACACACATAAACACCTTACAGACAATACAAAACAACGCACTTCGTATCATTACAGGATGCACTCAAACAACACCAATAGAACACCTGCACACACAAACAAAAATATTGAAAGTTAGGGAACATTTAGACATGAGGGGAACACAATTCATGGCAGCAGCGACAACTAACCTACAACACCCTTGCCACTACATGTACAATCATGCACCAACACCTCGCACCATTAAGGTAACACCAGAGACACATTATAACCAAATACTCCATTCCATACCACGCCCCACAGACATCACACAGTACAGAAAACACACACACACACACCTAACCCACAAAGCACTGACACGACTCGGTCCGAATGCGATCTTAGGTGCGAAGCCGCCACCCATTAACAGGTCAGAGATCAGCCTGAGCAGATCGGATCGAGTTAACTTAGCACGATTCCGATGTGGCCATCACCCCAACTTACGGACATATAAACACAGACTAGACAACTCCATAGACGACACCTGCCACCTGTGCCAGGACACACCACAAACAATTGAACACATTATGACAGACTGTACCGCTGTAGCACAACATAGAACACAACACAACATCACTTGTGCGCTGAACCTCTGGTCCACTCCGGAGAGGGCGATCGGTTACCTGCGTGCCGCCGGCTTGCTCGATCAGGGTGGGCTGATCGGCTAAACAACAACAACAACAACTTTTCATACATTCTTTTCATACATTTATCATACACATACACCAAAGCCTACTTTTATCTAGTCAGACTACTATTTTTCAAATTTCTTCCTCTTTTGTGAAAGCTAGCAAGACCATAAATTTACAAAAATACCATAGCCATCAAAATTTTGAACTTTACATCCAAGGCCAGTGAGACCAAATTTGTGAAACTGCACTCAAAATCTGAATGGCTTATTTGTATGAAATTATTTACATGTTATAATGCGAACGTTGACCTACTAGATGTCTGTAGGCTTTACGTACACGGCAATATGGAAACTACAATTATTTCAGATATATTTTTTGTATTATTGCTTTGAAAAAGGTCACTTATACGGATTCATATAAAAATGGGGGTTTGGGTGTCCCTTCTACGTGTTGTCAGGACGCTGAGACACGCTCAAAAAAGGGGAACAGTCTCGGGGAAAACAGGACGTTTGGGTGCCTTACGGGTTAGCGGTACCCAGCACTCAAGCTGATTTTTATTGTTGGAAACCCCGCGTCCCCGCCCTTGACAAAACTTTCACCCTGATCACTTGATTAGACACAAAACATGACCAAAGTTTACCTATATCTAGTTAGTCCACGCTCGCATTATAACACATAAATATGAATGATTTCATACAACGATTTTTCAAAGAAATTGTTAAGCCAGTGAGACTATGGAAAACTGATGTGTGGGTAGTTGGGAGGTAACGAAAATGGTTCACTGAGTAGGTAGGTAGTTAATCTAACAATTATTAAATTCCTTGTATGTCAATAACTGGGTGGATGAAACCAATTGGTTGCTCACCAGAGTTATTCTCCACACTAGTATTTATATACTGTGTGACAAGAGCGTGCTCGGTAATAGATATACATTACCGATCAACCAACCGAAGAAAAAACCAAGACGACGCTGGTGGAAAAAGACCCGGGAAAAGGAAGACAAGGCGGTACGAAAACGAGTAACGGGGCGACAAGACGGAACGAGAGAAGGGAGAAGAACAAGACAACGAAAAAGATCCCCACCAGCAAGTACGCTCTCAACAATTAGACAGAAGGGGAAAAGAGACTCTCTAATAACTAGCAGTAAGTGACTAATTGTGTTTTAACCCAGTTAGAAGTAAACGCATTAAATTAAGCTGGGTCAGACAAATTAGGCCTACATTGTGGCCTAAGACCTAGCATCAACTCATAGCTTAACAAAGGTGAAGGTAGATTGCCCTAACCTAATTTGGTGAGGAATCCTACTGTGGACCTCAATTTATCTGCCCGCTCTGGACCATTTCCGGAATCTCTAGGCTGACCCCTACAAGGCTAGACTTAATCTACTCTATAGTTAGACTGGAGATATTAGGGGTGGGTTAATTGTGGACCAATTCATACAGAGCATTTTTCACATTGGTGGTCCGTGTGTGGGGAATTTACATACTTTAACCTTACTTAACAAAAATTGCAGAATTAGGCTAAATGGTCTAGCCTAAACCTAACCTAATCAAGCCTAAAGTAACAAACTTGCCTAATTAGGTCTACAACCTAGGGCCTAACTAGGAAACATTTACATTTAAGGAGTCTCATTCTCTTATAAGCTTAGACTTGAGTGACACATAAGTACTTGGGGGGGATTAAACCAAATTTAAAACTTGACTGTTTTGTCTGATTACTCAATTTATTTGATCTCTCTTCTCTGGTAATTTCTTCTTGTCCTATATTTCATTACGATCCCCAGTTAAACAATTTTGACTTAAACATGGACAGTGAGGAATTGAAACAATTAAAAAAGAAAAAGAAGGGAAAGTTGGGTGCTGTTACAAAGGCCATGAACACTTTTAACAAAATTACACAACCAGGCAAGGAAGATTTAGAGTTAGTAATTATTAAATTGGATAACTTAAAAAAGGATATAATAGCCATTGATGAGAGTATTTCAAAATTAATTGAACCTGAAATGGCTGATGAACAACTTATAGACTTTTACTCTGATAATGAGCAGCAGGTAGCCTTAATTGTACAACACATAAGGAGATTACAGTCTCGTTTGACTGACTTAACACCAAATAAACCTATTTCTGATTTTAATCAAAGTAGAGCTAACTTTCAACCAAATTTAAGTGGCATGCAACATCCTGAGTCACCAGAATTTAGGGCTCAGTTACCCACTTTGCTAGTACCAACATTTGAAGGGGACACGGTACAATTCCCATCTTTCATTGAAAAATTTGAGAGTTTAATAGGTAATAAACCTTATATTTCAACTGTTGATAAGTTTAGCTCTTAACTAGTTTCCTTAAAGGCCCAGCCTATAACATGATAGCCTATTTACCAGCTGTAGGGAATTCATATGAAGTAGCTATTGATCTCTTAAAACGTAATTACATTAATAAAGATGAGATTGTATATGAATTATCTCAACAAATTTTTGATTTTGCACCCATAAAAGATAACCACAGTGATATGGAAAAATTTTATTCAAAATTAGAAGCTATTATAGGACAACTGGTTAGCAATGAGATAGATATTAAAGCTCCATCTTGGATTATACAAGGCATAGTTCTTAGGTGCCTTCCTTTGAGGGTTAAAGATGTTTTAGTTCTAAAGACGGGAGAAAATTATCCTAATCTTGAAAATATCAGAAAACACTTTCCAACTCTCCTAACTAATTACAAATTGAGAAATATTACAACACAAAATAAGACCCAGACTATGGATAAACCAAAGACTGTCCCCAGAGACCAACTAGCTACAGCCAAACAGACAAAACTTGATACTGTAGAATCAAATGTGACCAACTGTAATACACGAACACCTACATTACAGAACTTTAATGTAACTGCTGCCTCAACTTACACACCACATTGCAAATTTTGTGCAAGTGATGAACACAGTAGTACTGGGTATGACAAATATTCAGACTTTAACTCAAGAGCTAAAAGATGTGAACAGTTGAACCTATGTAAAAAGTGTACTGGCCAGGGACATTATAAGAAAGACTAAATCTAGGTTAAGATTCAATTGTAAGTTTTGTAAAGTTTACGACATGTCTCATCAATGTGTGATTCACCAAAGTGTCCAAACAACAGTACTCAAACTCAAAAGATACCTCCTCCAAACAAAGGTAATCAAGAAAATGCCACTTTCATGGGACATTCTGTTTGTTCAAACAACGTAACAAGAAATACTGAGATTCTTTTACCAACTATTACTTTGGACTTAGTGAATGGTGAGGGTAGCACCACTCCAGTGAGATGTCTTATAGACTGTTGTTCTCAACAAACATTTGTTTCGCAAAATGTAGTTAATAAATTGGGTTTGACACCAAACCTGAATGAACAAGAACTCAATATCGCATCCTTTGTTAAGGATAACTCGGACAAAAATAGCTATAAGACAATTGACCTGGAACTACATTTAGAAAATAAATTAGAGAAAATTGAAGCAGTCATTATTTCAAAAGTAGGACAAAACAAACTGGTTATACCCAAACTAGAACAAACCATAAATCATTTGGGAAAACACTACAATATAGCTGATAGACATATCACAAACAACACAGTAGCTAACATTGAAATGTTAATAGGGGCAGATTATATTAATCTTATTCATAAGGGCATAGTGAAGATAGGTGATGGTCAGAGATGGGCACGATCTTGATCTTCAAGATCAGATCGTGATCTTGAAGATCAAGATCGTGATTTGATCTTGAAGATCACTTTTATTATGGTGATCTTGATCTTGATCTAAGATCACTTTATTTCTTGTGATCTTGATCTTGAAGATCACTTTAGACTTCAAGATCACTTTTAATTTCAGATTCTTAAATATGCCGCTATGCGAATGTCATTTGTTTTTTGTCCAAGCGACATCTGGTGGCAACTTTGTTCAACACCGACTGTTTATGTTTTCTGTTAGTTGGGTGACTTGCGTCATGCGTGGGCTCATGGAAGGTGTAGTTGCTGTGGAATTTAGGCTCGTAAAAAGTGTAATTTACTGTGCAATTATGTTAAAAGTGTTCTATTAATATATTATTATATATAGGCATAAAATATAGCCTATAGGTCCGTATTCATAATAAATTAATTCTAAACATATTTTATTTACAGATTGAATTTTTTAATAATGAGTGCAATTTTACAACTTCAACAGGCTCCCAAGGGAACCAAATATTCTAGGTTGTCACCAGAACAGTATTCAATATATTTAGATAACAATGTTGGTAATAAGGATCAATCTGTGCTATTGAACGGAAAATATTTTCAAATTGTCGAAAAAACTGGAAACAGTATCAAAGTTATTTGTATGCAGTGTACAAAGAAAACTACAATTCTGTCTGCTGGCCTCGACTCAACAAGCAATCTTCTGAGGCACCTCAGGGTTAGTACTACTTAGTAACTAAGTAGTAAGTAGCAACATTAACATAATGGTTCAAGTCATATTTTAAGTGACTGGTGCCATACAAGACTAATGCTACATTTACATAGACGTCCATTTGAATATATTGTGCACTTCAGATATTAATAGATTATGGACTAGTAACTACATTAAAAACTGCCGATATCCAACTATAATAAACGCCAGGTGTATCTGTCTTTCTCTCTGTCTGATCCATGTCTGTAATTTCTCCTATTTAGTTACTGAAGGACGAAATTCGGCTTTCAATTTAACATAGGATAAAAATGCACTGATCATGGTGAAAATAATTTTAGTTAAAGATAACAAAATTTTAGAATCTTGTTAAGTATTAATTTCAACTAGAAGTTTGATACTCTGATAAATATTATACAGGGTGTTCAAGAAGTCTCTCCGCATGATAATAATTTATTTTCTTGTGCAGAAACTACATTCGGATCTTTTGGGTGAATATGAATCGGAGAAGAAATTTCGCAAGCGTCCAGCTAAAGAAGAAGATGCCAGCGGCAGCAATGCTAGCCTGCCACATTGCCAAGCAGTCAACACTAAGCATGTTCCACATTTCCAAGCAAAAACCAGGACCACCAATATGCAAGGATATCCTTGAAAAGAAGATTCTCTCGCTTGTGGCTAATGGGCTCCTACCATTGAGCCTAGTTGAACTACATGAATTTAAGGATCTTCTTTCATGTTAGTATAACTCAAATATTTTGCTATTTTTTCCATAGCTAATATCTGATTAAAATAATTAATCATATTATTTGTATGAACATTAGACTATCGCTAGCCTAGCTAAATATTTTGATATTTTTTCCATAGCTAATCTATTGTATTTGTTTTAATTTTTAAATATTTTTTTCAGACGTCAACCCGGCTGTTCAGGTGCCATCTAGACGCACCCTGGCTAGATCTCTTGCAACAACAACCAGTACAATGAAGGAAGACATACAAGCAAAACTGGCAGCAGTTGACCATGTGTGTGTTACATGCGACATATGGTCAACTAATCACTGCAGTTTCATGGGAGTCACTGCGCATTGGGTATGCTATTGATTTAGTGTATTATTTTTATATAATTGATAAATTGACCATTGGTGATAGACTGATAGTCTGATAGACTTATAGTATAATCTTTTCAATTATTCGACATGTGTTCCTCATTCATTAATTTGGTGAGTCTTCATTTTGCTGTGATTCACAGTAATTTCACACTAATTCACTGATTCTGTCATCTGTCATTGTGTCTGATTCACAGCAAAATGTGGAAGAGTCCATATTCACAGGCTGTGAATATGGACTCTTCCACATTCTGCTCTCATGGGATGGGTCACTGATGTGGTGGTATGGTAGGCGACTCATCGCTGAATTGCCTCCTTTATATCACATAGTTCTTCTCTTCAATGTTTGGTGGCGCAGTTTAGCTGGTGCGTGTCTAACCAATATTATTAAATTAAGCTTAAAAAAATGTTCATACAAACATTGATTTTATATTCTTACATTACAGATCAATGATGACTTGTCGCGAGGATCAGCTGCACTGGCATGCCGAAGATTTCGTGGAACACATAGCTTTGATAAAATTGCTGGAATATTGGACAGGATCAACTCGGAGCATGGTTTATCTTATAGAAAAGTTGTATCTACAGTCACCGACAATGCATCGAACATGGTGAAATGCTTTAAAGAGTTCGGTGTTCGTGTTCAGAATCGTACTGACGACATTGATGAAGATGATGCAGATGAAGATGATGAAAAAAGATTCAGATGAAGAGGTTATCATCAGCAACTTTCCTGAACATTCAGGAGAGCATGGAGAGGATCAGTGAAACTATCATCCCATATTCGATGTGCCTCCCACACATTGAACTTGGTAGCAACAACTGATGCAGATAAAGGACTGAATTCACCTGGACTAAAGAAGATAAAGCATTCTGCAATGGGAAAATGTTCGGCGCTGTGGAATGCTGCTGGTAAACCCAAGTCAGCAGAAAAAATACAGGAAATAACGGCGTCCAATTTAGGTACCCATGCGTCACCCGATGGAACTCAATGTACGACTCATTAAGCCAAATATATAAACATAAGAACGACGTGAATGTAGCTCTTGAAGAACTGAATCTACCCATCCTCAAAGACAATGAATTGGAATTTATTTCAGAATATTTGTCTGTTCTAAACCAATTGCAGCAGCCCTCAACAAATTACAGGCAGAGAAAGAATGCTACTACGGTTGTCTTCTTCCAACAGTCCTAGTGACTCAAGATGCCCTCGCAAGATTGGAGCCTATCCAACCAAACGACCTGCGCTTGAGACACTGCATGCCATTACTGGCAGCAGTCGTCTCTGGCTTCAATGCCAGATTTGGTCATTTTTTGTCGTTGAGCCCCGAGGTAACTGATGCCGTTTTGGCCTCAGTATCTCATCCGTATTTCAAACTTAGATGGATATCATTGTTGCAAGGGCCTAATTTCGGCGATCATGAAGCAATCAAGTCTCAAGTAAAGACAAGCTGCAAATGGCTGTAAGAAATTGTAATTCTGACAGCAGTGGTAATAGTTCGGTGAACTCAGACTCATCATCTGAAGACGATTTCTTCAGAACTATGGACGGCTCATTCTCTGCTCCTAACAACAAGGAAGACTTGGAAGTCCTCAATTATTTGCAGGACACCAGTAAGGCACTCGACTCTTTAGATAGGTATCCTGCTATAAAGAAGATCTTCAAGAGGTATAACACCACGCTACCTTCCTCTGCACCAGTGGAACGGTTGTTTTCGTTTGCTGGCATGGTTCATAGCCCCAAACGAAGTCGTCTCTCGGATGGTAACTTTGAACAATTGGTTTTGCTGAAAGCAAATGTTTACAGCGGTTGAACATTAAATTAACACTCTTAACTTGCGGTTTTTACCCTTATATTGTCAGTAATTGCGTAATGCAGTAAAACTGTAAAATTAAATTCTATGTAAAAAATGTTTACTTATATATGCTGACCATTCATTGATATGGGTTATGGACCTGGTGAAATGAGAATTGAGAAAAATAGAACTAAAAACTATATGTAGGTCATTTAATAGTTTTTTCTTTGCTGATAAGTTATGATAATACTAAGTTTTAAGTTTACCACCTGAAAAACTGAAAGGGGAATCGGTAATCCCCGTGGTTTAGATCAGATGACATGGGTAGGATGCGATGCTTGTATTGCCTCAGCCCTCAGGGGAGTATTAGGAGTGATACTTTTCAGGAGTGATTAACAAAATAATTTGTTTTTGTTTACTCTACAAGAGTACAACTTTTTTCAATTCATATAAAAGTGATCTTAAAAGTGATCTTGAAAAGTGATCTTCAAGATCACGATCTTGATCTGGATCTTCAAGATCACATTTTTCTGGTGATCTGATCTTGATCTTCAAGATCACATTTTTCTGGTGATCTGATCTTGATCTTCAAGATCACCAAAGTTGGTGATCTTGCCCATCTCTGGTGATGGTATAGCTTATCAGACTCCATCAGGGATAGCCCCTTTGGGTGACCTATCCAAATACAACCTAGACCTAAACAAAAATAGTTCATGACCAATAAATACTATGTGCCTCAACTCAGTCCTACATAACACCTGTAAGAATAGCAACACTTTGAATAATATTATATCAACTGAGAACATTAATTCATCACTATCAAATGAAACTTGGATGAGGCAATTCAAACTTTATGGTTGCTAGAATCTGTGGGTATACATGACACAAATCAAACTTCAGAAGATCAGTTAATGGTAGAAAGATTTGAAGACTATTCAGTGCAAAGACAATAGTTATTTGTTGAGTTACTTGGAAAATAGATTGTCCAACTTTAAGAGATAATCTCAAGTAGCTAAAGGACATTTATATAAAGTAATGAAAAACTCAAACAGATAATATAATTAAATGTATAATGATGTCTTCAAAGAACAGCTACAGAAAGGCTTCATTGAAGAAGTAACAAATAACCCTTTTAAAAAAGATGGTTGTCATTATTTAACCCACAGGGGGTTTATCGACAAGATGCCCCAACAACAAAACTCAGAGTAGTATAAACTGTAGCCTCAAAGACAGTGATAAACACAGTTTGAATGATTGCCTGATTGAGGGTCCTAATCTCATTTCTGACCTTGTGAAGATCTTACTGAGGTTCAGGTTAGATAAATGCCGTACAAAGTGACATTTCAAAGGCATTTTTGAGAATAAATCTTAAAAATGAATATGATAAGAACCAACTTAGGTTCTTATGGTTCAGGGATCCATTTGATTTGAATAAAGGGTTCATAACCTATAGATTTAATGTTGTGTTGTTTGGAGCCAATTGCTCACCAAGCCTATTAGCATTGACAATTAGACATCATTTGAACCGTTTAATAACTCTTTAACATTGAACTTCCTCAAGGAACATTTTTACGAGACAATCTAATAGGCTCAACAACAACAAAATCTGAATCTATCTGAGTCTATGAACTCTCAAAACATTATGCAACAAGGTAACTTTGAACTAGAGAGTGGATTTCAAATGATGAGGATTTAAACAAAAAGATTTTAAAGGATAATAATGGTCTTACTGAACCATCAGACAAAGTTAAAACTTTAGGTATGAATTGGTATTTGGATGCAACTTCTAACAGTCATGATTCAATCTGTACTAAAGTTTTAAACTTGATGAGGAAGCAACACTAAAAGACAAATATTATCAGAGGCTTCAAAATTTTTGACCCCATGGGTCTATTCCTGCCTTCAACAATAAATCAAAGATTCTCCTCCAAGAAGTTTGGAGGACAAATGTTGGGTGGGATGATCCAATAACAATGGAAGATAAAAATCTTGGAAGAAGTTAGCTGCTGATTTAACAAAAGTGCAGAACATTAAAATTCAAGGTGCTGTGGGTTTAGGGATAAGCCCAAGACTTCATGTTTTGCTGATGCATGCACACAGGCTTATGGGTGCTGTGCATACCTTGTAAGTCCTACAGAAAGTCATCTAATTTATGCAAAAGGGAAAGTTGCACCTCTCAAACCTACCCGAACCATACCTCAACTGGAACTATTGGCTGCTGCATTAGCCATTAAACCATTTCATTGCTTAAGGATGCTTACCATGATGTGAACATAACTGATATCCACATCTGGCTTGACAGTCAGATTTGTCTTGCCTGGATACGGAATGATAGCATTAATAGTAAGAACATCTTTGTAAGAAACAGGCTAAAAGAAATAGCTGAAGCTAATGAAAGCCTACAAGTAAACTTTCACTATGTTCCAACTAAACAAAATCCAGCAGACTTTCTGACCAGAGGTTTATCCTACAAGTTGTTGAAGTCAAACAAAACTTGGTTCATGGGACCTAAGTGGCTCTGTAATACAGACCAATGGCCTGTGGAACAAGTTAACTTGACATTAAATTTAATCTTTTCATGAAAGGTTCCAATCACTAATTATGAACATTATTCTGATTTCAGCAAACTTGTCAGGGTCACAGCCTACTGTTTGAGGTTTGCTCACAACTGTTTCACTATAATAACAAACAGCTAAATAAAAACAATCATAATTATACAGAAGTGCAACCAAGTACTGGATAGGGCATGCACCAACAAAAGGAGTACAATAAAGAGTTAGAATTCTTGACTAATGGGAAACAAACAAAAGAGCCTGTACCATCAGTAGTTGTGGATCTAAATTTGTTCAGAGATGAGGAAGGCCTTCTAAGGTGTAAAGGGAGATTAGACAAATCAAAACTGTCATACAAAAGCAAACATCCAATCCTTTTACCCAGATTTAGCTATTTGACAACATTAATCATCAGACAAACACACAATGATGTACATCATATGGGGGTACCACAGACAATAACTACATTAAGAAAAACTTATTGGATACCCAAGGGAAGGATCACTGTTAAAACAGTCCTGAGTGAGTGTGTCACATGTAGGCGTATTCATGCTAGGCCCTATAGGAAACCAAATCCTCTTGCTTTGCCAGAGGAGAGAGTTACTCTCAACAGACCCTTTGAGACTGTAGGCATTGACTATACAGGATTGACTGTAGGGGTGGTTGACACTGAACAAAAAATGTACATTGTACTGTTTACATGTGCTGCCTCACGAGCTGTTATCTGGATGTTGTGGAGGACCTTACAGCAGAATCTTTTGTTGCTGTCTTTAAGAGATTCTGTGCACGACATTCAGTACCCAAGACAGTTTGGACTGACAATGCTACATATTTCAAGGCTGGTGGAACAAGTCATCCACGACTTGTTAAGCAATGAACTCACCCAATTCTATATACAAAATTCAAACATAAAGTGGAAGTATATTCCGGTTGCCTCTCCTTGGTATGGTTCTGTCTGGGAGAGGAATATAAAACAGTAAAGAATTGCTTGAAGAAAGCAATTGGTAAAAAAACAGATACACTTGTTTGAGTTGCTCACTCTCCTGGCTGAGATTGAGAACATCATTAACAATAGACCACTCACTTATGTGAGTGACAACATTAATGACCCGGAACCATTAACTCCAAATCATTTGATTCGGGGAGAACAAGTTAGTCTCCTGCCGGACTACAATATAGACTTCAGAAGACCCAAACTGGACTCAACGACATGATGAGCTCCAGACTAAGTTACACATTTAACTAGAGTTAAAGCTCATTTCATTAAACAGTGGAAAACTGAGTACTTGATGGGTCTAAGGGAGAGACATAAACAAATGACTAAGAAGGATTGGTCTGACACAATTAAGGTAGGGGACCTTGTTCTCATACATGACAGTACTCCAAGACAATACTGGCCTCTGGCTAGAGTTTTAGAACTCAGACCAGGGGTAGACGGGGTTGTAAGAGTCCGGTTTTATTTATTTAGACCTTTACAAGTTTACGTAGATAGTTAACTATATGCCAGGGTCACCAGCGCCCAAGTACTAGATTGGCATCCAGCACTGCGGCGCAAAGTTAATTTTAATAAAAGAAGGGAAGGACTGATTATTAAATCAATATGAATTTTTATATTTTATTGACAACAATTAATGAGTATATGCAAGGGGGATTTTTACCCGTAACAACTTTGATGGACTTATAATGGTGAGATTAAATAATGGCCGTTTGGCTAATATATAACAGTCTGCAAATAATACTGATTATAATAATAATATGCAATACAATAATAGTAATAATATAGTATAATAATAATAACAAAGATAATATAATAATAACTAAAAGATAATATCAATAATAACTAAAAGATAATAGCCACAATGACAACCTTGTCTGCAAAGAGACAGACAAGAATACTGTAAGTAATATTTTGGAGAAAAAGAGTAATAAAAAATGGCAATAATTAATAATTAAAATACATATAGGTTATATAGGCCCAGTAACCTGTGGATGATAAATTACAGTTAATTCTGGTTATGGGATTGTGTTAAGTTGAATGGGAAACTAAAGGAAATATGTAGGCTACAAATGATTAGTAGGCCATCTGCTAAGAAATAACTTGAAACATAATAGGCTTATAAAGTAAAATATACTAAGAAATTTAATAGGCAGGCCTTTGCCTCTTCAACATATTGAGCTGAGGTTAATCTAAAACAAAGACTATGGTAGGCCTCAGTTAGGCTAGTTACAATTTGGCTTTAGCCTAGACCTAACTTAGCCTAAGTAATTTATTATATGAATCTTACATTACTATTTGTAGTATGAATCTTAGTACTAATTGCAAACGGTATAAGGCGTTAGTATCTGCAGTATGCGGTATTGCATACAGATATGAAATAGTAAAGAATAAATATTATAAACACAAAACATACCACAAAGGAACTTTGCTTGCTGGCGGGGTGATTTCGAATATAATGTTTGGCGTCCTTTGTGTTGTCGTTGCACACAAGTTTGTTTTTACTTAATAATTTTACCAACCAGCCAAAATAATCCTTAAAAGCCCATTCATGTCTAGTCACACCACACTGAATTCTTAAGAATTAAATTTGATCACTGGACATATTTAACTTATTTATTTATTTATTTATTTATTTAGATTTAAATATTTCACTCATGCCAATTTGTGGCAGTTTTCACTAATAAAGAATACTCTTGTGGTGCAAGGCACTACAAGTACTGCCCCCCAAAAACATGGTTGTCAGGGGTAAAAAAAAACACTTAAATGTCAAAACGCACTGGCTTACGAATGACTCTTCCAGAACGAGTCGTTGTTTGCTTTTGGATGGCAATATCCTGCAGCACTGGTTCTGAAGGCATGGATGGTGCTACAGGTGCAGTAGGGACATTGGGGGAAGGGGATTCTTGGTGCCTGTGCGATGGAGCCACTGGCTGGTTCAAAGACAGTTGGTTGCGATAATGAAGGAGAATTGGAAGAGGGATGATAGATTGTTGTACCCTCGGATGAGGTGGTGGTACATAGGATTTAGGAAGGGTAGATTGCTGTACCTGTATATGAGATGAAGGTACAGAAGATTGAGGAGGGATAGGTTGCTGTACCTGTATTTGAGGTGGAGGTACAGAAGATTGAGGAGGATAGTTGCTGTACCTGTATTTGAGGTGGAGGTACAGAAGATTGAGGGAGGATAGGATCTTTTGTTGGAGAAAAATCAAGGTATGCTGGTTTCAAGCGGTCCACAGAAACAGTTTCACGCTTGCCCACCTTGTCAATGATGAAAGTTTTGGGTTTACGGTCTAGCACAAGGAAGGGACCATCATAGGGGCAGTGAAGAGGGTAGCGGTGAGCATCATGTCTCAAGAAAACATGTGTGCAAGTTTGTAAATCAGGGGAAACGAAGGTAGTTTGTGAAGTGGAAGTTCTAGGTGCTGTGGGACGAATTTGCTTCATAACAGAGCGTAATGTCTTAACATACGAAGCAGGATCACATGCGGGGTTAATGGGTGTAGGTGTGAAAAATTCTCCGGGTAACCGGAGTGTGGTACCGTAAACTAATTCTGCTGCAGAGCATGCAAGATCAGTCTTCAGAGCAGTACGAATTCCGAGTAGGATTAGGGGTAGCCTGTCCACCCATGTAGTAGATGGATCAGTGGCTCGCAAGGAACTTTTAAGTTGACGATGGAAGCGTTCTATCACCCCATTGGATTGCGGGTGATAGCTTGTTGTTCTGATGCGCTCAGTCCCAAGAAGGAGCATGAGTTCCTTCCATAAGGCCGATTCAAACTGGGCACCTCTGTCTGTGCAAATGGTTGCAGGTATTCCAAAACGGGAAACCCAACATGAAACAAAGGCGTGAGCTACTGCAGAAGCAGTACAAGAAGTCAAAGGAACAGCTTCTGGCCATCTTGTGAACCTATCAATGACAGTGAGAAGATAGGTATAACCTCGAGAAGAATAGAGGGGGCCGACTATGTCTAGGTGTATGGCCTCAAAACGAGCCTTTGGCAAAGGAAAGGTACCAATTTCTGACTTTGTGTGTCGGTGAACTTTGGCACGCTGACATTGAAGGCAAGATCGAGTCCAATTGCGGATATCTTTGTGCATACTTGGCCATACAAACCTAGCTGCAATTAATTTTTGGGTGGCCTTAATTCCCGGGTGAGAAAGGGAATGGAGTTTAGCAAAAACAGCTCTTCGCAGCCCTTGTGGGACCAACGGTCGAATATGCTCAGTCGAGACGTCACATAAAATTAGTAAGTCTGACTTGGGTTCAACTGGTAAAGAGCGGACTTGCAATGAAGTGGGTGAATTAATAAGAGTTTGGAGGTCTGTATCCGTGGACTGAGCCTTAGCCATCTCTGAAAGGTTGATGTGAGAGTGTCCAGGGTCAGAAATTGCTGAGATGCGAGACAGCGCATCCGGCACAACATTCAAAGAACCTGAAATGTGTCGAATGTCTGAAGTAAATTGAAGAATAAAATCAAGGTATCTTCGCTCATTAGGAGCATGAGAGTCTGATTGAGAATGGAGAGCAAATATTAACGGACGATGATCCGTAAAAATGCTAAAGTCACGTCCTTCCAGGAATGACCTGAAATGACGGATGGAGAGGTATATCGCCAGCAACTCTCGACCGAAAGTGCTGTACCTCATTTGTGAAGGTGAGAGCTTGCGTGAAAAGAATGCGAGAGGTTCCCAAACGCCTGAAACAAGCTGCTGGAGCACTCCTGACACGGCAACGTCAGAGGCATCAGTGGCTAAGTTCAGAGGAGCGTCTGGTTGAGGGTGAACAAGGCATGTAGCTCGTGCTATAGCCTCTTTTGCTTGTGAAAAAGCGTTGGTAGCTTCGGGGTTCCACAGAACTGCAGTGGATCTGCCCCTTTTTGATTGGCGAAGAAGAGAGGTTATGGGTGCAAGAATGTTTGCACACTGAGGAATGAAGCGATGGTAGAAGTTTACCATCCCTAAAAGCGGCGAAGTTGCTTTTGAGTTTGCGGTTGTGGGAAAGACCTTATGACAGATACTTTATTTTCGAGAGGAGAAATGCCCTTCGAAGTAACTTTGTGTCCTAAGAAGGTGAGTTCATCTACAGCAAAGACACATTTTTCAGGGTTTAGCAATACACCATATTCTGCCAACCGAGAAAAAACTAAGCGTAAATGTTGAATATGTTCTGAGGGAGAAGAACTTGCGATGAGAATGTCATCGACATATGTGAAAGTGAAGGAGAGACCTCTCAACACTTCATCAATGAAGCGTTGAAAAGTTTGGGCCGCATTACGCAGTCCGTATGGCATTTTTGTCATTTCAAATAACCCAAAAGGGGTTGTTATAGCAGTTTTATGTACATCATCAGGGTGTACAGGAATTTGATGAAAGGCTCGCACCAAGTCAAGGCGTGAAAATACTGTGGTGCCATGGAGAGCAGAAGTAAAATCGTGTAAGTGAGGAAGGGGATAGCGATCTGGAATCGTGTTGTCATTCAAAGCACGATAATCTCCACATGGACGCCAGTCTCCAGGTGTAGGTTTTGGGACCATGTGTAAAGCAGAGGCATACGGGCTACTTGAAGGCCGTATAATACCGAGTTCAAGCATGTGTTCAAACTCTCGTCTCACAATTGCAAGACGATCTGGAGCTAAGCGACGTGGGCGGGTGAAAACAGGTGAGCCTACCGTATCAATACGGTGGACAACAGTGTGTTTAATAGGGGTATCCTTAGAACAGGGTTGAGTAAGGAAGAAAATTCATTTAGGAGCTGCTCTATAGCAGGTGAGCACTGTGGCAGAGAACTTGCCAATAATGAAGAGGGGTGCACGGTAGGAGAACCAATTACTGAAAGATATGTGACATTATCAATTAATTGTGCTCTACGAACATCAACTAATAAATCATTAGCAGAAAGAAAATCAGAGCCTAACATTGGAGTATATACATCCGCGACAAGAAATATCCAGCGGAAAACACGTCTAAGTCCAAGAGAAACTGAAATAGAACGATGTCCATAAGTGTGAATAGATGAAGAATTAGCTGCACGTAAAATGAAAGGAGAAGGTCCGTTTGCACGGTCTGCGGCTGTTGCAGGAATAACACTGTATTGAGCTCCAGTGTCAATAAGGAATGCATAGCCTGAAAGTGGATCATGCAAGGTGAATGTTGGACCAGGTGGTGCAGTAGTTTGTGAATCATTAAATTTTTGTGGAAGAAGGTTAGTATTGCTGTGGGAAGGAGTTTGTGTTGTATTTGGAGAATTAGTTGGGGGTATTAAATTAGCTGTGGTTGAATAAGTAGGTTGCGATTCTTTAACTTTACTTGCGTACGTAGGTGTTGGTTTGACAGTGTTAAATGAGGTAGTGGTAGGGTTAGTTGAAGTAAGGATAGGAGGAGAGGCTTGAGAGGCTGTAGCGTCAGACGCCTGTGACACCAGCCTGGTTAGTTTAAAGGAGGGTTAGGAGTCCATGGGCAAGGTGTGAGACAGCGCGTTGCACGATCTTTAAACTTTTCATGATACCAGCAAGGAGGGGTATGAACAGTAGACTGTGGTAAGGAAATAGGTTGAGAATGGGGCTGAGTAGTGGGGATTGAGGATTGAGGATGAGGTAAGGCTAATAGATTTGGATTAGGAGCAACCAACTGACCTGTTTGCGGTGGCTGTGGTTGTAGGAGAACGAGGCGTTGTCCAGGTTCATATTGGGAGGCTCTAATTGGACCAGAGGGTCGTCCTTGTCTTGAAGAACTTCTCTCTCGTTCCCTGTTGTTAGCTAGCTCTATTCGGAGAGCTTTAAATTCATCTTTAAGTGTTTGTAGAATTTCATTGGATACTTTAAGACCTTGTGCAGCCGGACTCAGATTGTCGTCCTGCGTGGCACAGATTTGGGGGTGATGGGTGTGGTTATCTACTTGGCCAAGGTGGATTTCAATCATCATCTTATCAGCTGTTTTGGCCATTGTGAGGAGGTCTGTATCATCTGGCATACAACGGAGCATTGGCCGTAGGGCAGTAGGGAGACCATTGAGGAAGCGGCGTCGCATTAAGGGTGAGTTTTTATCGTCTTCATTGGTCTGTCCAGCCAGGTCTTGCAGATGTCTCAGGAAGGCTGTTGGCGTTTGATCCCCAAGAACTTGGTCCTTGAGTAGAGCATTGAGTCGCTCTTCTTCTGATTGGCCGAGTCTCCTGACTAACTCGCTGAGGAGGCTCTCAAAAGCTTGGTCAGACGGAGGCAATAGAGTTACATCCCGCACTACTTTGTATACTTGTGTAGGCAGGAGGTTCTTTGTGACAAGGAACTTGGTTCGTGGGTCCGTAACTCCTTTTATCTCAAAATAATCCCGCAGTTGACTCACAAAGATTCCAGGCTCTTCAGCGGTGAATTGTGGAGTGGTAGGCTGATACATTGTGAGAAAGTCCGTTATAGGTGGTGAATTTGGAGTACCACCATTGGATGACCCTAGGTTGTTATTGGTCATTGTGGCTATTATTTGTTACAAGGTACTAAAAAAAATTTAAAATGTGTCACAAACTGACAAGATTTCAACAAATGTTGTTGAATGTAAATAATGGCTTCAGGTAAGCTTGGTTGAGTATGAGACTCAATTGAGTTATGAATGCCAATAACAAAAAGTTACGTAAAATTTTTTTTTTTTTTTTTTTTTTTTATGATGTAGCCCAATATTAGCAGAAAAATAGTCTGCGTATAGGCTTTTACAATATAAGTAAAAAAATTTTTTTATGATGTAGCCCAATATTAGCAGAAAAATAGTCTGCGTATAGGCTGTTTACAAAATATAAGTAAAAAATTTTTTTATGATGTAGCCCAATATTAGCAGAAAAATAGTCTGCGTATAGGCTGTTTGCAAAATAAGTAAAAAAATTTTTTATGATGTAGCCCAATATTAGCAGAAAAATAGTCTGCGTATAGGCTGTTTGCAAAATATAAGTAAATTTGCATAAAAAAACTTTAGAAAATGCTGAATTTATAAAAAGGCAAAATAAAAGGAATATATTTTGCAATAGAATACACTTCCAGTACAGGTGAGTGCTTTGTACTAGTGAATTTAATAAAATTATAGATGCAGACTGAATATATTGACAAAAATTGAGAAAAAACTTTTAGAAATTTTTTTTTGCATAAATTACGGTGTTTGGTCACTCCAGGAGGTTACCAATTGTAAGAGTCCGGTTTTATTTATTTAGACCTTTACAAGTTTACGTAGATAATTAACTATATGCCAGGGTCACCAGCGCCCAAGTACTAGATTGGCATCCGGCACTGCGGCGCAAAGTTAATTTTAATAAAAGAAGGGAAGGACTGATTATTAAATCAATATGAATTTTTATATTTTATTGACAACAATTAATGAGTATATGCAAGGGGATTTTTACCCGTAACAACTTTGATGGACTTATAATGGTGAGATTAAATAATGGCCCGTTTGGCTAATATATAACAGTCTGCAAATAATACTGATTATAATAATAATATGCAATACAAATAATAGTAATAATAGTAGTAATAATAACAATAATAACAAAATATACAATAATAACTAAAAGATAATATCAATAATAACAAAGATAATAGCCACAATGACAACCTTGTCTGCAAAGAGACAGACAAGAATACTGTAAGTAATATTTTGAGAAAAAGAGTAATAAAAATGGCAATAATTAATAATTAAAATACATATAGGTTATATAGGCCCAGTAACCTGTGGATGATAAATTACAGTTAATTCTGGTTATGGGATTGTGTTAAGTTGAATGGGAAACTAAAGGAAATATGTAGGCTACAAATGATTAGTAGGCCATCTGCTAAGAAAAAACATGAAACATAATAGGCTTATAAAGTAAAATATACTAAGAAATTTAATAGGCAGGCCTTTGCCTCTTCAACATATTGAGCTGAGGTTAATCTAAAACAAAGACTATGGTAGGCCTCAGTTAGGCTAGTTACAATTTGGCTTTAGCCTAGACCTAACTTAGCCTAAGTAATTTATTATATGAATCTTACATTACTATTTGTAGTATGAATCTTAGTACTAATTGCAAACGGTATAAGGCGTTAGTATCTGCAGTATGCGGTATTGCATACAGATATGAAATAGTAAAGAATAAATATATAAACACAAAACATACCACAAAGGAACTTTGCTTGCTGGCGGGGTGATTTCGAATATAATGTTTGGCGTCCTTTGTGTTGTCGTTGCACACAAGTTTGTTTTTACTTAATAATTTTACCAACCAGCCAAAATAATCCTTAAAAGCCCATTCATGTCTAGTCACACCACACTGAATTCTTAAGAATTAAATTTGATCACTGGACATATTTAACTTATTTATTTATTTATTTATTTATTTTAGATTTAAATATTTCACTCATGCCAATTTGTGGCAGTTTTCACTAATAAAAGAATACTCTTGTGGTGCAAGGCACTACAGGGTAACAAGAGTGGTCAAATTAAGGACTTCAACGGGTGACACAACAAGAGACATTTCTCTTTTGTACCCCTTAGAGTCTGGACCCAAAACAATGGACTTTGGAGAACCTTCTCCACCGACAGTAACAACTGGAGACACTGAACTTCCAGTAACTATTCCTTTGACAGTAGGAGTGGTAACGCATCCTACTACAACATTGACAGACACAAGACCTCAGCGACAAACAGCATTAAAGGCGCGACTAGTTTTACAACAAAAAATAGATGCTGGGGAATTGTAATTTTATCTTCTAACTTTCACTTTTTCTTTTCTTATGGTAAAGATCATAGACAGTTTCATCCTATGGATGTATATTTTCTCTTCTAATTAAATGCTACACCTTCTCCATGAGAAGGTGAGGATAGTCACTGTTAATCAGATTAACAGACATTTACAGTCAAATAGTTAGCTAGTCTACACTCAGACATAAAAATTGGTGACAATGACACCAACATTTTTATCTCCCGGGGCCCCCAGTATATGGAAAACTGATGTGTGGGTAGTTGGGAGGTAACGAAAATGGTTCACTGAGTAGGTAGGTAGTTAATCTAACAATTATTAAATTCCTTTTATGTCAATAACTGGGTGGATGAAACCAATTGGTTGCTCACCAGAGTTATTCTCCACACTAGTATTTATATACTGTGTGACAAGAGCGTGCTCGGTAATAGATATACATTACCGATCAACCAACCGAAAAAAAAAACCAAGACGACGCTGGTGGAAAAAGCCCCGGGAAAAGGAAGACAAGGGGGTACGAAAACGAGGAACGGGGCGACAAGACGGAACGAGAGAAGGGAGAAGAACAAGACAACGAAAAAGATCCCCACCAGCAAGTACGCTCTCAACAATTAGACAGAAGGGGAAAAAAGACTCTCTAATAACTAGCAGTAAATGACTAATTGTGTTTTAACCCATTTAGAAGTAAACGCATTAAATTAAGCTGGGTCAGACAAATTAGGCCTACATTGTGGCCTAAGACCTAGCATCAACTCATAGCTTAACAAAGGTGAAGGTAGATTGCCCTAACCTAATTTGGTGAGGAATCCTACTGTGGACCTCAATTTATCTGCCCGCTCTGGACCATTTCCGGAATCTCTAGGCTGACCCCTACAAGGCTAGACTTAATCTACTCTATAGTTAGACTGGAGATATTAGGGGTGGGTTAATTGTGGACCAATTCATACAGAGCATTTTTCACAGAGACCTTAAGTTAAATTGACTTCGAGCTCACGAGCCACTTAGATTTTGAGTGCAGACTCACAAATTTGGTTTAACTGTCTTTGTACGCGAAGCTTGAAATTTTGATGGTTGTGGTATTTTTTTAAATTTATGGTCTCGCTGGCTTTTCTTCGATTCCATAAAAGCGTATGAAAGTATTGTTGCGGTGGGGTTATCCAGTAAAACAATGAAGGTCCGAATCAATTTGGACCACCGGACAACATTAACATTCGTGCAATTATTTTCTACCGGTACGGGGAGAAGACTTATTTCAAAACCAAACACCCGAAGACGACTCGTTGGCTGAGGGAGGACGGACGCCTAATAATTCCTTGATGCGGTAAACTTTCCCGGAGTCTCGTTGATCTCGACGTGACCCTCCAGGCGTGATCTCGTTATCCTCAGAACAGAGAAACAATGCGATTAGTTAAGTGTCCCAATGCCCACCAAACTGACCCAACCTCAGGACCTCCCAATATCCCACGAAAATGAAACAAAAATGCTCACCACAGTCCCGAGACATGCCGTAGCCAATCAAACTGTAACCTCAACGAGTTGGAAGAAAAACAGACTAGAGGAAAAACCATGGACAATTTTTATTGATGGGAAGGGGGAGTTACATTCTATACGACACATGAAAGGGAGGAAAAAGTCAGAGAACCGGGGGTTAGGCAGGGTGAAACAAAGACATTAGAGTAAGCGGGCAGACAAGCAATAAGATATATATTTACAAATGTACACGCAGTGTCAATCGCAAGAACACATATTAATATAGTACAGGGTGGGCGGAAAGTAGCTCCCTATTTTGGATTGGTAAAAAAATACGTATATTATCCATTTATTTCAGCAGAAATAATATGAAAAGGTAGGCATACATGGTAGGTTTTCTCTAAAATTCAATGTGGGCTCCAACTCTTTCCACCAGCTTCTGGAGCCGCCCAGGAATGGCGTCCACTGACTTTAGCAGGAACTCCGGCGGGATGGAGGACATGACTTCCCGAATTCGGTCCTCCAGTTCTTCCAATGTCCTCGGTTTGGTGCGGTAGACTTCTTCCTTTACCCACCGCCAAAGAAAGAAGTCGCACGGTGTCAAGTCGGGGCTCCTGGCTGGCCATTGATGTGGACCACGACGACCCATCCAACGCCCGGGAAGTGGGCATCCAGCCACTCACGGACAACAAGAGCGAAGTGCGGAGGGGCGCCATCTTGCATAAATATCAGATCGTCGATGTTCTCCCATGTGCTGACAACCGGCCAGACCTCGTTTCGCAACATAGCAAGGTACCGCTCAGCATTCATGGTGTTGCGCAGAAGGAACGGGCCCACAACCTGATCTGAGGTCATACCACACCACACCGTTACACTGAACCGATTCTGCCGTTTTTCAGCGGTAACCATGGGATCCTCTCCTGCCCAGTAGTGGCATTTGTGGCGGTTGACAAAGCCTCCGACGTGGAACACCGCCTCGTCGCTCCAGAGGATGTTGCGGAAGAGATGGGGGCCAGTCTTCATGCCAAGCCAGCATGATTTCCCGAACTCCATGCGAATGTCGCAGTCCTCGTCCGAGAGAGATTGGCAGTAATGCGGCTTCCACGCACGCCAGTTCAGCTCCTTCTTCAGCACAGTCGCACTGAGTAGCGGGAGAGTCCACTTTCCCGAGCTGCCTGGCGAGTTGACTTTCGTGGACTCCGTGCGAACATTTCCTGAACTGCCTGCACCGTCTCCTGGGCCCTGGATGTCGAAGGGCGACCACATCTTCGAACATCTGCCACAGACCCCGTGGTCATGAGCTTCGAGTGGCAGTTCTTGATTGTTTTCGGGTCCACTTGGGCACGTGGTCCGTGAAATGGCCCGCCACCATCTTTGAACTCGAACGACAGATTGCCAAACTTCGTACCGTGCCGCCAACTGGGCACGCTCCTGCAGTGTTAAACGCTCAGCCATGTTACCCTTCAATCTGAAATGAAAATAAAAAAATGAACGTTACAATTGTACCACTTTAGAGAACACAAAGAGAACACTTTAGAGAAAAAAAGATTACCGTTACAATTGTACCACTTTAGAGAACACACCATAACAATATAACAATACAATCACAATTTATACATAATTTATATGTAATTTAAATTAGGGAGCTACTTTCCGCCCACCCTGTATATATTAATATATATGTTAACACATGGTCACGAACAACTGGACTTAGGCAAAGCAAGCAATCTATCTTCGCATTACAATGGTCAAGACAAGCTCCTTCGGGTTACAATAAGGATGAATCAAGAAACAATGATAAGTTGCTTCCTGATTCCTTATCTTGAAACTTAAATGTCCTTCTTGTAAGTTCATACAATATTTATACCCTAAATAACCCTGACTAGGCTAAATGGAAAGTGGGGCAAGGTGTTATTTATACCTGGCCTTAACTGATGTGCAGATACCACCATTTAAACTTTCAGAATGTTCTGGGACTATTGTTCGAGTTCTAGAAGTTAAACGCATTAGATGAATGTCATTTAATTTCTGTCCTTCTTAACTTCGTTTCAGCAACAGACATTACCCGTATAACAAGTCACACTGTGCACTTTGTTTGTTGGCCTATTCAGACTGTCAATCCTATCAATTTCAGGACCAATACCGTGCTTGACGTTTTTCTCACGTTTGTCCAGAAAGTCAGAAAAATAAGTCAAGATAATTTAAGCAGAAGGTTTAGGACTTCTTAAACAAAAACCACAATTCTGACGCTAGATTCTATGGGTCTAGATTTTATGGGGGTTATGGCATTCAAACCTGTATGGGAGAGAAAGAAATAAAGGTTAATACACACAACTACCATAATTTGATAATCAGTGGTCCCTACTACATTCCCCCCTTCGAGCGGCAGAGCCACTCAAAAAGACCAATCCACCAGGGAACCACTCTCATCCCAACAGGTCCAAATACCATCCCTAGCAAAATCCCTCCTTCCATTTTACATAGATTCTAACTAGCTAACTTTATTATACATGGAACTATTGATATTGAAATGGCAATTCTAAAAATTTAAACATAGATAAACCAAAAACATTCACATGATAATATTCCGGAATCTACCGATGCAAGTCATGGTCATACTCAACTGGTTTCTTCGGGACGTGGGAAAGATCCATGACCGGTCCGCGGGAGCGGGTTTGTGGAGGAGAACTGCCAGTTAATACCGGGAGCACCTCCCCCAGCCGTCTTCGTGTGGCAACCAATCGCTCTCGAGATCTCCTCCGGTTTTCCTGAATCAGGGCACGTCCCTCTAAAACCAGCTCTCTCATGGGTGACAGACTCAATCTAGTCGGGCGCCCGTCCTCATGACCAGCATCAAGACTCTGTTCACACAAACTTATCTGGCCTTCCAATAACCGGTATATCTCCTCCCTATCCTCCTGAATGAGCTCTAGAGTTACCTCTAATGATTTCACTAGGGAGGAAGAGTCTGGAGAAGATAAACCACTTGACCCAGCGACACTGCAAGGAGAATTATGGTGAGGTGGACTATCAAAGCTAACCAATTTATCATCCACGGGCGATTCCCGTGCCCGGCCAGTCGCATGGGGAATCGGTGACATCTCACCAATCGCGTTATCCAAATCACTACTGGACAGTTCAGGACGATCTCGGAATGTGACTGTTTTCACTCGCGACTCCGGTCTGAGAATGGGCCTAACAATAGAGGCATCGGGGAATCCTGAGAAATCCGGAGAATTGTCAGGAAACCCCAAGAAATCTCGCCGACTATCAGGAGACTCTGACAAACTTGGAGAAGTGCCAGGAAAGCCTGAGAAATCCGGTTCATTTGAACCAAGTGAACTCTTCGATGATTCGCTGGAAGACTCCCCAGAAGAGTCCAGAGCTACGGAAATCCAAGGACGCACCAAGGGTACCCCCTGCTTTCCCGATTCCACCTCATCATGAGAATCACTAGAAGAATCCCACGAACTTTCTTCAGATGAACTTTCGAACAGATAGGCATAGTTTGGACTTCATTCGGACAAGAATATTCCTGATCAGGTACATCAGGCTGATCTTCTGGGATAACCCAGGGAAGTTTTACCAATCGGGAGTAGCTTGGATGGTTCCTGAGAAAAATAGGAGCCTCCTTCCAAGCGCGTAACTGTGTGTGATGGACACGTGATGTTGTCAAGAATGGTTGGTCATTTGGGTAGGCTGGAGAAATCACATAAGTGACTCCATTTGACTCTACCCGTTCAATACAAAATGGGCCACAATATTTGGGGAGAAACTTGTTCATGACAAGGTGCCCCTTTTGGACTACCTTCCTGATCACCAGCTGTCCTCTAGAGAAGGGACAAAAACTAGGGTGACCAGGAGCCCATTGTTCTTGAATCTGAGCCGAGATAATGGCTGGAATTGGGTATCAGGACAAAATCCCCCCGTGGACAAAATCCCCTCGCGGACAAAATCCCCCATGGACAAAATCCCCCCGGACACAACCCCCCCCGGACACAATCCCCCCGCGGCCAAAATCCCCCTAAGGCTTTATTAAAAAAAGAAGAATACGACTGACTTTATTAAAGAAGAAAAATTAAAAACACAATAAGAATAAGAATAAGAAAAGAGGCTTCGTGAAATTTAAGTTTAGACATAAATTTAGTTTATTTTCCATCTCCAGAGGTGTTGGAAGTTATTTAACCCTTAGTGATGGAGTTTATTGGAAGGTTTGCCAATTCTCGATTATTTTGAAGATAATTATATTGGAAGGCCATGCCGACGAGGACGAAGAGAACCCACTTTTAGCATTTCTATTTGGAATATGTACTCAAGAACAATTACAGAACTTCCACGTACAAATAACTCTGTCGAAGGCTGGCATAGACGCTTTGCATCTCTAACAGGATGCTCGCATCCAAACATATGGAAATTTTTAAAAGTTTTAGGGCAAGAAATAAGCTACCAACAGGCATTTATTTCTCAAATTATCGCTGGCTTGCCGACAGAACCGCAAAGGAAGAAGTATAAGTCTTCTTCTTATCGCATTTTGAAAATTGTACAAGACTATAACAACAGGTCTATTTTTGATTTTCTTAAGGGAATTGCTTTTAATTTGTCTTTTTAAATTTTGAATTTTGTTTGACTTTGTGTTTTTAATTTTTCTTCTTCAATAAAGTCAGTCGTATTCTTATTTGTTTGCCCGGTTAGGTAATTGTACGCCCTTGACGATTGGTTAGGTTAAGTCGTGATATTTTTGTTAAAACTTTAATAAAGTCAGTCGTATTCTTATTTTTTTAATAAAGCCTTAGGGGGATTTTGTCCGCGGGGGGATTGTGTCAGGGGGGGTTGTGTCCGGGGGGATTTTGTCCGCGAGGGGATTTTGTCCACGGGGGGATTTTGTCCTAGAAGCCTGGAATTGGGTCTGGATGCGAGTTAGCCAATAAAAATTGCGCTGGAGACATCGTTAACTCCGTATGCACAGTACCATTGTATGATATGATGGCTCTGGGAAGATGTAAATCCCACGAGCTAGGACCTTGAACAAGGTTTCTAAGAAACTAGCCAATGGTACGATTGACTCTCTCGACTGCCCCATTCCCTTCAGGACGATTTGGTGTCGTAAAAACATGAACGATGCCATACTGAGCTAACATTTGCTCAAATTCTTGACCCCTGAATTCGGGCCCATTATCGGTTAATAACCGACATGGCCTCCTCAACAAACTAGGCAGGACAAGGGTCTCGAACAATCTTGCAATGGTGCTGGAAGTCTTATTCATGATTGGGATGGCTACCACCCACTTTGAATGGTGGTCTACGACTACCAGACAACCAATGTTCCCTCGAGGTGTCTTCGGGAACACTACCAAGTCGGCAGCCACCAATTCAAAAGGTGACCTGGTCATGATCTTTAAGGTAGGTGGACCCTTAATTTGACTTGAGACTTTGTTCAGTTGGCACTGTGAACATGACGTGACCACTTCCTGTACAACCTGATACAATTGAGGATGAAATACGTCTCGAGAAAGAACTTCCAGGACTTTAGTACGGCCAACATGGGCCATTTCAAGATGGACACTGATGGCAATTTCAATCAGGAAGTTAAATGAGATCAAGTTCTGTGGATACAGTTCAAGATCTAATGAGTCGTATTTAACTAGAATCCCGTTTTCTATACAGATGTCTTTAAGATAGCGGTTGTACCGAGATAAGTTTCTCGGGCAACGGGCATTCGCATTCCTTCTCCCTAGATAATTCCTAAGCCTGCGCAATTCTAGATCGTTTCTCTGCAATGTTTCGACATTAACCCGTTCGAGAAGAGAATACGGCCTAACGTTTCCGATAACGATCACTTCAGGACCCTCTGATGGGTCTACTGCAGTTGCCAAGAAGGTAGCAACCACTTCTCCCTCCTTCAGGACACTATCGTTGGATAGATCTAGCACTAGTCCTGAAGTAGTCATGAAATTTGCTCCAAGCAAAAAGCATGATGGGAGAGAATCATCATCCATGATAGCAAATGGATGGTCTTTTGCTTTCACTTGCGTTCTCAATGATACATCCAAATTTACGAATTTGGTCACCATGACCCGACGTTCAGCCATCCCTTGTATATTTACAATTATGTCTTGTGAATAATCTTCCTGCTCACCTAATATTGTTTTCCAGGTAGTCTCAGACACCAAACTAATCTCAGCTCCGGAATCCACGAGAGCACAATACGTCTGGCCATTACATTCAAGAGGAACAATTGCTCTAGATCGAGATGAATGAGCACATACGATATCAACTTGATACTCAGGAAAATGCAGGTTAACCTCCTGCTCCTGAGGATCATAGTTTTCATGGCTATCCATAATTGGATTCACTGGATCCGGATCTGAGTCAGTGGCGTCATAAGAATTAATGGTGTTTATAAGAGACAGGTTATTCGCGTGGAAGGTTTTCGTTTCCTGCAACAAGTTAAAGTGTATCCCACCCAGGCACTGAAGGTGTACTCTTTCTCTGCCATCATCACCCACTCCTGAGGGGACTTGAAACACGAGGGGATGAGTTGACCCGAAATGCAAGACAATATCCAGATTATATAAATGACTGCAAACCAGCAAAACTTCAAGAGTCATTGGCTGACCAGACAATGTCATCAACCGAAGACTTTGCTTTTTCTTTGCATTCAATTGGATCTTATATCGTGAGGGTTTAGTCATCAGTTCACCCACGAGCTGCTTCCTGAGCGAGGTGACACTGTCAGGACATTCCTTTTCCAAAACTTGAGTCAAGACATGCAAGAGACATTCGATTAATGAGTCACCACCTCCTTCTGGTTTAAAAAGCACCATTAATCCCTTTGGAAAATCAGTGGGTGTCACTTTTCCATCTTCCTGGGGTGTCTGGAAATGACGTGATAAAGTGTCAGCAGCTTGATTTTCTTTTCCTGGTATGTAATGGAGTTCAAAATCAAACTCGGCCAGGTCTTCTAGCGTCCGAGCAATTCTATCGTTTACCAGTTTCATGTTGTGGAGGTAAAATAGAGCCTGATGGTCTGTATTCAAGACAAAAGGGATGCCATATAAGAAGGCGCGAAAGGTTTTCACACCCCATCGCATTGCGGCTAGTTCGCGTTCAGTCACGGAATATTTACGTTGGGGTTTCGAGAAGGTCATGGAGGCATGTGCGATAATCCTAACCCTCCCATCTTGAACTTGAGTTAAGCATGCTCCGGCGCCGATAGCGGAGGCATCCACCCATAGGTTTATCTTTTCGGCAGTTTCACGATAATCTGGAAATGTAAGCTCTATCTCCCTCTGCATCTCGGTCTTGAGTGCATCAAAAGAAGACTCTATTTCAGGTGTCCATTGAAGATTAGTCGAAGCGGATTTACCAGTGAGCTTTGACAAGGGTTTTGCGAGAGGGGAACATTGCGGTAGGAATTTTCGTTGGAAGTTGATGAGTCCAAGAAATTCCCTCAATTCACGAATGGTGGTAGGTTTTGGGAAGTTACTAACCTTTTCCATATATTCTGGAGACTTTGATAATCCACTAGAGCTAACTATGTGTCCTAAGAAGGGTACTTTTGACTTGAACCATCTGCACTTTGGAGGCTTGATCTTAATTCCATGATCTTCCAGGACTTTCAAAACACTGTCCACTAACTTCAGGTGAGCTGCAAAGGTCTTTCCCATAATCAAGATGTCATCAATATAAACAAGCACGTTCTTTCTGGAAAAACTCTTCAGGACTTCCTGCATTTCACGTTGAAAAGCTGATGGAGCATTTCTCAAGCCGAAACTGAGTTTTTGAAACGCCAATGGCCATGAGATGTTGAAAATGCGGTATAGTCACGACTATCCTCTTCAATAGGCATTTGATAGTAGCCGCGGACAAGGTCTAGGGTCGTGAAGTACCTTACTCCATGGAGACTATATACCGAATCTGTAAGGTTGGCCATCGGGAACCTATCTGGCTTGGTAATTTTATTCAATTTGCGATAGTCAACGCATAACCGGATGGAACCATCCGGCTTTCTAATCGGGACTACCGGAGCACTCCATGGTGAAGTGGTAGGTTCAATAATACCAAGTTCATGAAGTTCTTGACACTGATCTTCAATTGCCTGTGTGTAGGTTCTGGAAATCTCCTTGGACGTTGAAAAATTTGGGTTTCATCGTAGAGTTCGATGCGGTGTGGGGTCATTCTCGCTGCACCAACATCGGAATCTCCACGACTCAATACTTCCTTTCGGGATTCCAACAGGCGATGAACACTTTCCTTCTGGTCTGGGGTTAACTCATCCAGACTTATTCCTGACTGTATACGCTCTGGAGTCCAATCTTGAAGAGTTGGAGACACTTGGCTCGGGCCTATGTCTCCCTGCGTCGCAGTTCTACACTGGAGCACATTACTTTCAGGTTCAGGTATAACGATTGTGTACATGTATCCTATTATGTCTCCCTTTTTAATCTTTCCCAATGACTTCCCTCTTGTATACAATAAAACTGACGGTTGCTCAACATTCATGATACCTGGCACTCCAATTACCTTATCATCTAAATGAGCATTCACTGCACTACCATCATAAAACCACATACTTGCCCCTTGTGAACATGCGCAATGACCATTCAATTCACTTTCTCTCTCCTTCCACTCTACTGGCACTCGAACAGGACCACAATCATTTCTTTGCACACTTTCAGCTGCCCAACATTTAACTTGGTATCTATGCTTCTTACACTCCGTTCCACCTGAACCCAAATACACCTCCCATTTAGATCCATCCTCACAAGTTCCAGATATTCTTTGACGTGACAAATTTACTTGCAAGCCATTCTTTCTTAAAAAATCTAGACCGAGGAAAAGTGGATAATTTGTGTCCAAATGCGGGATTACCAGAAATGTACAAGGCTTCATGACGATGTTATGTAGAGAAAGTGCAATATTTATTGACCCCAGAGTGTGGCATGCAAGGTCTTTACCTATCCCACGAATGGGTATACTGTCTTGTGTATCCAGAACTAACCCCAACTGCTCAACCAGCCCTCCCGATATTAAACTAACTTGAGCCCCTGTGTCGATAAGACTGTTTATGATAGTGTTATTAATCACAACATCCGGTGTGAGTACATTTGCTGGCTCCAGCTCTGCAAACTTAACTCCTCGAAAATCAAGGGTAGGTAGATCAGGTTCCACAACCTGGGGTCTTCAGGAAAAGTAGTTGCTAGGGGGGAAAATTGTGGAGTACATCTAGCTCTGGGATGGTCATCATTATCAGGGATTGTGACAATCCTTTCCAACGAGTCCCTGCCCTCGTTGGACATGCTTAGTTTTCCGACTGGGGTGGTTGTTGGCCTTCATGATTTTCCATATTTTGATTCCCTGATGTCGATTGATGTCGACTTCTCGAGGGACAATACATGCCAGGGTGAGGGCCCTGACAGCGGGAACAATGATATTGTGCAGTAGGGTCAGGGGTTGGTGTTCTCTGGGAATTTCTGGAGCAATCACGGACAAAATGGTCCAACGCGCCATACAACAAACACGCACCATTCTTCCTTCGGCAATTGGCCTCGTTATGTCCTTTTCTGGTACACCACTGACATTCCTCTTCATCTGTTGCTCCGTTGCTGGATTCCCTCCAGTCATGAGTTCTGGGTTGTCGTTGTTCCCTAGGGTTGGGCGAGGATCCTGGCGGGTAACTGCTTTCCTGATTTGGTCGTTGATTTCGTGAGCGATCCTGTCCTTGCTGGTTTTCTCTTGACCCTCCTTGCCTCTGTGAGAAAACGCTTGTCCCATTTCCATTACTTCGTCCACGACCGCGTCCTCTATCCCTACCTGGTCGTGGCTGGCTCTGAGGAACAAATCCCTGTCTGGAAGTATCAAGATTTTCGGAAAACTGAACAGGGACCTGCATTTGGAAAACCTCTATTGGTTCAGGTGTGGTCGGATTTCCAGATCTTTCACTTTCTTGTAAGGCCACAAAATCCAAAATGTTGGACCAGTAGACCTTCTTATGGTGCAGAGTCTTGTTTTCCGTTATTATCCTCGCTAGGTGTTGTGACAGGGCTGAGGGGACAGTCTCGAGATACTTTCTCCTTAACTCCTTGCTGGTCTCGACGTCTTTCTGAGGAAATGCCTTTTGTGCCAATGTCTCCAATCGGACCGCATATACATCGGGAGATTCCCCTGGCTTCATTTTGGCGTTCTTGAATTCGGCAACCTTTCCAGTGGTCACGGTCTTCTTGATTCTCTTATGCCATGTTAACAGTTTTGCCTTCATGTTGTCATATTCGATATCACAACCCCATAAGCATGGTACAAGTCTCGAAGTTTTCCTGTCAAGTGCTTTCCTAACGTTCCTGTCCAATCTCGTCTTTCGCAATTATATTTTGAGGTACAGTGGCGCTCAAACGCTTCAAGATATTCGGGAAAGGAGCGTCCACTGTTGACATTGAAGTCATCCAATTCGGGAGCATTCATGGGTGTTAGCTGCGGGACCCTATGATGATATTTTCTGGATGATGGGTATCTAGGGCGCGTTTCCTCCTTCTTGACATTGATTTCGTCTGATGAGCTTGACTCCTCATCATGAGACGATTCGGAACTGAGGTTATAAGCCCCGTTGAAACTGACGTCTGAACGTTTCCTTGATCGAGAATTCTTGGACGGCTCTTTTCTGACCTCCTCCTTCCGCTCCATGTCGTTATCTGGTACGAGGTCTTCATATTCCTGAAGGGCACTCTGAAGTTCTTGTTCTTCTCTGGCTGCTTGTTTTCTCTCCAGTTGGTCCACTCGTTCTTGCCAGTATTCACTTCTGGCCACAAGATCACCATTTTCTTTGGACAACCGGTCATACTTTCCTTTCCAGACCGTTTCAAGGTCCACCAACCGCTGCGTCCAGTTCTGCTCTGATTCTAGAGCTTGTTGTTTCTGCTCCTTGACCAGGTCAACAAGTTGGGCAACCTGGGTCTTGAGCTCAACTAAATCTAACATTTTTTTTTTTTTTCCCCGTCCGTGCTAAGCCGAAGCCGTCAACGTTGGGTGCCTCCCGTTCCCGGGTCTGGGCACCAAAAATGTCGCGGTGGGGTTATCCAGTAAAACAATGAAGGTCCGAATCAATTTGGACCACCCGACAACATTAACATTCGTGCAATTATTTTCTACCGGTACGGGGAGAAGACTTACTTCAAAACCAAACACCCGAAGACGACTCGTTGGCTGAGGGAGGACGGACGCCTAATAATTCCTTGATGCGGTAAACTTTCCCGGAGTCTCGTTGATCTCGACGTGACCCTCCAGGCGTGATCTCGTTATCCTCAGAACAGAGAAACAATGCGATTAGTTAAGTGTCCCAATGCCCACCAAACTGACCCAACCTCAGGACCTCCCAATATCCCACGAAAAATGAAACAAAAATGCTCACCACAGTCCCGATGACAATGCCGTAGCCAATCAAACTGTAACCTCAACGAGTTGGAAGAAAAACAGACTAGAGGAAAAACCATGGACAATTTTTATTGATGGGAAGGGGGAGTTACATTCTATACGACACATGAAAGGGAGGAAAAAGTCAGAGAACCGGGGGTTAGGCAGGGTGAAACAAAGACATTAGAGTAAGCGGGCAGACAAGCAATAAGATATATATTTACAAATGTACACGCAGTGTCAATCGCAAGAACACATATTAATATATATATTAATATATATGTTAACACATGGTCACGAACAACTGGACTTAGGCAAAGCAAGCAATCTATCTTCGCATTACAATGGTCAAGACAAGCTCCTTCGGGTTACAATAAGGATGAATCAAGAAACAATGATAAGTTGCTTCCTGATTCCTTATCTTGAAACTTAAATGTCCTTCTTGTAAGTTCATACAATATTTATACCCTAAATAACCCTGACTAGGCTAAATGGAAAGTGGGGCAAGGTGTTATTTATACCTGGCCTTAACTGATGTGCAGATACCACCATTTAAACTTTCAGAATGTTCTGGGACTATTGTTGAGTTCAAGAAGTTAAACGCATTAGATGAATGTCATTTAATTTCTGTCCTTCTTAACTTCGTTTCAGCAACAGACATTACCCGTATAACAAGTCACACTGTGCACTTTGTTTGTTGGCCTGTTCAGACTGTCAATCCTATCAATTTCAGGACCAATACCGTGCTTGACGTTTTTCTCACGTTTGTCCAGAAAGTCAGAAAAATAAAGTCAAGATAATTTAAGCAGAAGGTTTAGGACTTCTTAAACAAAAACCCCTTTTTTTTTTTCCTTTTTTTTATTTTTTTATAACAACATTAAACCACAATTCTGACGCTAGATTCTATGGGTCTAGATTTTATGGGGGTTATGGCATTCAAACCTGTATGGGAGAGAAAGAAATAAAGGTTAATACACACAACTACCATAATTTGATAATCAGTGGTCCCTACTACAGTATGAACGTAGGTTTTAGACAAACAAATGACCAAGGGCCTAGTTTTGGACTTTGTATAAATCGGTTGGCACTTTGATGCCGCCATATAGAAATTTATATCGTGAGATAATGTTGGTATATAGTATTAATTGCGTGCAGTGATTGAATTACATTTTCATAAGCATATCTAATTAAATTATATAAAAAAACGTTGCGTGGTTTTGAGCGGAGTAACAAATATCTCTCGCTCAGTCGCCTGTTATGATTGACTGACTCGCGTAAAGTGGGTGGAGCTAATGTCTCTCGCTCAGTCGCCCGTTAGGGTCGGATCTATCAAGATGAGCGGCGTTAAAGATCACGAAGTGATCACAAGCCCTTCGGGGCGCGGCTTGTTTTGTCAATAATAATTTATTATCTTTACTCGTAATTGTCTTTGCTGTTTCGTTGGATGAATTTGGTTTAAAAAGTCGTCATCTGTATACAGAATTCCAACCTGGTATATTTAAGAATGGGTTGTTTGGGTCAAAAGAAACGCTTCTTGGAAACACAGATTTACATTACACTGTACGATTCTGTATCTTGCCTATAACATTATGTAATAAATTAAATTAAGTATAATGAATAATTCGCAACATGAAAATAAATCTATACTCTTATTTTCATCAGTCCTATGGTTTGGCCTATTGTCATGACACTAAAGTTTATGCAGATTAACATAATCCCTCAACGCTTCTAAGAGACTTCATACACTTTAGTGACATTCCAAAAAAAAACATATAGTCAATTAATATACAAAATAAAAACTCAAACTTTTAAGCTTCATCTAAAATCCTTGGGTCAAAATTCATGGAACTGTGTATGAAACAAGTCTCGTGGACTTAAATCAAATGTTAATCCTTTAACGACGAAAGTTTTTGTGGTGCTGGTTAAGTATGCGGTCTACCTACGATTGGTTAGGTTTAATCATGATATTTTCGTTAAAACTAACGAAAATATCATGACTAAACCTAACCAATCGTCAAGGGCGATTGACAATGGGATGTAAACAAACAATTAGTAAACAAGATAAGAAGCTATAATTAAAAGGTAGACCGCATATTTAACCAGCCCCGTTTTTGTAGAGTTAATTTATGAATGAATGTATTTGAAACGTTACTAGTTTGTATACCGGTTGTCATTAAAGGGTTAAGTTATGTACAGTAGGTTGCTTGAAATCTATCTAGGTCATGTGACCTTAGATGTTGCGAAGGTGGTTAAACACCTTCACCCAGGCCCCCCAAAAACTTTCAAATGTGTTTTTGCATTGGAACTATAAAACATTCTTAGGCCGACCGCACACAGGATCGTCTTGCGACTGACGACTTGGGTCGTGACGACTCGAGTCGCGTGTGGTTTTACATTGACAAAATGGGAGCCCCGCACACTGTAGCGACCGCGACGCGATTCCCAGAATCGCGTCGCGGTCGCTGCAGTGTGCGGGGCTCCCATCCTGTCAATGTAAAACCACACGCGACTCGAGTTGTCAGTCGCGAGACGATCCTGTGTACTGCCGGCCTAATTTTTAAATGAACATCGTCATGAATGTATAAAATAAATCCAATGAAATAATCATATACTTTATTTCAGACTCAACAAATACCGTAATGTAATACAAAAAGTATATAAATGAAAATTACAAATAGGTAGAATTATCACAATTCATTAATTACCTTTACGGGTAAGACGAACATAGAGATGCTTGCTTTAGCGTTCCCAGCAAATATCGTAGTTTCTGTCTATCAAATTCATATTGTCAGAGGTTGTACTGAATTATTGTACTTAAAACCAAAAAGCAGCATCCAAATAGTTCAGCTCCTCCAGTATATAACTGGGGATTTAATTCGTTATGTATTTAATTTTACATTTTGACGATTAGCTCTTATACGACAAGTATCGAAACTTCGTTGAAGATTTTACTAAACTTAAAATTTCTGACGACAAATTTAATATGGTTAGATTTTCCCGCTGGGAACCTTTTAAATATTTTCTTTAATCAGAATTTTAACTACCTCTTACAATCCCGTAATTACGCTGCTGGACTCGCTATACAATAAGGTCATACTTTGAAACTCCTTAAATTACTAATTTTTTCCAGTCCTGCGAAAATATCTCTCTATAAATCTGCTGGTTCAGTCCTCAAGCTTCTATAATTCTGTAAAACCCCGTTACTGATGGGAAGGTGGGGGGGAATCATTGTTTGAAATTGTTTTGAAACAAATTGCGACATAAATTTCCATTAAGTCGTGGTATGAATAGAATGAACAGTTATTGAAAATGTGGATATTTTTAACATCATTTTATTGTAAAAAGTGGTACCCACAAATCGGTATCAGTTAGGACGTTGTCATGATGTATAAAACTTTTAGTGGCAAGCGATAAAATATAAAGTATGCTAACGTAGATTACCCGTAGCCCAAGTAAACTAAAATTGATGCAGTAGTCATGTTTCAGCAAAAGTAATAGGGTATAAGCAAATTAAATTTTGTTTACATTAAGATTATGATTCCATTTGACATATAAAACCAATGACGTCATACAAGGTGATGGAAGAAAATGAATTACTGAAAGTTAATTTAACTATACTGTCTATAGGGTAGGTTTGGTTCCGTAAACCCTTCACAAGTACCATGTTTATGGTTTGAATGTTTGTTTACTTTATATACTATTGCCAATAATATGTTGGAAAAGAAGCGAATTGCAGATATAGTATTACTTATAAAATAAAAGCGTTTTTTTCCGAAATAATTAAAAAAAATGCATTTTTAACTTTTTCTCCTCATATAACAGCGAAGAATTTTCAGTCCGAATATTGCATGAAATTGAACTTATTTTCTAATGGAACATTTTTGTGCGCGAGTTCGGAGAAAAATAATCAAATTAAGATATGAACGAACAATATAATGAGTATAAGCATCGTATGAGGGTATAAGTAACAATATAATTTAAGCAATTACCTCTAACGCTACATCCCAAAGACCGATTCACGAGCGAGTAGATTGGGTTCTGTGAACCTGTAAGTTAGAAACAACCTTAAAATCCTTTTGGTGGAGTTTCTGACCAGCTGGAAACCTAGTAGATGTACTCATCTATGGGATTCCACATACCCAGATGTGAATTGGTTCTAAAATAAGTTTAAGCCAAATACCGCTTCTGTTAGTCTTTTATTCACATTCTAAGGGGTAGTAATGACGGAAAGATGATTGGAAGTTCGCTACATTAAACTTCGCATCTGAAGATGACTACTTAATGAATCTCTGAAGAAAGAAATTACTGATAGTCTTAAACCAGAGGAGAGACCTTAAAAACTTCAAAACACTAAGTGAGTTGGTTCAGTATGGCCCAAAAAACCATTCATTAATGAATTTGTCCCAGAATATGAAACCAGTTTTGATAGTTACTGATTGAAACGCTTTGAATTTGAATAAAAATTTCATAGTTTATTAAGTAAATGTCATAGACAAATTATTCCGAGATAACTTATACTAAATAATAATTTGTAACCTTCTTACTATCATACAAATATCAGTACATGACCAAAACTGATATGAATAGTCCAATCTGATTAATTTAATCCGTGGTATAGGCTCACTCGGAGACTCCAAAAACGGCATTGAAAAGCATCGCCTAATGACGCCATCGGGAGATATTTCAGAGAGTAGTTTTACCAATAAAACCGGATGTAGGATAAAAAGAACTGGATCACCTGAAGATCAGGGCCCCCAGCCTTCGTTAGTTAGCCTTATAAGGCTAACTAACGAAAATATCACGACTTAACCTAACCAATCGTTAGGTCATCTGTACGCCCTTGACGATTGGTTAGGTTAAGTCGTGATATTTTCGTTAGTTAGCCTTATAAGGCTAACTAAAGAAGGCTGGGGTCCTGATCTTCAGGTGATCCAAAGAACTTTCAAGTTTTTAGAGGAGAACATGAAACATTTAATGTGAATGGAGCAATGGATTAGATTGGCACATTTCGCAAATCATTTGGAGGGAATGAGGGAAATATAAATTCGTATAAAATCAAGAGAAGCTTATTTATTTATTACTTATTTAGTAGATGAACAACCGAAAAATAACATTTCGATAATTTAAAAAGTGTCATATGGCCATTAAATAATTACACCGCGGGTCCCCTTTTATTTTTAGTTCCAATAATTCTATGACATCACATATTAAAGATGGTTGAAATATATATATATATATATGTATATACTTTTTTAGAAAGTCCGGTCTTCCCATGAGGCTATTTTGATAGCGGGTTTATCTACTCCAGGAGTAACTTTATTAACTATAGCAGGAGAGGAAGGGCTATCTGTCTCAGAGGTTCCGCCGCATATCACCCCGTAGGCATCTCTCAGGGTTGAAAGCAACTCTTCTTTCTCATCAGGGGGAAGGAAAGACTTGAAGGCAGCTTCGAAGTTCTGAAAAATAATAAAATGTTTATTATTATTATCGTTATTTTTTACGTGCAACATTTCTAAAATATTAAAGTAATTTCCAAGAAGGAAGAAATTTTTTTTTATCATATTTTCATGTATTAAACGCGTCAGAAATGATGTAATTACATTTACCTAAACACGCAAAACCATCTTTTCTAAGTTTTTGATACTTTTAATGTTTCCGATTCTAATTAGGATGACAACCCGTTCCGCATTTTGGATTTGTGCTCCACTTCCCGCACAAATCCGAAAAATTTGCGAATGTCCCACATTTTAAGTTAATTGCAATTTCTCAGAAAAACTAAAGTTTTCTAAAGCAGTCCTGAGCGTTAAATTTTAATTATTGTTAATTGTGTAAATTATGGAGTACAAAAGCTAAGAAACGCGTATGTTCTTGTAAAAAAAAAAAACAGTAGGAAGATGTGAAAATAAAAACCCACTCTAATAGACAGAGTTTATTTCTATAACAGTTTCGATGCCCACTGGCATCCTCCTCGGGTGGATACAGAAAAACATTTTTTCTGTATCCACCCGAGGAGGATGCCAGTGGGCATTGAAACTGTTGTGGAAATAAACTCTGTCTATTAGAGTGGGTTTTTATTTTCATTTTTTGACCTTCATGTAGAAAAACGATTTTTTTTGCATTTAGTAGGAAGATGATAAAAGTTAATTAATTCTATGCCAACTAAAGTATCCAAATTAGAAATTTTGGTATAAAAAACTTGTTAAAATTTTTAGAATTTATGCGTGCTAAGAAAAACTAAAGTGATGCGTGTTAAAGGTAATATTTGCCCAGAATGAGTGTGATACGCGAGAGGTTTAAGAGTTTTGTGGCAGAGAGAGTTACAAGGAGTTACAAGAAGTATCTCAAAAGGCATTGCGGCCCATACCGAGGAGGAGGTACCAATGGCAACGGGTGCCAGGGAAAAATTCTTACACTCTCAAATAGTGTGCAAGATTCGGTCTAACCTTTTCTTGAACTGATCCACAGAGGAACTGTTCACAACTTCTGAAGGTGGCCTGTTCCACGTGTCACAGATCTTGTAGGTAAAGTAATTCCCACACAGGCTAGTGCTAAACCGTTTTAAATCCAACTTCCAACCATTGTTGCGAGTTGAGTTATCATTTAAACTAAACATGCTTTTAAAATCGACATCATCGAACCCATGTAAGAGCTTGAAAACCTCGATGAGTTGACCGCGCAGCCTCCGAGTTTCCAGCGAAAACAAATTCAGGGCGCGTAAGCGTCGATTGTAGCCCATAAGCCGAACAGAAGGGATTAACTTTGTGGCCCTCGCCTGGACTCGCTCCAGCCTCTCAATATCTTTCCTGAGGGTGGGCGACCAGAACTGCACAGCGGCCGAACCAGGGAATTGTACAGAGAGAGCACAATCTCCCTGTTCCGAAATTGAAATTGCCTCCTGATATAACCCAACAGCTTCTGAGCTTTCTTTTCCACCTCTACGCACTGTTTGGTAAACTTAAGGTCGCTGCTAATTAGCACACCCAAGTCCTTTTCCAAATCAGTGGCCTCGATATTACTCCCCAACATCGAGTAGTCCGACTTGGGATTGGCGTAGCCAATGTGCGTGACCTTGCATTTACCTAAGTTAAACGGCATTTGATATTTTTCGGACCACTCTCCTATCCTACCTAGGTCCGCACGCAGTTGCTCGATCGCTTCGGGCGTCCCAACATTGGCCCCAAGCTTGGTATCATCAGCGAATTTTGCGATCCTACTGACGATGCCAGCGTCGATATTATTTATGTAAATGATAAACAACAGTGGCCCCACAACGGAACCCTGAGGAATCCCGCTAGTGACCGAGGCCCAACCCGAGCTAGCCCCTTTAATTACAACTCTCTACCGCCTATTCTTCAGCCAGTTTTCAATCCACCTATCTACTTTCCCACTGATACCCAGCGGTGAGGTACCTTATCAAAGGCTTTCTGAAAGTCGAGATAAATTATATCAATCGCCCTACTCTTATCATATTCACTCCACATGACATGGA
This sequence comes from Bathynomus jamesi, assembly GCA_023014485.1. Taxonomy (NCBI): domain Eukaryota; kingdom Metazoa; phylum Arthropoda; class Malacostraca; order Isopoda; family Cirolanidae; genus Bathynomus; species Bathynomus jamesi. The sequence continues at coordinate 1,026,324 of JAJOZX010000064.1, read as the reverse complement.
AAAACTCAAGCAGGTTGGTGAGACACGACCTATGCCGTCTAAACCCATGTTGGGAGTCCCCAAGCAGCTTGTAGGAATCCAAATGGTCAACAATCCTATCCGCTATTATCCCCGCTAATAATTTACCTACAACCGAAGTGAGACTAATGGGACGATAGTTCCCTGGACTTTCGTGATCCCCTTTCTTAAAGATAGGGGTCACGTTAGCTTCCCTCCAGTCACCAGGCACCTGGCCCGTCTCCAACGATTTGTTGAAAACTGTAGCCAGGTCGGGAGCCACTTGGTCGCGCACATTCCCGCAAGACTCTGGGGAGGAACTGGTCTGGTCCAGGAGCCTTAAACGCGCTCAGTTTGTCTATTCTACGGCAACGACTGTCGCGGTACACCGAACACTATCCAGGCCAGCACCTTCGTGCCTGATGCCTGGCTCGGGGATGACGCGGGTGTCCTCCCTGGTGAACACTCCCGCAAAGTACTCATTGCAGAGGCTTGCCACCCGGAGTTCTTCGTTACGTTTAGCTAGCTTAACCTTCGCCTTCACTTCCCTGCACAGGTGGACATACATCTCAGTGTTCTCATGGAAACGATTGGCCTTCGCCCTCCTATACGCAGCTTTCCTATTTCGGATAGCCGAAGCGATGTCATGACTGAACTACTTATGCTGCTTTGAAGCAGGGCTGACCGGTTTTGAGGGTATGGCAGCAGACTGCAGCACCATAAACTGGTCCCGGAATGCACTCCACACTCCCTCAACATCGCCGCCCACCTCTAACCCCATCTCACCAACGCTATCCCGGAAGCCAACAAAGTCCGCCCGCCGTAGATCGAGCTTAGTGCCTCTCCAGTTACTACGCTTCACCCGAGGGACGCAGACACAGAACCTAATCAGACCGTGATCACTCCCGTCCAACGATTCGTCAACGGTGAGGTCAGTGACGAGGTTGTCTTCGGTCGTGAATACTAAGTCTAGAACGCTTTCGCCTCGTGTAGGCCCATTGACCAACTGAGTCAGGAAGTTCCCATCAACAAAGTCAACTAGCCTCCTCCCTTCGGCATCAGCAGTCCTGTCTTCTCACTTTATGCCGCGGTAGTTGAAATCTCCTAAAACTACACACACCCTGTCCCTAGCTGGCTACAGAGTTCGGTGTACAGTGCTGTATCCTCCTCAAGGAGGAGACGCGAAGGTCTGTACACCAAGATTAACCTATAGTTCGTTCCTCCTACGTTCAGATCGACGCCAAGCAGCTCCCGTTCCGATCGGAACTGGCAGTCAACCGGACTCAACGTGTCCCCCACGTATATTAGTACCCCTCCCCCCCTACGGGTGCGGTCCTTGTGAAATAGTCTATACCCGGGAATCTCGAACTCCCCAACGTAGTCCCTACCAACAGTATGAATCCAGGACTCGGTGATGGCAATGATATCCTGGTATTCTGATGCTAAGAGCACCCGTAGCTCGCAAAATGTATTCACTATCGACCTAGCATTAAAACGCATTGCATGGAGAGCCTTCCCTATTCTGACCGCCCCCTAGCATGACCTGTTTCCCGAACAGCCCCTCACCAACGAGGGGGCAACTTCCGCAGGAGGCTGAGCCCCCTCCAACGGGGAAGGAGGGTCACCCACCTGTACATGGACGCACACTTCAGTTGAAGGTACGTCCGCCAGCGACTCAACATCATCTCTCCCCGGTGGGGGCCCATCATCAATGCCCGAACTTGACCCCACCATACGGTATAGGTGCCGGTCAAGCAGCGTGCCTAGCACACCTTTACCCTTGATATTGAGGTGGACACCATCCCTCTGATACAGGTCCCACCTACCCGAAAACGCATCGAACGGGTCAACAAACTTCACGTCCAGTGGGACGCACAAGTCTTGCACCCTCTCGTTGATGCCAATGACCTTACTGAGCGCGTGGTCACTGGCATTCATCCGCGGTAAAATACCCATCAACATTCCCCTGTCTGTCTTGAATTTTAGATCATCCGCAAGAGACATGATCTCGGTGATGATCCCTTCTGTAAGACCTACCCTACCGCCTTTGAGGAACAGGTCGTTGCCACCAGCGTGGACAACGATCGCAGTCCTCCGACTAGCCACGCGCAGCTTCTCTAACTCCTTCCTTAAGTGCGCCGTTCCCTGACCAGGTAAGCACCTTACCTTCCTCCTGTCCCGGTTTGCAGAAGCAAAGTACTTCTCTTGGCCCCTGATCTGCGAGTCCCCAATCAAAACGGTGTCTTCCTCCTTCGCGCACAGGAGACTAAAGCGTTGGAGGTCCTGACAGCAGCAAGCGGGGTCTCAGGTTTCGCCTTCGCAGCCTTCTTGCCCGATACCTTTCGATACTTTCGATACCCGTCGCCACCCATAGACTCAGCCGCACTTACGCTACCCGACCCACCCCGACCGGCAGCTACATCCTTCGGTTTCTTTGGGCCATCAGTAGGCCCCTTCCCACCCTTTTTCTTTATCGGCCCCTTCCCACCCTTTTTCTTTATCGGCCCCTTCCCACCCTTCTCTATCGGCCCCTTCTTTGCGCCCTCCCTTCCCTCCACCTTGCGCCGCGGTTCCGTGCATTCCACATGGGTCGCTGGCGATTCCTGATACTGATTTTGTACCCTGGCCCCCGGTTGCACCTCTACCCTTTCTCCGCGATGCACGAGAAGTGGCTGCAAGTCGGTTGGAAGGGAGGAGGTTTGGTTTGGTTTGTTCGAAGTATGTAAGCTGAGGCTTTTTTTTTTTTTTTTTTTTTTTTTCCCCCACAAGTTGGAAGCGCCACCGCATATGGTGTATGAAGCGCTGCAGGTGTGGAATTTGCCATGTTGGCAGGGCAGTGGTCCACCAGGACGCCTGTGTGAATGGATGTGTGCGCTTTACTTTTCACCTTTTTACTAACTTCTGTAATTTACATCCGGGATGTTTTCTGCCTCTTCTCATCCCAAATTCTTGGGAATTGAGATTTTTTATAATGTATGTATGTATGTTTGTATTTTTTATTTACTGACAAAAAAATATATAGTTTTCATAAATAAGTATAATTTCATTATTAAATGCAGATGCTGTATACAGTTGTAAATTGCCTTCAGCAAGCGTGCACGCTTTACAAGCAGAAATCTAGTAATTAGATATAATTACAAGATTTTATAGATTTTTATAATAGACTTAAAAGGGAACTTACAGACTAGAACATTTACTTATATTAAACGTTTAGTAAAAAGAATAATGAAATGTGAGGCAAGGTGAAAAGTGATAGGAGAGAATTTTAGAAGAATGATAATGGCAATTTTATCAAGGAGAAAGAAAAGAGTGTCTTTAGTAACTTCAAATGGAATTTAAGTTTTGATCGCTTTATAAGAGATAAGAGAGCATTGATTGTTTTTAGTTCATTCGGAAGATTGTTCCATAATTCCACTGCTAAATAAGTGTAAGAATTTCAATTACATTGAAGAATATAGTTTGTCTTTGAGATATATTCACTCTTCATATACCTTGTTTCCTTGTTTGAGGTTCGTGACGTATCTGAATGTTCACTATATTCTCGCTTAATATAGTCGGAGCAGATTGTTTTGTTACTCTAAACATTAGGGAGCACATCTACATATATTTGAAGTGTCTTTCAATTTTAATATACGCAGTTGCTTGAAGATACCTGATGTATGAGCGCAATAATCACTCTGTTTATTTTTCCAATAATTCTCTTCTGGTTTATGATCAAAGGGTTGATGATATAATTACATACACTCCCATATGCAGTAATAGTTATGTGAGATGTGGATAAACTCGACGTTTATCCAATAATAATGTGTATTTCCACTAGAAGTGTATTTCTGGGAAGGAAATGTAATTTGGTTAATATAAACAAGAATTTCGATAGTTTATGAGCTATATTTTCAATACGCACAACTATTAATTTCCCATCAGTGACTGGCAGTATCAAGTGCAAGTATACAATAATACCGAAATCTGGTATTAATTTTTTGTGATTAACAGGGAGTTTGTTTTATTTTTATTTAAGGATAAATTATTGGCTTTCAGCCAGTCGCATACTCTCGCAATGTCTCTATTTACTATTTCGTTAAGGGATGCGAGATCGTTCTCGCAGTATATCAGGGAGGTGTCGTCCGCATATTGGAAGCCTTTCCCGTTATAAGAGTTGTGAAAGTCATTTATGTGGATCAAAAATAGTTGGGAGGCCCAAAATGCTTCCTTGTGGAACTCCATGTGTAATTTTTAGTTCGGCGGTGATGATGTTATTATGTTTGATGTATGGGCTTCTGTTGTATAGGTAAGATTTAAACCAACTTAATTTATGCCATAATGAGATAATTTACAAATAAATATGTCGTGGGAGAGTGTATCAAAGGCTTTTGATAGGTTCATAAGCAAGAGAACAGAAGATTCTTTATTATTAAGGTTTTTATATAGCAGGTTCTAATACGACTGAAATCGCGTCGCTTGTTTTATGGCCCTTCCTAAAACCAGATTGATACTTCGATATGAGGCTATTTTCCTCGAAATATTTCGAGAGCTGCGTATACACAAGCTTTTTCAAATATTTTTCCTAATGTAAGATGGATATAGGTCGATAATTAATTCGAAGGTAGTGATTTGTCTCGTGATTTGAATATTGGACAAACTCGTTCCTTTTTAAGTACATCAGAGAAAATACTATGACGGAGAGAAGAGTCGAATAATATTGATAAAAGGAGAGATAAAGTATCTAAGCAGTATTTAAAGAATGCGTTTGGAATAGAATCGACGTGATATGATTTGTTTTTAATGGTGGAAATAACCGTTTTGACATTTCTGGGAAGGGTTGGGTACGATTCGATGTGGCCGACTCGATGTCAGGACAACTCGATGTCAAGCCAAGTCGATGCCAGGCCAAGTCGATGCCAAACAGTGTTGTAGTCGAGTCTGAAGCCAAGACCGAGGCCGAGTTCAATAATTACCTTACCTAACCTACCTAACCTAACCTACCTTACCTTACCTTACCTACCTACCTAACCTAACCTTACCTACCCTACCTTACCTAACCTACCTAACCTAACCTTACCTACCCTACCTAGCCTTAATTATTTGTTATGCTTTACTTTTTCTTCTTAAAATACCCTTAAAAGATAATAAAACACAATATGCTTCGACTTGGCCTGGCATCGACTTGGCCTGGCATCGACTTGGCCTGGCATCGACTTGGCCTGGCATCGACTTGGCCTGGCATCGACTTGGCCTGGCATCGACTTGGCCTGGCATCGAGTCGGCCACGTCGAATTGTCCCATCCCGTTCTGGGAAAGAGATAGGAGAGAAAAAGAAAATATGAGCTGATGATTACCAAAATATTCTTCATAGCTGGGTATCGAAGGCGATATGAGATCAACTATTTTTTTTCCTACGGTAGCAAAATAATTATTTAGTTGATTGGCTATATCTAATGGTTCGTTATAAATGGTATTGTTTACTGTTATATTTGTGGAAAAACAATTTAGTCCTTTCTTCCTATGTAAAGTTTTACTTTTTGTTTCTTAGAATCACCTTTTATATTCCTTGAATTTACTGCTGTAGTACTCTGATTTTGCCTTTGTGATTAAGTTATTCAATCTGTTTTTGTAACTGGTGTGTATTCCTTGAGGCATTGTACCTTTCGTACCTTTCTCCAATTGCTTCTCGTTCTATTCCTTTTGCTGACGTTTCGTTCAAGTATATCTGAACATCTTTGGAGACTATTAGGAATGAAGTTTTGTTTAGAAGGGCGACAGTGGTGATAATATGCATTGTATCATTTATGGAAAACCTTCAATACATGTGAGCACTGTCGCCCTCCTCGAAACTCTTGATTCTTAGCAAGCTCCGAAGATATGAAGATATTCAGATATGCTTGAACGAATCGTCAGCGAAAGGAATCTGAGAAGAAGAACCCGTTGGAGAAACTTAATAAATTATTATTATTATATTTAAAAACAGTTTACGAGTAGAGAAAATTGGGGGGGGGGGGGGGGAATAATTATCTTACCGCTCTAGCAAAATGGGCCTCTGTGAATCCCCATTTGCGAAGGAGTTCATATTCTTCACTGACGTGAGTTCCAGTGACTGTCGGGTCATCGCTATTAATGCTAAAACTCGCACGGTCTTCTGCCAATCTAAAAGAAGAGAAATGAATGACCAATGATGTTCTTCCTTTTACTGTTAATATAAAGCACTGAATACAAATAAATTACAGAATTAAACTCGTGAACATGGCGAACACAAATGTAAGAGATAGTTAAACTAAGTGTATGGAAAGGAAGTGAACACGTGTCGAGCTGTATTTTCTAATGGCAGTTTTCTTGTCTGTTTCGCATATTACTGTAATACGTCAAAATTCTCTCAAACGATTTAGGAAGAAAGCTTTCGCGTAATCTATAACAAATTTTGGCATATTTGGTGTTCAATATATTCATGCATTACGGCTCAAAAGCAAGAAGCAGGAGTATAAATATATGAAAATGATAAGTTCATAATTCAACATTTTATCGGAAATATTTTCACCGCAAACACAGAAATGTACGTCTGAAATATTTGTGTATGTAATTTTCATGCCTGAAAGAAAAGTTAAGGTCAAACTGGAACTGTTCGATGTACTAAAAAATATCGTTAATTAGAAGTATACTTTAAGTACAGCGAATGAAAGAAATCTTTTACCTTAGAATTGGGTGCCGCTTAGATGGCAAATTAAATCCTTTCATTGATCCAGTCAAATAAGAGGAGTGTGGACACATTTCAAAATGAATTCCGTCTTGCAAACATTTCTGATAAAGCTCTTCGTTTTCAAGCACTCTATATCCGTGACCAATCCTCTCTGCTCCCAATATGGATACTGCCTAAGAAAATAAATTTCAGGAAATTATACCAGACACCGGCTGTCGAAATCTGCATTGCTTATTAAACACGCGGATAAACGGGTCTTAGTCGTGGAAGAACTCCAATTCGCTGATGAATAATTACGGGTGTATTGCGGGTGAAACATCGGTTAATTATTATAAAATGTAATGTTGTAACTACAGACTCAAGAGAATGGTAGCAATAACGTTAGACTATTTTGATACGTCATTCTCAATTTATATACGAGATAGACCCGAGTGCGAGCAATAACAGCAGTATCATTTTGAGAAGGAAGCAAACTTTACTGTCGTGACTATTATGAATGACGTCTGCGACTACAAATTAACTTCGGATACACGATTTCTATCTCTGACATCTTATTTACGAAGTTCTCTTTATTGGTTAGTGTATAAAAGTTTTGGAAATCCGAAATAAGATGAGCAGTTTTGCTTCAAGATTATAGAAATTAATCGTTAAACGAAAGAATTACGCTAAATCCCTTCTTTTATGCCATAAAACCAATTCATCGTTCATTTGCTGCAGGATTTTAGTTCATACTCCTCCGTGTTAAGTGTTCTTCCATTTATGCGAGTAACGCCTTCAGATTTAGAAAGACGCATCTATGAAACATAATCGATGCTGAAAAACTTTGACGAAAACAAATCATTAATTAAACACAGATACGAACGCGACCATCTCTCATTAATGTTTCATGTTCACAATTGTAATTCAAATCGGATGGTGTACACTTTCTGGAAAAAAGTTCGCCTGGAAACAAAATTTCTTAAACCTAAAAAATTACTAATTAGTAATATTCTGTTTTTGTTTGGATATTTATATTTTTGGTGACGATAATAAGTCTAAAAAACAAAAAACATCATTAATGATGAATGATTTTTTTTTAATTTAATGTTTTATGACCTTTGTTTCTTGTTGAACGATATTTTCGAAACTGTATAGGCCTATTCGATCCTTTGTCATTTATAATTTTAAAATTATAAACTTTAATGTTTTTTACGAGTGATTTTTTTTTTTATGAATTCACTTTCATATTAAATTTCGAACTTCAAAAGAGGAATAAGGTTTTAGGTTTTTTAAATAGAAGAGAAATGGTTGCTCAGAAGCAGCTTGAACTCGTTTTCATAATTTTAGTTTCTTGGTTTCAAGCGGACGGTTTGGAGACGTTCCTGCTGTTAGGTTTTTCTTTTTACTTTATTTTTATAATTTTACTGCAGTTTCTGGCTTTTTTGCTCTTTCAGATTTTTTAACTGATTTTAGGCCTAATGAGGCTCTGATTTCCAGTTTTCAGGGCGAAAATTTGCTTTCGTAGGACTTCAGTTGAGTGAGTGGAGACATTATTTTTAACGATACTTTACCTGTTTTACGCTTTCCCAACCCGCTTCCTCTCCCGCATGAATGGTCCGATGAATTCCTTTCATTTTAGCGGCTTCGAATACTTTCATATCCTCCAGGCTTTGCGACTCTGAAATAAGCAAATAAGGGGTAACAGGATTATGCATCTTACACACTACATAGGGTTACCATACGTCCTGTTTTTTCCGGACATGTCCGGGAATTTTGAATATTTATAACATTGATTTTTGAGGCCATAACACTTGTTCTTATTTAAAGATACTCAATATAGACGACATGTAGTACACAGTGTGTATATAACATTAATACAACGCGAGTTGGTAGATACTAATACAGATACACCCCCCCACTCTGGAGTGTCCTCTTTTTTGAAAGTTCAAATATGGTAACCCAAACACTACATAATCTTTCTCACATTTGTGGGGAGGAGGCGTTTTTGTGGGCACTCGCCCTTGTCTCCTCCTTCCTAAATAATAATAATAATAATAATAATAAACACATGAAACATATTGGAACATACTAGAGAAACGCTACAACCAAGCCATTTATCGAGTTTATATCAGGACGCCACGAAGCTACATCGGTGAAAAAAATTCCTCGTGCTGTTGGTGTTCGCAATGTATCACCTTTTACTCGTGGTCGAGTAATTACAGTTAAATTGTGTTCTCAATGATAGGTTACCCAAAATTTCGGACTTCCGCGTGGCATGGTTCATAATAATTGAAAAGTTTCGCGATGCAAACAGAAACAAACTTCTCATCGCCAAAACAGACCGTTAAGAACGAAACAAAAGGGTTCTTGGTCGTTAGATGAGGTCCAATCTATAAGCAAGGCCTGCCGACATCGCAATGATGTAAATTTGTCACCACCCCACCCCATAGCCCAACAGCATCTTCATAGACTTGGATACGCGTGACCTTGACTCAAAAAAGTAAATGAAGACAATGGATCAGGAAAATGATTCCGAACTCTCCTGAATTTTGGAAGATGGTTCATTCTTCAGACGACCCATTCCCTCAGTATACGTCAAATAGATCGACACGAGAGTTGGTAAAATCAAATCAAGCATACGAAGACTCTTGCAGTATAACTTGAACAATTTAGAGTTTTGGGTGTGCAGCAATACGGGATGCTGAAAAGATAAACCTGGTATTTCGTCGAGGGACGTCTGAATTCCAAAAAATTCGTATCCATCCTTGTTCTATCAAGAAAAACTCGAATTTAACACGCGTATGTTGCAAGAAGAGTGTGCAATCTGTCACAACTCGCAATACACTACTGTTGGAAGAGGAAAAACGTTAAAAGTTTTTCCTTGGGATCCGAGAAGTCCAGATACGAGTCCTGTTGCGTGAACATGTCTGAGAGCATCTTATTTCATTTAGGAAAACAAGCCCATTCGACATCTATATCAGTTTCGAAAGAAATATTGATTGGACTCTGGCAAAATTGAGACAATAGCTTTATCCAAAATCTCATCGCTTCGATGTTACAATGTGTGCGTGTTCTATTTATCATATCCTATAAATATTATATATGTATGTTAAAAATAAAAATAGGCCTCTTCAATGAAGACTTGGATGTATTATTTAGTGGGCCAGAAACTCGCTTAATCTTGCACATACAGTATTTGGCAGAATGTAGTAGATTCCATTTCATTAACCCGTAAAATTTAATCAGTCCAATCCGAATAAGTATCCATGTCAATTCCATAACTCAAAATGATTTTAAGCGAAATACAGAGCTTATATATTCAGGCCTAATTACAGTATTACTATTATAAATAAGTACGTTTTAAGTTTAATAAACGCGATTGTTTCGATATCCAACTGTTATTTTTTCAGTACTATCACTAAAAACCTTTTTTATATATTGTTAAAATGAAAATAAGAATTAAAGAATCCATTCCTTTCTTTAAAAAAAAAATCTTTGAGGATTATTTTTAAAAATCTTTACCTGCAGCAGAATTTTCGTTCCCCGCAATGTCAATGCCAACCACGCCTTCATCCCGATATTCTTCGCATAAACTCAAAATCTCCCAAGACCATTCTGGAAGAAATACCTTACTGTACACTTTATGAAGTAATTAACCCGACTAATGTGTTATTCTATACGTATAAGAGTGACTTTTTTTTTAAGACCTAAATTTCACTCACGATTTATACTTTAGAGCGTTTAGTTGTTAAACCATGATACGGAATCTAACTAGTTCACTCGCACCATGAAACCTCTCTTAATTACAATGGATTTAATACCGTTCTTTCCTCTTATACAACAAAGAACAAGTCGCACTTTCGTCCCAAATTTTTCTTTTCCCTTTTTGAGTCCTCGCAGAGCGGCCTCAAGAATATTCTTAGTAGTAATTGAAGTATCTGAAAATAGTGGACAAATTAGTAAGTTCAAATAGCTAAAATGGGCATCAGTGTCATTATATAATAAAATGTAATGATGAGGTTGTTTAACCTCCTTCGCAACGCCTAAGGTCGCGTGAATGAGGGAACCTACAGCTTTATGTGGGATCCAAAACACGGGTCGCTACATAGTCTGGACGCGGAGAACGGTCCCCCGTGCAACTACTTTCCGACCCAATGTCGCTTAACTTCGCTGATTAAAGGGAAGCAGCGTTACGAAATTGGCTAATACGTAGCCCTCATTATACAATACTACTTCAACTATACGGGTAACATCCATGTCCCATATCCCCCAAGGATCTCCCAAGATCCAACGTTTTCGAGATGTTTGGACACTGCGTTTGAAAGATTGGAAGTCATAGATGGGGGGTAAAGATGGCTGGAAGAAGATTGTTCCAGAGTTGACCAGTTGAGTAGAAAAAAGATTGAGAATACCGATTAATCCTTGCGTTAGAGAGTTGGCCAGAAAAGAAATGAAATGTTTCGAAAGTCTGGTAGTGCAAGCTCTCCTTAAAGGAGGCATGCAGTTATAGAGTTCCGAAAGTTTATATATATATATAAAATTTTAAATTATGTTATAGAACAGAGATATTAAATAGCTATCAGATTAAAAAAAATCAGTAAACATATTAAAAACCAGGTATTTCGGTAAGTATTTTGTATACAACGAAGCGCTATACGGAACGTGAGGTGTGTAGTAGGCGTCCGATAAAGAATTTAGTGAAATTTGGTGTTTATACCGAATTTAAAAATTTGTGTACCACCACCAGCTACTTATATCTGACACTTAAATTTCTATTATTAATTTCTGGAAAACTTTCTTTGTACAAAATGTAACCTAAAATTGTGAGGTTTAAACAACTCCCAATTATAAGATAACATCCCTTTCTGATAGTTGGTTAACGACAGAAGTTTCAGCACATCGAAATTCCTAAAACTCGCACATCGCAGTAAAAAATTGTAGCATTTCTAATAGTAAAAGTTGACGGCTTCCGAAACTGATGACTGTTAAATGGGAATTACTCTTGGGTCAACAACCATCAACACAATTCAACAGTCGTCAACTTTCCGTCACGTCTTCAAAAAAGTTACGCAAACTTATTTAATTTATTTCATGGAGGAATAATCAATTCGGAGTCACTGTATTTGCTACAAAAAGTGTGGGAGAAATTACCTTAAAACTATTAACACAACGGATGTAAAATATAACCGTATGTAAAAGTTATTAAATGAAAAATATTACTAAATACTCAGATTTTAGTAAAAATTCTGTAAGTTTCCTATATTCGTACGCCTGACAAACGTAGGCTTATACTGTACTATCCATTCTCAACTTGGTGGTCCTCGCGTGATTTTATAAAGTGCGCTCCAACAATTTCACAAACGGCGTTCACGAGTACTTTGTAATATTTTATTTAAAAATTTAACCCTTAAAATTTATGGAGAAATTGCAAAATGTTATACCTTTCACTTATATTTATGCAATATTTCATAATAAAGTTCAAAGACAAAACATGAAGCAAAATTGTTGTTAGTTACGATGGACACTGGCGCCAAATCAGTGGGAAAATCGCTAAATATCGCGTATTGTGTCTTCTTCATATTTTATTTTGTATTTTACTTCGTATTTTGCGTTTTTGCATCCTTTTTATTGTGTTTTTTTGTGTGTGTGTGTGTGGGGGGGAGTGTTTGATGAAATAAAGGCATTCCTAACCCCACAAAAATAACTGCCATTTATTCCCTGAATTTTTCACAGATGAATTCAAGATCACATTCTCATTCATGGTTGATCTTTTTTAACACTTGAACAGTTTGAATTTACAGCTTCAAGCGAGAAAAAAAACTGTTGTTAATTTGGGTGAGAAAATAACGGCTTTCCGGAAGCAGCTTCGTCTTTTTCTCAGCCACATAAATGAAGGAGTCTTACATCAGTTTCCAGAAGTCGAGAAAATTTTGTTGGAAACAGAAAGTAACCAAAAGCTATCGAAAATCTTATTGACAATTTCGGTGGGTGGTGGTGGTGGGGAGATATTCGAGCTACTTCTAACAAAACTGAACTCTGAAAGGCATAAATAGTGATGACACTGCTAAATGCTATCGAGATCACGACATCTGATCGACTTGACAATTCTGTCGACAAATTATTATGGGTTAGATTAAAATAGGTTAAGTTAGTTTTTTAGTGTCGATGTTATGGTCTTATCTATCCGATAGGTATAGGTCCTATACTATCACTATCATAATGGGTACTTTTACTAAAATATTTATATCCAGGTTTGCTTAAATATATTTTTTAATGTCCTCTATTATAATTTATTTAAATGTTATTTAAAAAGAAGTTCACCTGCAAACAAACTTTCTAAAAAACATAAAAAAATTACTAATTAGTAATATTCTGGTTTTCTTTGGATAATTTTTTGCCTTTTTTTTATAACATTAATTAAATGTAAAAAACGGAATCCAGCCACGACTAATTAGTAATTTTTTACGCGTTTTAGTAATTGATTCTAAGCTAACTCTTTTCCGAAACTGTACACAAACAGCCCTAATATGAGGTGTCGGGCTTCCCCCCCACACCCCTACTCCCAGATAATCACGGCAAACAGTTCTTGTTTTGCCGACTTTGCCGCTAGAGCGAGTGTGAATTGAAATTTGCAAGTGTTGACGATAGTGTGAATGAGGCTTTAATGATTATTGACAATATTGTGAATGAGACTTAATTAATGCTGCCCTTTATATCAATATGCGGGACTGCGCGGAGAATGACTGACAGTTAACAAATTATTGTAGGAAATTGTTTTAATCACCGTATATACATATGGCAGAACCTCAGAGTAGAGTGAATGATCAAAGCAAACTGACAATTTTTTACTATTTGTTCAGCGTAGACGGCTGATATAAAAGTGTTTATAGGGTTGTAGCGTCACCCAGCTAAACTAACACTCGACCATTTTCGTGACGGTGAAGAGTAAGTACAAAAATCAACAAAATATTCAAAACTAAATTTGTCTTTTTGAACTGATGGTATTATTATTATACGTTTTTGACTAAAGCAAAAATCCATTTATTTCATGAAATGGAAAATATTATGCATTCTCTTACCTTTTGTCGTTGTCTCTTCGTCTGTTTCAGTTACTTCTCCATTAATTAGATTAACTAGTGGCTTAGAGTCGGGAAGAAATAGATGAGGGCAAAATCTCGCTTCGCAATAGGCAACATTCTGTATGGACTGGTCTTCCACAAATTCGTAGGAAAATCGCTCAATAGCTTCTAAGTCTCCTCTTACAGGAAAAAAAAATGTATGTAAGATTAACTCTCATAGATTTTCTTTCTACGAGTATGTCAATGTAAATGAGATAATTTAGCATATTAAATTTACATACTCCACTGATATTTCCGTTCGAGATCATATATATAATGGTTCTTCAATAAAGTGAATATAAGGTGTGGTTGTAAAATTGGTAATTCTAAAATGTTATACACTCATACCTCGGATAACACTGATCTAGAGAACACGGTTCCATAGATACGCGGTAGGTGTATTTGTGAACATAGTTTTGGAGTACAGTGATTTATCCTAACTTACGCGGGTCGTCGGAACGCGGCCGAGGTATTAGCGCGGCTCAGTAGTGCCCACGCTAACTCCGCTGGCGCTACTCAATTTTATCGTGGAATATCTAGTCATCCGTGCATTATTGTTGAACATGGTGGCCCCAAAGCGTTCCCTAAGCCCTTCCACAGTCAGTGGAAAGGTTAGTGTTAAGAGAAGGCGTGTGTTTTCGTTAAAAGAGACGTTAGAAATAGTGAAGAAGGCGGAAGCGGGTGAACGGTACGCGCATGTTGCACGCTTATATGGTGTGAACGAGTCGACAATAAGAACAATTTTGAAGAAGGGGGAGATTAGGAAGGCAGTGATTGAAGGTGCATCACTGGCAATCAACCTGACCGCTGCAGCGTAATCCACGCATCCCCAGGATGGAAGAAGCTCCGTTCGTAACCCCCGAACGTAACCCCTTATTTCCCATAAGGTTAATTATTTAGATAACGCGGATTTGCGGTGCGCGGTACCTTTGCCTCTCCCTAATCCCCGCTTAATCCAACGTACGTCCGTATTTGATTTAAATGTCACAAATTTAGATATTTCTCACGATTGTGATTCTGATAAAACTTATATTATGAAGATTTGAGAATGCTTTTATACCATCAAACTGATATAACATCTCTTCGCATACTCCGTGTATGATGTACAATAATGTATATTGTATAGTAACAAATAAGACTATAGTTTATATACGTGAAATGAAGTAGAAAGGTGTATTGTACGCGCATTTAAGTACACACGTAATTCGTTTTATTAAAATTTAATAAATTTTATAGTCACAAATACCTCGTAAAAATTGTTCTTCATCATAGTTATTATTCACATTTTACTAAATGAAAACCTTATGGGTTTAACTTTACGTGATATGGCGGAAAATTTTCCTCTAGTCTTACTTAAAAGGAGGCAGGAATATGGTGAATGCTTTTAAAAACAAACCAAGGTCGTCTGGTTCTTTAACTATAAGACTTTCCTTCAGCTCCCTCAGAGAACCATCTCCCGGAAGTTCAAATTGTTTCCTCCTGCAATTCATAGAAAAATTACTCTCTTTTTAAGTTATCTAAAAGCTTTGGTTAACCATAAATTAATATATAAGGGCCTACACTATACAGGGTGTACATAAAGTCAGGATCTATTTTTGTGAAGCACTTGGAAATTATATGGAATTCAATCATAAAATGATAAAGTGGTAACATTTATTAAATAATTAAGAGTAGGATTCGACGTGACGCCCATCAGTATCCCTGCACAGCTCAAATCGTTCCGCAGCATTTCTAAACACATTCTGGAGCATTTGCGGGGTTATGTTATCTGCAGCAGTTCGTATACGTGTACGTAAGTTTTCAAGACTCGTAATCTTCGTCTGATAGGCGTGCGATTTGAAAAAGCCCCATGCAAAGAAATCTAAGGGTTAAATCTGGTGATCTCGCTGGCCAAAGTCTGTTGCTTCCGCGTCCGATCCAGCGATTGGAAAACGTCCATTTAGATAATCCTGAACAATTTTGGCATAGTGACAAGGAGCACCATCATGTTGATAGACGACGGGGATAGGATTGTTAGTACCGTCGTCTATCAACATGATGGTGCTCCTTGTCACTATGCCAAAATTGTTCAGGATTATCTAAATGGACGTTTTCCAAATCGCTGGATCGGACGCGGAAGCAACAGACTTTGGCCAGCGAGATCACCAGATTTAACCCCTTTAGATTTCTTTGCATGGGGCTTTATCAAATCGCACGTCTATCAGACGAAGATTACGAGTCTTGAAAACTTACGTATACGAACTGCTGCAGATAACATAACCCCGCAAATGCTCCAGAATGTGTTTAGAAATGCTGCGGAACGATTTGAGCTGTGCAGGGATACTGATGGGCGTCACGTCGAATCCTACTCTTAATTATTTAATAAATGTTACCACTTTATCATTTTATGATTGAATTCCATATAATTTCCAAGTGCTTCACAAAAATAGATCCTGACTTTATGTACACACTGTATATAAACACCAATACCATATCAAATATATAAATTATATAGAATTTTTTTTAAACTTTGTCATTGGTATTCTTTTTTGAATAAAGATTTTTGTAAAAACAAAAAAAAAAAAGTTACGAGCATTTTGCCAATTACTGGATGTCATTTCATAGAATTAAAAGCTTAAAGTTAATTATCATGTTTTGCTGCACATCTTAATAATACGCGTTTTAAGATAATACTTTGAAACGATTTTGCAATTAATGTAGATTTTTGTAAGAATTTCATAACACAAATTGATGATGAACAAAAATAAATGGTTATTTTTATTAATTTCTTCTTTTTGGGGTGGGGTACGGGTGGGGGGGGAGGGGACTAGCACAATATAAAGAGAAGTGCATAAAATAAATGGACTCTGAAAGTACAAAGGTAATTAGGTCATTTTAATTTGGAAAATTTAATTTTAATAATTTAATTAATTATTATTTAAAATCTGAATTTACCTATATTATATATATATATATATATATATATAATATATATATATATATAGTGGTAAGAGATGTATACAAACCTTTCTCACATCCATGAAAGGAATAATTGTTGGGATGATCACTTATTACATCCGTTATAACATTGCATAATTTGAAAATATTATGTAATATACAAAAACATATCTTTAACGTAAAAAGATATTAAGGAGTCGAGTGTAGTCGTAGAATAAATGTCTGCATTTTTAAAATACTTCAATTCCAGTCCCAGCTTCCCACTAGAGAGCCAAAGCTCTTTGTTAGTGGAGCGAAGCAACGCAGTCGCGAGTCGTGGGAGGTCAAAAATGCTCCAAAAAACACTAAGAAAATGGATTGCGACTCTGTTCAAGGTAACGATGACGACAGCAAAATGCTTGCATCTTGCAAAGGCATATTTAAAGACCAGTCATCTCTCCCGAGGAATATTTGGCGCAATATCTTTCACCAACCGCTTCCTATTAGAATTAATGAGATTTTATTTTCAACTTACTACTATGAAAACGCCTCTTGCGGCGCGTGAAATTTATAATTGGGCTTTTCCACTCCAACTTGCGGCAAAGTTTCAGAATAAAGACGAATTTAAGGTGCAGTCACATTTCAATTTTTGGTGTGGAATTTCTATGCGAGAGGAATAATTTTTTGGGCGATTTAATTTAAAAAAAAAGTATCACGGGAGTCAACAAAGATATAACGAATGCGTCAAAAATATGGCATTTGGTCCAGTTTTATATATATATATATATATATATATATACACACACACACACACACACACACACAAACAACTCAGAATGGTCCCCTGAGAAACTTGTATGTTAAACACAGACCGTGCATGGAACAAGGAACTCTGTGAAATTACATCCACTATAGTTCGAATAAGTAATGATAAATGACAAATACTATAGTTTTTTTCTTTTTCATGATGGAAAGCCCAACGTGGGCACCGGGTTACTCGCAAATAGGCCCCAAAATATAGCTTCCCTCACCAGCTATCTTCAAAGCAGATAGGATCCAGCTTTGGAACGGTCTGTGTTTAACATATAAGTTTCTCAGGGGACCATTCTGAGTTGTTGTGTGTATATATATATATATATATGATCCTGTCCCAAAGCTGGATCCTATCTGCTTTGCAGATAGCTGGTGATGGAAGCTATATTTTGGGGCCTCTTTGCGAGTAACCCGGTGCCCACGTTGGGCTTTGCATCATGAAAAGAAAAAAACTATAGTATTTGTCATTTATCATTACTTATTCGAACTATAGTGGATGTAATTTCACAGAGTGCCTTGTTCCATGCACGGTCTGTGTTTAACATATATATATATATATATATATATATATATATATATATATATATACGACTGCATAATTTTTTATAGGAATAATCAACAATAACCATTAAACAAAAATTAATGAAGAGAATAACCAACTAATTCCTCAACATATCTTTTTACAAAGATTCAATTTCTCATTGGTTGAAATGAGCCGGCGTTTGGCTGCCAGGGCGATAAGGTATGAAGAATTATGAAACCAACCAACCAACTAAGTGGTTGAGATTTACTTTCAGTTCGGATAGCATGGAAGAAATAAAAAGCAAACGCCAAAAAAAAGATCTTTTAATAGTGAATAATATGAACTACATTCAATTCGGTTTATTTTTTTTTATTTATTTACAAATATAGAAAGTTTACGCAAATGAGTATACGGTGCTAGTCTAATGTGCGGTCTACCGGCGTTTTGAACGGTCTAATGTGCGGTCTACCGGCGTTCGAACAGTCTAAGGTGCGGTCTACCTCAAAAATGAAAACTATCATATCATAAAATTTATTTATTTAAAAACAATCACATCATAACATTTGTTTATTTATTAGATATTATTTATTAGATATTTATTAAAATTTATTTATTTAAAAACAATCATATCATAATATTTGTTTATTTATTAGATTTATTAAAAGATTTAAAAAATTTTATTGAAAGGTAAACCAAAAAATTAAAAGAAGGAGCAAACAAAATATGCCTAACAATATGCGCAAAAAAGTAACGGCACTCTGTTCGGATGCACTAACAGTTGTATAAAATTCACGTAAACGCATTTTGAAAAAGGGCTAAAAACAAAAATTAAAAAATGGCACAGGTGTGTGTTTTCTTTGAAATCTCAGATGTGACTGTCTGGAATTAAATTTTTTTTCCGCCTTTTGATTTCTTCTTTTTCTGGCTTCCGAGTCTGTGAACTAATTATTTTAGGTAGACCGCACAAAAATTAGAGGTAGATTCACTTTGCTAGGTAGACCGCACATTAGACCAGCACCGAGTATACTTTCATTATTAAATACAGATGTTGCATATACAATTATAAACTGCCTTTAGCAAACGTTGCACGCTTTATAGGCTGAATGAAATCTATTAGATTTAATTATAAGATTTTTATAAATTTTTATACGAGACTTAAAAACTAAAGAGAACTTACAGACTAAAGATATAAAGATATATCGTGTCGTATTTTGAACATTTAAATACGGAAATTTTTATACATTTTATACAATCCGACATATTTTTTTGTAAGACTTAAAAAAATGAAAGGAACTTACAGACTAAAGATATATCGTGTCGTATTTTGAACATTTAAATACGGAAATTTTTATAAATTTTATACAATCCGACATATTTTTTTGTAAGACTTAAAAAAATGAAAGGAACTTACAGACTAAAGATATATCGTGTCGTATTTTGAACATTTAAATACGGAAATTTTTATAAATTTTATACAATCCGACATATTTTTTTGTAAGACTTAAAAAAATGAAAGGAACTTACAGACGAGGACGTACATCTACAGTATATCAGAAGCTTAATATAAGGAATAATGAAACTAGTAGAAATATGAAGAGAAAAAGTATCAGGAAAAATTACACTGGGGAACAAATTTCAACTTTTTGTCTATTGAATTAGATTTGACAGTTAGTTCTAGGTAATTTGGGTGTGCTGAGCACGAATTTTTACTCGGTTTTGCTCTATCAGGTCCTGATTTTGCTCAACACCCCTCCTCTTTCGTCGTATTCATAAAAAGGTTTTTTTCTCAATACTCGCTAAGTCTTTTTGCAGTTACACATTATGCAACTAGGTTTTTATCTAGGTATTTGTACCTATTGTTATGGTATTGTTGTATTATGTATATTTTTATATGTAACCCTAAAAATATTTTTGATTTTGTCATTTTTAACCCATTTTAATAGTAAATTAAGCTAAAAATATCATAGAATTCAAAATTTTCTCGAACGTTCCTGTTTCTGTAGAGTATTCTAGAGGGACAACTAAAATATATAAAAGCGACTCGTTTCCAGAGTTAATCAGTCAATTCAATCAGTCAGTCAGTCAGTCAGTCAGTTGAGTTAGTTAATTAAGTTTGGGCATTAACATAATTTTGAATTGGCATATGATTTAGTGAGTAATTTTGTCATCGTGATTTAATATAGTTGATTTAATTAGACGTAATTTATATTGTACCTACTCATCCGTGTTTCTAGTTTTAATTTCATAGATTGTAAGTACCTATTTCATAATAAGTACCTATTTAAACTAATTTTTGTGTTTATATTTCAGATTTTCTTAAATTTATATGAATTAAGGGCTTTAAATACCCTTACAAATTGGCAGAACAATCAAGCAATATGTCATCAAGCACTAGAAAGTTCAAATGCAAAAACAACCTTGATTCCTTCTGTTATATATGTGGAAATTTTACACTTCCACATCAACGAGCAAATATAACTGACTTCGTAAAAAGAGCTTACTTAGCTTATTTTGGCATAAAACTGGGGGACCAAGATAAATCGTGGGCTCCACATAAAGCCTGCACTATATGCATTGAAAGACTGCGACATTGGACGAAGGGTTTGGATTCAAAAATACCTTTTGGAATTCCGATGGTAAGTTTATGATTTCATAAAACTACGTAATTTAATCACTAGTATACTGTAACTTACCTAAATGTAATTGTAACTTAGGTACATAAACAAAAATTTACAGAAAATGTTTATAAGAATCTCAAATATTGCATAAGGTTGAAACACACAGAAATGTTAAATGTTTGGGTGATAACTTTTGATAAAATTCATAAAAACAAGTCTCTCGTCGCTTTTGTTAACGCTTTACAATTTTTTTTCCATATCAGGTGTGGCGAGAGCCTACTAACCACGAGACCGATTGCTACCTTTGCTTTGTCAAGACTTCGGGCTTCACTAAGAAAAATAAACATCGTATCGAGTACCCAAATTTCGACACCGCGATACGACCTGTGCTACATTCAAATGAGATCCCCATTCCAAAATTTAAGGGTCTGCCAACTCAAGAATTAGTTGAAGATGTTCCTGAAAATATTGTTATGCACTTTGAGGAGTCAGGCACCGATTTTGACCACAGCGTATTTGAAAGTCAAAACGATCCGCAAAAGTTTAACCAGGCCGAGTTGAATGATCTTGTAAGGGATCTAAATTTGCCAAAAAAGGCTGCGGAAATTTTAGCTTCAAGACTTAGAGAAAAACTTGCTTACTTCAAACACATACATTTCATTTTACAGAAAAAGAGAAGAAGAACTTGTTAAATATTTTAGAACAGAGGATAGTTTAGTATATTGCTGCGACATAGTTGGTTTGTTAAAGAAGATGGGGGTTGAGTCTTACGATGCAAATGATTGGCGCTTGTTTTTAGACAGTTCGAAAAGAAGTCTTAAGTGTGTGTTGTTGCATAATGGCAATCTATACGGCTCGATACCGATTGGGCACTCAACAAAATTAAAAGAAAAGTATGAACATATAGAAAAGGTTTTAAATCTTATCAAATATAGGGAGCACGAGTGGATCATATGTGTTGACTTAAAAATGGCTAATTTTCTGCTAGGACAAGGAGGGTATACTAAATATCCCTGCTTCCTTTGCTTATGGGACAGCAGAGCCAAGGAAGAACATTATTTCAAACAAATCTGGCCAGCACGAACATCACTTACTGTCGGAGAAAAAAACGTAATTAATCCACCTTTAGTGAGCAGAGATAAAATCATATTTCCTCCTCTGCATATAAAACTAGGCCTCATTAAACAATATGTAAAAGCTTTAGATACGAACGGCGAGTGTTTCAAATACATAACTTCAAAATTTCCAAGTTTAAGTTATGAAAAAATCAAGGCGGGAATTTTCGACGGTCCACAAATAAGAACAATGATTTTCGACAGCAATTTTCCTAATGTCATGAATGAACGCGAAAAAAATGGCTGGTTCTCATTCGTGGACTTGATAGAAAACTTTTTAGGCAATTATAGGGCAGATAACTACGAAGAAATCGTAAAAAAACTTTTAAGGGACTACAAAGAGTTAGGTTGCAATATGAGCATAAAAATGCATTTTTTGAATAGCCATCTTGACCAATTTCCAAGTAATTTAGGTGATGTAAGTGATGAACAAGGGGAGAGATTCCACCAAGATATCAAAATTATGGAGGAACGGTACCAAGACCGCTGGGATTCCCACATGATGGCTGATTACTGCTGGTGCTTGAAAAGAGACCTGCCATCAACAAGCAAATACGCTAGAAAGTCTTACAAAAGAAAATTTTTGCCACAGTGAAAGCTTCATATCTGTTTGTTTTTTTATTTTAAGTCATTTCTATCGTTATAATGTAATTTTACTGTAGTTTGAACTGCTTGTATTCATGAAACTTGAAAAAAAAATTTAACACATGACTTAATTTTTTAGTCCTAATTTGAAAAATCTGGAAAATGGCACATAGGCTGTCGACAAGAATCAGGACCTGATGGAGCCAAACCGAGTTGAAATTCGTATTCAGCGCACCCAAATTACCTAGAATCAAGTGTCAGATATCATTCAATAAAATACGTGTTGCCCAGTGTTATTAGAAGGATAATGAGGACTTTAACGGTGACAACAGCAATTAAATAATAATAAAACAACAGTAATAAAGAAAGGAGTGTCTTCAGTAACTTTGGAACTTAAGTTTTAATTTCTTTATAAAAGAGGAGTGAGCATTGACTGGTTTTTTATAATTTGCCTTCGAGATATTCTCTATTAATATAATCGGGGCAAATTGTTTCGTAATTCTGAACATTAGGGAACACGTACGTAGGCCTACTTCAAATATGTCTTTAAATTTTAATATACGCAGTTGCTTAAAGATTTCTTTTATATGAACATAATAATCACTCTTGTTTATTTTTCTGATAATTCTCTTCTGGTTTATGATTAAAGGCTAAATTGATGTAATCATATGCACTTCCACATGCGGTAATGTTGCGTGTGAGGTGTGGATAGACTAGAGAAAAGTATAGCGTTTTAAGTGTATATGTTGCGAGGAAATGTAATTTTGTTAATATAAACGATAACTTTGATAGTATATGATCTATGTTTTCAATACGTTGACGAAAGGATAGTTTGCCATGAAGCGCAACTACTAACATTTTCCCTTCAGTGACACTCGATATCATGTGCAAGTCGATAATAATAATATTGAAGGCTGATATTAATTTCTTTTTTGTGATGAGCTGAAAGTTTGTTTACTTTTTATTTAAGACTAATTTATTGGCTTTCAGCCAGTCGTGGTCTCTCTATTTATCATTAAGGATGCGGGGTTGCTGTTTGAATATATCAGGGACATGTCATTTGCATACTGAAAGCCGTTCCCGTTATGAGAGTTGTGAAAGTCATTTATATAGATCAGAAATAGTTGGGAGCCCGAAATGCCTCCTTGTGGAACTCCACGTGCTTTTTAGTCTGGCGGTGATAATGTTATTTTGTTTGATGTACTGACTACTGTTGCACACGTATGATTGGAACCAATTTAATGCAACATTCCTCAAGCCATAATGCTATAATTTATTAATAAGTATGTAGTGGAAGATTGTATCAAAGGCTTTTGGTAGGTCCGTAAGCAAGAGAACAGGTGACTATTAAGGTTTTTATATAATACGTCTAATACGGCTGAGATCGTGTCGCTTTTTTATGGCCTTCTCGAAAACCAAACTGATACCTAGATATGAGGATGTTTTCTTCGAAATATTTTGGGGACTACGTATACACGAGTTTTTCAAACATCTTTCCTAATGTAGGTAAGATGGATATAGGTCGATAATTTGAAGGTAGTGATTTGTCTCCTAATTTGAATATTGAACATCTTCGTGCCTAAAGTACGTCTGGGAAAATTCATTCACTGAAGGATGAATTGAATAACACTGATAAAGCGAAAGATAATTCTACGATTTGTTAAGTCTCTGATAGGCCTGTCCCGTATTAAATAATATGCTTGCCCGTACGATAAACAATTCTCTAGTTAGCCCAGTTAACAAATAAAATAACTTTCCTTTACAACTGCCGCATACCAAAATCAGCAACCTCCCTTCGCGCGTCCTGGCTCCCTGCCAGCCAGCCTCGAAGTGCCTCAGGTGCCTCATACCCTGTGCCTCCAGGCATCAAGAAAAGCTTATGGGCGTGTCTATGCGCCATTCCATAATAGTGCCATTCTACAATAATATATATACAGGGTGTCCCTCCAAAAAAAGCCAACACAATGATTTCGTGACATCTCAAAAAAACAAAGAATGCTAGACGAATTTCATGTGCGGCATTCGAAAGATGAGAAAATTCTGTACGATATTCATTTCCATACTCAACTTGCTACAACAAATATTAATAAAAATATCGACGTTTGAAAATAACCGTCATTATGTCCCCTTTTCTTCGTTAGATTTATCACAAAAATACAAAATCTGAGGATCTGCTGTAGTGTGTGGGTGTGTCCACAGGGTAAGCGGTAGCTGCAAATATATATATATATATATATATATATATATATATATATATATATATACATGGGGCTGAAGCCAGCTTTGGCTTTGAGACTTGGTTATTTGTATAGTTTGAGTAGTTTTATTTTTTATTTAACTATTTTCATAATTTTTATTATAAGTAATATTAATAACCAAAAATAGTTAACCTATAGTCTATACTAATTTAGAATACGTTAACTAAGGAACTCGTCTTTCGGTCCCGGTCCTTTCGAACCTACCATAACTTAGCCTATCCTTCATTATATCCCCTTTTTCAAGGATACTTATCACAAAGAAATGGAATCCAAGGCGCTGCTGCAGCGCATATATATATATATATATGAGGAATTTCACAATTAAACGCGTGAAATGAATGAATGATGTAAACCCCACAAGGAAAAAGAAAAATGATTCCAAGGCCTTTCGTGTGTTCAGAAGTACACCTCGTCATTCCCTGACGAGGTGTACTTCTGAATACGCGAAAGGACTTGGAATCATTTTTCTTTTTCCTTGTGAGTTTACATCATATATATATATATATATATATATATATATATATATATATATATATATAGAGAGAGAGAGAGAGAGAGATAGAGAGAGAGAGAATATGGCACACAGAGTAAATGCATAGTTTTATATACAGACGAAATTTTTATCACCTTTTCTCTATAGAGTACGATGTTATTCAGTGTTGAACACAAACCATTTTAAAAACAAGTTTTTTTTTATAAAATTGAATGATGGATTTTAACCATTGAAATTAGAAAGTATTCCGTAAAAAACATTTTTTGCTCTTTAAAATTGTATATACAAATTATGATCTCTGTGAGGAAATTTTCTAGAAAACTCCATTTTAAGCCTAAAAATGCCTAAAACTTGAAATTCATACGGAACATATTCTTCAAATATTACTACAACGAAACCAATGAAAGTTACAAACATACATTTTGCACCAAATGGAGAGGAGAATGATGATTCCCTACAGAGTGATATCGGAAGTCCTCCTCCATTAAGTACTTCATATTCTATAAGAATTTAAATTTTCTTTTGTTTCAAGTCTTTACTCTAAAGAGTACATGCTCAAAATCAATATCATTATAATAAAGAGGAGGAATTTCTCGATATCTTTTGTTCTGCATAATACTTCCTTCACTGAAATGTACAGTATAACTGAAGCTGACGGGTTTATAAACGATTATTTTTCCTTTTAATTATGATAAGGTTTTAGGGCTCTGTAAGACCTTTCGAAAGATATCTAACTCGCCCATATAGTTCAATTAGACATTGTTGTATGAACGATGATTAAAAAAGTACAGTAGACCGCGTGCGGAGTTCTTTTGAAAAAGAAATGCCTCATAAATGGCGTATAGCACAGAAGGCCCGGGACAAAGTATCAATTGTACCCCCTACTATGTGGGAACTATTAAGAACTCTTAGTAGGTTAACGGTATTCCAAAGTAATAAAAGGAATTATAATACATGAAAAATATTATTATTTATTATTATAATATATCCCATTGAGATCCATGACCATATGTAATATGTACTGCTATTTTTGTCAAATTAAACGATATGCTTCAATACAGGAGCATAATTTGAGGTTTCGTTTCAAAAAATTGATCGGCTTACAATATTTTACGATATTTTAAATACATGTCCTAAAAATTCATTCATTTTGATATCCAAATGTACCCCTTACTCTTTTATAGCAATTTGCGCCAATGCACTAACCTATGACCAAAATTGAAGGGAGTCAACCGGCTCGGATAAATTCCAGAGCTATTCATATTGACAGTGCTGTGCCCGCTAACTCCTAAAGTAAGCGCCGCTAATGCTGGCTACCATAAAATTTAGCGCCGCTAATGCTGGCTACCATAAAATTTAGCGCCGCTAATGCTGGCTACCATAAAATTTAGCGCCGCTAACGCTAATTTTGTCTAATTTTTTCTGAAACCACCCCAATTTATATGTGTTCTGCCTTCCGTAATTTACATATATTAGCGCACACCTTGATATAATTGGTTGCTAAAGTACAAAAATGTGACTTCATAGTCTACATTTTTATGTAGGAGTCGAATTCCTTTCGTATATATTAAATAGGGAAAACAAACCAACGGAAAAATAAATTCTATTCAATTTATACGAGTGGTTTTGAAAAAATTAGCGACTGACTTTCTCTAGAAACTTAGCACCGCTACCTGTTTTGCTAACAATTTTGAAAATTAGCAACGCTAACAGTATTGCTAATAAAAAGTTAGCGAAGAAAATTAATAATTATAATAATTTAAGCAAAAAAAAATAATATATATATACAGGGTGGGCGGAAAGTAGCTCCCTATTTTGGATTGGTAAAAAAAATACGTATATTATCCATTTATTTCAGAAGAAATAATATGAAAAGGTAGGCATACATGGTAGGTTTTCTCTAAAATTCAATGTGGGCTCCAACTCTTTCCACCAGCTTCTGGAGCCGCCCAGGAATGGCGTCCACTGACTTTAGCGGGAACTCCGGCGGGATGGAGGACATGACTTCCCGAATTCGGTCCTCCAGTTCTTCCAATGTCCTCGGTTTGGTGCGGTAGACTTCTTCCTTTACCCACCCCCAAAGAAAGAAGTCGCACGGTTACCGCTGAAAAACGGCAGAATCGGTTCAGTGTAACGGTGTGGTGTGGTATGACCTCAGATCAGGTTGTGGGCCCGTTCCTTCTGCGCAACACCATGAATGCTGAGCGGTACCTTGCTATGTTGCGAAACGAGGTCTGGCCGGTTGTCAGCACATGGGAGAACATCGACGATCTGATATTTATGCAAGATGGCGCCCCTCCGCACTTCGCTCTTGTTGTCCGTGAGTGGCTGGATGCCCACTTCCCTGGGCGTTGGATGGGTCGTCGTGGTCCACATCAATGGCCAGCCAGGAGCCCCGACTTGACACCGTGCGACTTCTTTCTTTGGGGGTGGGTAAAGGAAGAAGTCTACCGCACCAAACCGAGGACATTGGAAGAACTGGAGGACCGAATTCGGGAAGTCATGCCCTCCATCCCGCCGGAGTTCCTGCTAAAGTCAGTGGACGCCATTCCTGGGCGGCTCCAGAAGCTGGTGGAAAGAGTTGGAGCCCACATTGAATTTTAGAGAAAACCTACCATGTATGCCTACCTTTTCATATTATTTCTTCTGAAATAAATGGATAATATACGTATTTTTTTACCAATCCAAAATAGGGAGCTACTTTCCGCCCACCCTGTATATATATATTTCTCCGTCCCGCTTAATAATTAAAAAAACAATCCGATTTCTGCAACTCAGAAAACTAAACAACAAAATCTTTATTGATAAAAATAAATATTAAAATACTACAATTTACAATAATTTTTTTTTTACAAAATATATTTATTTCTACCCGAATAGTTTGGCCCTTAAGCCAAATTATAAGAAAAAAGTATTTTATACGATTTCAATTGTGATTTCATCGTAGTTATAAATATTCTCATTAATTAAAATAATTACGTACGACAAACTTCGTAGTTATAATTATGAAATATATCAATTATGATTAATTGTGATTTAAAAATACCAGAAATTTAATAGGTTAAGATAAAGGTAAACAATTTTAAACAAAATTACTTAAAAATAGACGAAAACACTCATTATTATTATTATACGAAATAAGTATACCCAATTATGAATTTTTGCGGCGTAAATTTTTAGAAATGTTACTTTTCGATGTCTGAAAAATTCTTTTATGGGAAACAAACTTTTACTTTTTACTTTTATTTTTTCTTTAATTTTTAATGTTAAAGTCAATTAAAGGCTTTTGACGCAAAAGACCTACGGTAAAATGGTTTTGCAGAATCGCAACACCAATCGCAGCGTACTGTAAGACCGGCCGCACGCGGGATCGTCTCGCGACTCACGAGTGACGACGACTCGAGTCGGCTATGATTTACATTGACAGAATGGAAGACCCGCACACTGCAGCGACCGCGACACTTTTCTGGGAATCGCGTCGCGGTCGCTGCAGTGTGCGGGGCTCCCATTCCGTTAAAATTACGCGCGACTCGAGTCGTCAGTCGTGAGTCGCGAAAGGATCCTACGTGAGGCCGGCCTAAGTCGTATAGAAATGATTTAATTAAAATGAATGTTATTTGCTTAATGAAGTAATTTCAAATACCTTTTATCATTTGCATCATAGGAATTTCTAATAAAAAACATTTTCATTTTCATATGAAATTGTTAAAAGTTATACACCATTTCCTAATCTTTTTTTTTTTCAAACTGCGGAATGTGTTCGATCACGCTTCACGGGGATTAAGTGAATAGCAAACGAGCAGAAACATTTTTTTAGCGACATCAAATTTATTCATACTCATCGTTTCTCTTTTTTGCTTTTCTTTGAAGTTCCGACGCGCGTTTCGCGGTTAGTTTCAATATAAAATTATATTTATAGAACGGGTAATAATAATTCATTTAGAATTAAGAGCAGTGGTGTAGTGCTGTGGGAACGCGTGGGAACGGCGTTCCCTCACTATTTCAAATAAATCCGAACTTACAAATCTCTAACGTCATGAAATTTTAATTCCCACCCCTAGAAGAAATATGAGAAAGAATCATTAACTGCTTCATTTCTTTTAGCTTCGACTGAGGCAATGCTAGCCTATAAAGATCTGGTGAAACAGTCACCACGGCGTACCAGTTAACTTTTTTTTTTTAGTTAATCATTCCAGTTGTTAGCTATTTTTATTGATCGTACTGGATGTCGTATATCTAATGACACTGGAAATACTGCATCTTCAACCTTGGAATATATCCTAATATCCAGTGCATAGGACCTCAAAATATCCCTGAAATTGGTCAGATTTCAAAAGATTTCCCGGGGGGCTTACAGTGCCCCCGGACCCCCAGCTGTATGGGCTCGCCGCGCTCGCCATTGTCCCCCCCGCATCTGAATAACACTTTCAAAATGCGTTCCCTCACTTCTTTATTTAGCACTACACCACTGATTAAGAGTATTTATAGTGAGGAATTATCGAGTCCTTGATCGGACTATCGCGAACTATTTTAGTGTGTCGGTCTTTCGCGTCAAAAACCTTTAAGTTTCTCCGGTTTGTCCGTATTGTACTCAAACAATCCGTTCTGAGTACGGTAGGATCTCCGAATCTGAAAGTCGAATTCCCGCAAAAAAAAATCCACCGAGTGCGAAGAGAGTCGATACCCCGTAGAAGAAAACGGAGGAACTGGAAGAACGAATAGAACGCATCCAACGGGCCCAAAGCAAAAAACAATCGAGGCCTCGCGAAGGAATTTCCGAATAAATTTTAAACCGACGGACATCATAGAAGCCTCTATATTCTGTCGACCCCAGGAAAACAACGCCACACGACCTTGGTTTTTGCTTCCGTCCGAATTGCTCATTCCGACGAAGGTCAAGCTCGTTGCTCCGCCTTATTGTGATCCCGAATGAAGACGTAAAAGGCAAAATCGTAGGCACGTGCATCCAGGTGAGAACTAGAATATCCGCCAACGAATATCTGATCAGTTAAAAGAGAAACCTTTTCAAAAGAATAAGAGATTTTAGGAAGGACTTCCCAGGTGAGATCTCAGTGTTTCGCCCTGAACGGGACAAGTTTGAAAGTCCTAGGTAAAATGTTTTCATGACCGATAATTTTCTGATGAAAGTGAATTTTGATCTAAATAACTACATAATAATTCAAACGCTCACCCACACCAATAGAGCACACAAAAATAATTATTAATAATCATAATAGGAGTATATTCTAGTGTTATTACGATATGTTTTAAAATTAGAATCCCTTAGTATTTTCTATTATCATTATTTGCCCATTTTTCCAATAGTTACGTATATCTACTGGTATTATTATTATTATTATTTTTACCGCTGTCCTACTTATTCAAAATTCACCGTAAGTATACCATAAACTGTAACTGAATTTGTTTCGTGACCTTTAAATGTCAGTTACTTTTTCTTCTTATCAGAATCATCGCTGTCCCACTGATTTATTCATTTAAAATTTACCGTAAGCTGTAACTGAATTTGAATGTCACAACTTGTCAATGTTTTGTTTTTATTATCATTATTTATTATATTTATTATTGCTATTTATTATTTATTGTTTTCATTATTATTATTATTTTTTTTACTTGTATTATTATCTCTTTGCTGATGCTACTATCGGAAAAACTTAAACATGTATATTTTTTTTAAACAGAAAATGTGCCTTAAACTGCATGTATAACACCTTGCCCAAATTTTCCTTTCTTTTTTGATTTCCTAAAATTTTATTACTTTGTTTTAGTTTACAACTTTCTCCTTCTATTTTCTCAACTGTTCATTGTGTATAACACTTATCTGAAAGACCTTTCGAGCCTTTTCTTAGAACTATTACGAAATTTAAAAGTTCATCATAGCATTCGTCTTTTATCTGTCACATTATTGTCTCTGAGTGTGATTATTTATGACGGTATAAATGGCACGCAGTAGGTCGCAACCATCTACATTTTATTAATAAATTTTATATTAACTCTGAACATTAGAAGCGTATCTGCTAATTTTGAAGGTCTACAAAGCTTATGAATAATCGGAATAAAATTCCCCGTCATCGTCCTCACGGAAACCTGCATAAAAGAAATAAATACCTAAAGATTTATAACCTTTATAACGCTTGAATGGTTATAAATGTTTTAAAATATATCGTGACGGCAGAGGAGTGGCAATTTCAATTTAGGTAAATAAACCCATTCCGTATACAGGTGTACATAAATCACTAGGCTTACATTATTGTCTGACTCCATTGAAACATGCGCTGTAAATATAACCCTGGAAAATACAAATTCAAGTATAATTGGTATCTACCGGCCCTCAAACGGAGTCTTTATCCACTTCATTGAGAATATAGACATTATTTCAAATCATAATAAAATAAAAAGGCATAAGACAATATGTTTGGGCTACTTCAATTCTGGCCTTTTAAAATATAATAGACACGGAGACCCTAAACCAGTGGTTCCCAACCTTTTTTAGGCCAACGCCCCCTTATGTCCATCAGTATTTGCCGATGCCCCCTCATAAAGATAATAATATAACTGGATAAGTGATAAGTGATTTATTAATAGAAGGTAACAATTTTACAGTTTCCTAGCCCCCCCCTAAGATTCTCAAACGCCCACTGGGGGGCGGTGGCGCCCACGTTGGGAACCACTGCCCTAAACAACTCGTAAACGGAATGGTAATATATGAATTCTGTCCAGCCATTACGCGAGTAACACGTGTTACAACACCTAACACTCAAACGTTAATGGATCGATCACATTAATTTTGGCGTAAAGGTTTTCTGTACCATACAGCTGGTATTCTTTTGATGGCATCCCACCACTTCGGCTTTTCCTCCCCCCCCCCATTAAATGAGTCATAAAATCCCGGAGAAGATCGTGTAAAAATCAGAAAGATAATTGAAAACTAAGGACTCAATCACAAATTAGACTCAATAAATTATAGGCCGGAAGTCTTTGAAGGAGAAAACGACATAACGACTACAATAATGGCTGTGTAAGCCTTCCCTACAAGCCATTCGGCAAAAACATTTAATCTATAAACACGTTAAGCATGGTACAGCACCTCAAGGAATATACACCAGTTACAGAAACAAACTAAATGACTTAATTAAAATGACAAAATCAGAGTACTACAGTAATAAATTCGAGGAATACAAAGACGATTCTAAGAAACAATGGAAACTTATCAGTGAAATTTTACGTAGGAAGAAAAAAACAAAATTGTTTTCCCACAAATATAACTAAGTAATACCATGTATAACAAACTATTAGATATAGTTAATTATTTCAATAATTACTTTGCTACCGTAGGAAAAATAACAGCTGATCTCATACCGCCTTCCCATGCTTTCTTCTCCTCTCCTATTTTTCCAAGAGAGGTCAAAACGGCAATCTCCATCCGTACAAATAACTCGTGTCAGTCGATTCTATTCCAAACGCACTCTTCAAGCACTGTTGAGATACATTATAGACATGCTGCTTTTACAGCTCCTAACTCATTCGGCCACACCTAGCTATATATATATAAAATGCGCCTCGGTGGTGTAGTTGTTACCATCACTAACTATGAATCCACCGGCCCCAGGGTCGATTCCTAACGAAAGCAGTCGGCGCGCAGCTTATCCAGCTGTTCATACTTTTAGAAAAAATAAGTTGATAGATAAATGGGTACCATGGGTGGTCAAGTGGTTAAGACGCTGAGCTGCTGATCGGGAGGTCGTGAGATCGAGTCTGGGCAAGGACTTTGTAATTTCTGACCACTCGTGGTGGGTCGTGGTTCGGATTCCACGTTAAGATGTCGGTCCAATGTAGAGAAACGAGCTTAACCTAAACCAGAATGAACAATTTGGGCGGAGCGAAACCCAACTCTAGTTAAGATCATTTTCTATTATTTGAAAGATTATTTCAATTTTCATTTGAATGAGAGAGTTAACTAAATGCAACATTATTTTATTTTCCACAAATTCTCTTTATACGCGTATTTGACATTTTCCTTCGTAAAAACAGAAATAAATCTCAGACTTTTTTGCCTGAAAAACTGTCAGGATTCCCAACGTCATATTCAAATAAGAAGACTGTCATTAAACTACAAAAATTAAACGTTAAGCCCAACATTGTGTAAACCAGTATGGATGTAATGTGTTCTTTATGAATCAAGATTATTATTATTATTATTATTATTACTACTATTACTACATATAATATTATTTATTTTATTTATTTACTTGATTAAAGGGTTTGTTCTTGGGGGAATCGTAATTTAGTGAGGAATAAGAAGACGAAGAGACAATACATATTAAAGTTTTATTAGCAAACGTTTCGGAAATACTACTTTCCATCATCAGTGGTAAAAAGTTAAAAATGGGTGGATGTAATGGATGAAAAAAAAAATAATTAAACAAAATTACCAAAAATATATATATAAAAATATGCTGGACTAATAGACGTACGTGATTACACGAGGGACGGTACGAAAGTAATGCCTCTTATTGTATTTATGAACTGAAAAATAAGAGGCATTACTTTCGTACCGACCCTCGTAATATATGACATGATTAATTGCGGTATAATAAACAAAGGAACTATAAAAGGTATATGGAGGGAGGATAATGGGAGCGTTAAAATATACAAATAGTTTTCATGGTTCCCTTTCCCACTGCAGCTGAGACTGTATAGAATACATCTCTTTCGTCATTCCAGTGTGTTTTTATTTCATT
Source organism: Bathynomus jamesi (assembly GCA_023014485.1). Lineage (NCBI taxonomy): Eukaryota > Metazoa > Arthropoda > Malacostraca > Isopoda > Cirolanidae > Bathynomus > Bathynomus jamesi. The sequence goes on along the minus strand of JAJOZX010000064.1, from coordinate 992,462 downwards.
TCTAAACTTTGGGACATATTCCATGAGTATTTTCCATACGTATATTATTGTGTAGCGCTCGCGTCTTTCCAGGGAGAGGAATTTCGGGGTTTGTAGTCGAGACCAGTAGCCTTCATCTTTCGTTTCCTCTATATTAGACGTAAAAGTTGTTTGGTTTGTCTGGCCCCTATGTTTCCTATGTTTGCAATTCTAGTAAGATTTCTGTTTTTGATCAAATTATTATCATTACTATTCTTTGGTCACGGCCACAGCTTTTCATCGGGTCTTCGTGAAACTTGGTGGAAATGTTACAATTGTAACTGTCTCTGGAATTCATCCGAAACGGCTGATCACCAAAATTGTGACCATCGGTCAATGTAACCACTCGAAAAATATTGCGCGAGCGAGTAAAACAGAATGAGGTGAAAAAATTCCCCTCAAAACACAAGCTGACAATATTGTTTCAAAATATTGCTATTCTCATTTAATATGCCTTGGAAAAGAAATTATTGTCAAATAATTGAAAATACCATCAGATTATTTTCTAAGCCTCAAAGGATGGTACTAAATTTGGCGGTAGGGACTTCAGTGGAAGTTGTTACCCTACACATTGAGTGTGAATGATTTCAGGGTAAAACTTAAAAATCCATAGCACTTTGGAGACAGAATATATAGGCCTCTAAATACTAACGTGACTGAACCAACCTAACCTTGTTTAGCCAAACCTAACGAGTCAAACATAGCCAACCCAAACCTAATTTAACAGATTAACAATCAGTTAATATGTTAATATGTTGTTAATACGTTAACTCTCTCTCTGAACTTCAAAAACGAGATATAAGTACAGTACTGCCTAGAGGCAGACTTTTGAGGAATTCCTCACTAACAGTTTCGTAACTCCTCACTAATTAGGCTGTAGTCATTAATGTATTTTACGTATGAGGATAAGAAGAACGGAGCGGAAACCTTAATTTTTGCTTGCAGCCAGAATAATTTTAAAGACAGTTTTAAGGAATGGTACATTAGATATTTTTTAATACGTTATAACATTAATGACAGATCGAGGCTGAGGGTGCGCGAAGGACATCCTTAGATTACGTTCTTCTAAGATAGGTACTGGCATGACTCCAGATTTGAAAAAATTTACTGGAGCACAGCTCTGAATTTACTTTTTTTCCCCTTACACCACTAGATAGGTTAATGATAGTAAACTCTTGAATTGACGACATACCAATTACAAATTGTTTTAGCTAAACATAATAATACAATAATGTACAGTTTATAACTCACCTTAAGTTTATTTATTCATTGCAGCAGCAACAGTGGACGATGTTAGACCTTGCATGTAGGCATTTGTTGTGAATTTACCGCCATGTATGCTTGGCCACTGATCAATGGCTTTCTGTGTGATCATTACAGCAGATCTAGTGCCTGGAGCTGGACCCTCCTTCACAATTCTGCACAGCTTAGTCAAATGAGATGGCTTAATGGATCCTTTGTGTTCAACAATGTAACCAAGAATGGAGAATGTCCCTTCAGCTGGTGCTTCACTCCAGGCAGTTGATCCATCTTTATCAAAATGCTTTAATCTCTCTGTGATTCCTTTCCACAGCTGTTCTATATATTCTGTCAGCCAATTTATCACTGAGTCTTTTGTAAAACTACTTTCAGATCTGGTTCTGGATGGTCTAGCAACTTCAGCAACCTGGTAGTAATCAGAACGTTTCTTGATGTATTTGTAAACTTCATTTAGGATGTAATCCTCAGCTGTTAGTTCCTTTTGCTGCCCTGTGGTATCGTGCTTAAATTCAGAAACTACATCATTTGCATTTCCTCCATTAGCTAATTTGGAAATTGTTTCCATCACTCTTAACATAACAGTTTTCCCTCCTTCTTTATAAAATATATTTTCTACAAATTCTGCACTAACTGTGGTTTTTTGAGCTACTTGCAACATAATCTTTGTTACATAGGAAATCAATACATAGAACTTGGCACTAATTTCTTTCTCTTGTGGATGATCAAAAAACACAATTTTCCACAAATCTGTCAAATTGATCAAATTCGTAATTAACCATGCGAGTATCAGATTTGAGTTTTGGTCTCTTAAAACCAATGATATTGTCAAGAACCATATTGGTATAGTCAAGGCCTGATCTCAGATTTGAAGTGATTCTGAATAAAGTCTAAAAGCTCACTTAGTTTACAAATTTTCTTCAATGCATCAACGTGGGCTCTGTTCACAAGATGCATTAAGTCCCATCGAAATTTGAAATTTTCTCCAAACAACTTTTTCATTTCATTTTTAAATGGCTCGTTGTCCTTACAAAAAGCCCCATCTCCAACCATTCCAGATACCTTGGATTTAATTGCTTCTTCAGATAGTTTCAAGTGATTAGGAGACTTCAACACATCAAAAATTTCATTGGCCAAATAAACTCCCGATTTGCTGCGTACTAAATTTATCCCAGCAAGTTTTACAGTCTTATCTTCTTCACTCATAACTAATACAACTAGCATGCTTAATCCCAAAATTGTTCCAATGTCAGCTGTTATTGTTACTGAAGTTTGTTCTAAGAACCACTTTACAGTTTGTTCTTTAAGTTGATTATCTAATAGCTCACAAATTGTCTCGCACGCATGTGTGCTATGATTCAAATTTCCAACCTCACAACCTGACCTATGTAATACAGCTAGAAGTACTGGATATAGAGCCCATGCAGTGTTTGTTTTCATTATGTAGTATAAAATGCTGCCACATAAGTCTTCTATGCGTTTAGTAGTGTTCCGAGATGTTTTCATCACTTCATAAACAGCAGCTCTTTGATGATGCTGAAGTTTAATTAAATGTCTCTTCAGGTGGGTTTTCAGATTTCTAAACCATCTCTCTTGATTTTCTCCTTGTTTGCATACATAGGTTAAATCTTTAACATTGAAGTAACCTTTTATGTTAGAATGTTTGTCTGAAGCACATGCTTTGGGGTCTGTGCAAGCTATGCAATATAATGTAAACATTTTATCATCAGAAGCATCATCAATATCTTCTTGATTATCATCAAGAAGATGATCATCCAGTGCCTGGAGTCTTGCGCAAAAGCTAATAGGATGTTAGGCTTCATAGCGCGTAATTTCGAATTTAAATCGAAGGATATTATATTGCCCCTTTACAAGTCCCTAGTCAGGCCTCATTTGGAATATGCCGTTCAGTTTTGGTGCCCGTACTTGCGTGAGGATATTGATAGGTTAGAAAGGGTTCAGCGTCGTGCCACGAAACTTATTCCGGCATTGCGCAATAAGCCTTATGAAGATAGGATTAAAGTGTTAGACTTGTATTCACTCGAAACTAGGAGATTAAGGGGGGAGCTTATTGAAGTTTTCAAAATCGTTAATAACATCGATAACGTAAATTTTGACAAATTGTTCACTTTCGATAATAGTAATACTCGCAATAACGGATTCAAGTTGCGTGGCAGACGTTTCATTACTAATATCGCTAAAAACTTCTTTACGTTTAAAGTAATTGATAAATGGAATAATCTTCCCGCGTCAGTCGTTCATTCTACCAGCGTTAATGTGTTTAAGAACCGTCTTGACAGACATTTTAAAAATATTAACGTTGTTTAAAATTAAAAAAGAAAGTTAACAACAGGAGCTCTGGTGGTGGTGCTCGAGGATGAGTCTGTTGACGATGAATGCCAGCTTGTGACATGCCAGCGTGATGCCAGCAATAAAAAAAAAAAAAAAAAAAAAAAAAAATTAGACTAACACGAATGTAGATGTAGCTCATAGCGTAAACTAACCCACTTTTTGTTTAACTTTACCTACTTTTTTTTTTTTTTATCCTCCTTACTTTGCATGTCTCTAACTCTTTTCTTGCATGTTTGTAGTTTGCATGGTATGACAGTGAGTTAAGACTGTGTTTGCATGGTTTGTAAGCGTTCTTATTTTACTTCTTTTCATCTTTCACCCCTCTCCTATATTCTCCGACTATTTTTCTGACTTGTCGGCAGTGGCCGGCGGATGATGATGGTGAGACTTTTTCCTCTTTTTCTGAATGAATGTTAACCCACGAATGATAGGTGTTGCTCCTTACTTAACCCCTTATTCTCCTCTCTTCTCTTAACCCCCTATCTCTCCTTTCTCTCGGGCTAGCCTTAGAGTGGATCTTAGGGTCTTTGTTAGCCTTAGCTTCTGTAGATCTGTAGATCATCTTCATCCTCAACAGCTATATCTACATCAGGCATATTAGTGTCACTATTTGCAATGTTTTCCATTATATCACTTGGTACTGAAAATGAATCATCAGCATGCCCTAGATCCTTCTTTTCCACCAATTTGAATGTAGATTTGATCAAATCATTGTTCAGGATTTCTTGTATTGATTTACACTTGCTTAAATGGGCTATGGAAATGTCAAATTTGTTGCTTTTTGCTTTATTAGATTTGGATGCAACACTTGAACTTGAAGGCATATTTTGACTCTTCTCTTTATTAACCACAACAGCTTGGTGAGTTTCTTTTGTTAGGCGCAAAATTTCATTCAATGTCTTCTGGATTTGGGAATTTTCAAATTCCTCTAAAGCAGTTTTGTTAGTCTGATGCGCAGATTCCTCACTTACCTTTTGTTTCTTAGGTGGAGGAGAAGCACTTTCTTCAGTCTGTGAAACATCTAGTGAAAAAGTTTCATTTTCTAGATTAGCAGTTGATGAAGTTGGTTCATTTTTCTGAGGTCTAGCACTAGCACATTTTGTGAACAAACTAAATGACTGCTTTGCCGTATCTCTTTGCTGCACTTCATCCTGGTATTTCTTTACTGCAATATCTAAGCTGTGGGCCCAAACTCTGGGACCTCTTGTATTGTAACAAATATTTTTTTTGGAATTAAAATGTTCCTCCCAGTTTTGCTTCTTTGAATATGTGTTCTTGCATTGACCACAAAAGTAACCCCTTTTAACACCCTCACTTTTCTCTCCAACTTCATCAATATTAGGATCCATTATTGATTAGTGACTACCTGAAAAAATACAAAATAAGTAAAAGTTAGTAAATATAGTATGGTAAAAGTGAGTAAAAGTAAGTAAATATAGTACAATGAAAGTAAGTAAAAGTAAGTGCTTTAAACTTAGTAAAAGTAAGAAAGAGTAAGTAAAAGTAGGTAAGTTAAAGTAAGTAAAAGTAAGTTTAAACTTAACTAAACTTTTCAATTCTAGAGTCATGGTGGATTACTTAAAACCGCACAAGTAATTATCTGGCCAATTTATCAAACCTGGCCGAGATCAATGGAACATAGTCCAATCCTGATAATTTTATATTAAAAAAATATACGTTTTAATAAAATTTTAATTATCAAAACATTGAAGCTTAACAAAAAATAAAAATAATTGTTAAATATGGATTTACCAACTAAACTTAAAATAACTAAATTTGTAATTTAAAAAAATTGGTTTGTACAAGAACGTATACGCAAAAAAATTGCATAACGTCTAGCGGATGAACAAAACCCAAACCCAAATTTACTTTTTCTCATGGTCAAATTTACTGGAGCAATGCTCCCAAGATCCCAGGAATCTGGAGTCATGGGTACTGGAAATAAGGAGAGCAGAGCAGAACAGAAATCTTCACCGTTCTCGCTTCCAGCAAAAAATAATTTTTAAGATGTTTAGTGGTTATACTTAAGATATCATTTAACCCTCTGTAACGTTAAAAAAGCGACTGAGGATGAGGGACACGGGAAGCGCGTCCCTATACGGGCGAGCGAAACAAGCCCCCTCTAGATACTATTATTACTCGTCAGCATTTCCTTCCGTCCGAATCATTCGGACGAAGCTCAAGCTCGTTGCCACGACCCCGCCAAGGAAGACTCGAAGGAAACGTTTTCATCTCTCAAATTTGAAATCGCAAACTCCGAGCCAACCCGAATCAGCGTCTTTCAGATTTGCAGCTTGCCGTCCGAACCACTAAGCTATGACTAGTTAATAAAAATATTAACGCATTCCTGGCTGAGAAAGATTTTATAATTCGCAGTTTAAAATTTTTAAATTGCGGTGAAATGTTTAATAACAACTCCACATTGTTTACAACAACAAAGCAGCGAAGCGCACAAAATCAGCTTACATTAAATCACACGAGCAAAAATTCTAAAAAATGCATAAGGTTGAAAGTTTCGGCCATGTGCGAGTCAATTTAATATAGGTTGGATTAGGGTACTTTATAGCTCGATTACATTACGCTACGTTAAATTAAATTATACTACACCCAGCTAATATGAAACTATGATATTCACACAGTTTGCTAATTACAACAAACTTTAAATTTAATAAATCTTTTGTTCAAATAAACTCTTATAAATAAAACACTTCATTCAGTGATTTATGAACACTTTAAACTTAATCAATAGCGTAACCAAATGTCTAAATATGAAACTAGTATTTCATGCAGTTATTTAGATGTTAAGAAGAGGAGCCTTACCGCATGACCTCCCAGATGGTTTCCGGCCTGATGGACCCGTCCAGATGAATGTGCAGTTCCACCTTTAAAATAAGTAAAATAAACGGATTAAACGCATAAAAACATATAATTATTATTATAGTTATTAGTAATATTCTTTTATGAAAACGTATAATAAAAATTAACTCGCTGATTTCAATACATACTGTATATATCCACGGTAGGATTTTCCTCATATTGAAAACTTTTGAGGAATTCCTCACTGATAATTTTGTAACTCGTCATTAAGTATTTCGCAACTCCTCACTAAATGAACTATAAAGAAGTGACAGGCAAGTAAAGAAAAGAGTTTTTGTTACTTTGAAAAAGTATTTGATGATTCGGTAATTATTCGTTTTTTGACCCAGTCTCTTTTTATAATGAGAGCAAACTTTTCTGGTTAATTTTGAGGTGTTTTGTACGAAACTGCCATCCGTTTCCTGTGCAAATGCGTAGTTTTCGAGATATCTTGAAAACTACGCATTTGCACATGAAACGGATGGCAGTTTCGTACAAAACACCTCAAAATTAACCAGAAAAGTTTGCACTCGTCATTTTCGTTTAAACTAACGAATTTAAACGAAAATATCATGACTTAACCTAACCAATCATCAAGGGCGTACAGTTGACCTAACCGGTGTCACGTACTGAACTGTCCGCAAAACATTAGGACCGATCAATTTGTGATGCGTGATCTTTGCCCCCGTACCCCCGAGACCTAAATTATACAAATGATAATGTAATAACATGTGCCAACCTTGCATGGGTAGTCCGCTAAATTTCGCCTGCCCTTAAACTGAAACGACACACGTTTATTTTTACGATTTTTTTTACGGCACCTAAAGACCTTCTGGTCTTTTCTTAAAATACAAGCACTATTGCATTTAGGGCAGGTCACGGATGTCTTAATTATTCCGTGATTGAAAAAAAGGTCTAAACTCTTGTCTTCATCGAGGGCAATATGGCGGATCACGTCTTCAAAATCAAATATGCATAACTGACACGTCATACTTCTAGTCACAAAAAAACCAAACTGAACAGAGTTCAACAGACGAACAATTGCTAAAAATGATTTATTTATAAAACAGGACAAATTGAATTACGCAGAAGTAGCCAGAATCACCAAAAATAAGAAATATTTACCAAATAGTCGATATATATAATATTGAAAAAACACCAAAAATAGGAAATATATTTTAATAAAAACACATTTTATACAAATTTGCACAAGATAATATATATATTTTTCTTATTCAGTTTTGATTGGTTATTCAATATATATTGCTGTTATAGCTGGGTGTGACTGGGTCAAAAAACGAATAATAACCGATGGTTCTAATTTATAACTTGTTGCTCGAACAATTTAATAGGTTTGTATCTTCTGAGCATAAGCCTCTTGAAACCAAGTTACGATGTATGAATAGTGTCGAGATTTAAAAATATGACCTCCATGATCCCTCTCTTACATCTTGTTCAGTATACAGTACTGAACATTTAAAATGACTTCTTATCCCTTCAAATATATTCCCCCCCCAAAACATATTTGATTTTAATTTAAAGAAAATGGATAAAAGTTTGTGTAAAACTTCAGTAGGTTGATGGCTGTATTGTCAAAAATAAATTTCAAAATGGATAGCACTGAAAATGGAAGGTAAGGTCTATTTTTCTTTAACTTGTCAGTTATAATGTGTAATTAAACGCACCTTACATATATGAATCATGCATATTATAAATATTAAACCGTATAACGAGACAGGTAAGATGTATTCTCGAGCGTATCATGTTTATAAAGTGTTTAACTAGGGTCAAGAATATTTTGTTCAGTTTACTGGACAAAATGTTGGAGCATCGTACACGTGTGTAGGTGTAGGAAACTTTACAAATTTTTTCATATAGAGCGCCATTCCACCCGTATGCCCATTTCAGGGTACGAGCAGCTCGCAGCAGCGCTACCAAGCAAATTGGGGGTCAAAGTAATGACGAGGCTAACGTACGTAGTTCCTCACCACTGAAAGCAACAACGTTCCGTGTAAGTCTAGTGATAAGAACATCCATATCCGTACTCAATTTATTGTAATTTTCGTCATTTTATACCGCATATGATGATAATGATAAGCTTTATTGGCAGGATATAAATCCCATAACATAGTACAATACTGTCGAAGGTAATAAGCGATAAGATAAATCAAAAAAAATTTTTAGGCAGGAAGAAGCCAAGGGCGAATGCCAGCAAAGGTGCCTCCCCCACCCCATAGAAGAAGAAGAGAGCCAAAATCAAAGTCCAGGGTTTTGGAGATGCCTGGACACTCTGCGTTTGAAAGATTGGAGGTCATAGACAGGGTGAAAGATGGGTTGAGGAAGACCTACGCGAATCATGGAGTGATGGTTGAGAGGGACCCTTTGGGAAGTGGGTGAAGAAGTGAAGAGTGGAATCATCATCGGCATAGGAGTGAATAGGACAGGAAGTGCGAAGTAAAAGATCATTAATAAATAAAAGGAAAAGAGTGGGTGACAGGACAGAACCCTGAGGAACACCAGTGTTAATAACCTAAGGAGAAGAACAGTGTCCATCTGCAACCGCAGAGATGTTTCATGTTTAAGAATCTTCCTATTAAGGATAGATTCAAAAACTTTAGAAAGGCAAGAAATCAAAGCAATTGGACGATAGTTGGAGGGTTGAGAGTGGTCACCCTTCTTTGGGACAGGCTGAATGAAAGCGAACTTCCAGCAGGACGAAAAAGTACCAGATGAAAGACAAAGACTAAAGAGTTTGCCTGGGCAGGGTGTCAGCACAGTTCTTAAGAACAGCAGGTGGAACACCATCAGGACCGAACGCCTTCCTAGAGTTGAGCCCAGATAGGACAGAAAGAACATCTTTGGAAGAGATTCTAATTTCAAACATAATAGAGTCAGAGGGAGGAGGAGATGGAGGAACAGCACCAGAATCGTCCATGGTTGCGTTGGAGAAGAAAGTTTGAGCGAAGAGTTCAGCTTCGTCAGGAGAAGAGACGGCAACTGAGTCGTCGGAATAGAAAAGAGGGAAAGAAGAGGAAGTAAAGTTGTTGGAGAGGTTCTTAGCTAGATGCCAGAAAGAGCGAGAATAAGAATTGGATAAGTTTTACATTTTTGTCGGCTGAAAGAATTTTTGGAGAGTCGAAGAATAGATTTTGTACGAATCCATGCAGAAGTATAAGCTGAGTGAGAATCAGGAGTTCGATGGCGACGGTACCTTCTGAAAGACCCCTCTGTTGCGGATAGCATTAGAACAAGTAAAGTTAAACCAAGATTTTTTTGCATTAGTATTAGGAATATATATATATATATATATATATATGGGATGAATTTCACAATTAAACACGTGAAATGAATGAATGCTGCAAACCCACAAGGAAAAAAAAACGATTCCAAGGCCTTTCGTGTATTCAGAATTTCCTGACGAGGTGTAGCTCTGAATACACGAAAGGCCTTGGAATCGTTTTTCTTTTTCCTTGTGGTTTGCAGCATACATATATATATATAGTTGAAGCCGGGATTTTTTGTTTGCTTGAGAAAATCATCCATGTTTACAAAGAAAATGACTATATAGTTTCAATAAATTATTTGCCATATGTTGTAAAAACAAAAGAAAATTTTGCATGTATAGTTTAAATATATAAAATAATTTAATTTTAATTAAACGTACACCCATAGGCTACGACATAACTTTAACAACTACTTTCATCTTTTTTAGATCTATTTCAAATCCAAAAAAATATAAGTGAATTTACTTTCTAAATGTTATAAAAACAATGAAACATGTCCAACATGCGTGTAAGAATTACGAAAGATGGATCACCTGAAGATCTGGGCCTCCAGCCTTCGTTAGTTAGCCTTATAAGGCTAACTAACGAAAATATCACGACCTAACCTAACCAATCGTTAGGTCAACTGTACGCCCTTGACGACTGGTTAGGTTAGGTCGTGATATTTTCGTTAGTTAGCTTTATAAAGTTAACTAAAGAAGGCTGGGGGCCCTGATCTTCAGGTGATCCGAATTGTTTCACAGCATTACTCTTAAAAACTTTTGAGTCTCAATTTATATCCATTTCTTCTCGTAATTGACTATGTATCCCTATCAAATAACTTCCTGTAATTTACATTATCAAAACCACTTACAGGAGAACTAATTCGAGTATTTTAAAACTAATAAGTGGACGCTTTTCAGATGAATACATATCTAGTTCAGCTAAATTTTCCTCAGATATTTTACTTCTCAGTTCTGGATTCATTTTGGTTGCACTAACCCGAACTAGGATTAGCCTACCGGATCTCAAGAAGCCTAGTTCTAAGACTAGGCTCAGTGTTCAGAGTTACAGGCTGGTTTTTAAACTTGAAAGATTTTAATAGCGAAGGCCCAGCCAGATAAATAAAATTAATAAATGCACGAAAGACAATTGGAAATAGCTTACATGGAATAAATGAATAAATGCACAAATACAATAATTGTTTTCTCCTCTTTTCGAGACAGCCTATAAAGTCAAACATTAAATAAACTGCGTCACAATTTCAGAATACATTTTAACACAATGCGCGTGTGTCGTATACGGAATTTAATACGATTATTTCTACTAGAATTTGTTAATTAAGTTGACTGATGATTAAACGGGTAAAATGTTCATCATTGTGGATCACGATTATTTATTTCAAAACAAAGACGAGAGAGAGAGTTTTGGGCGTTTTAAAACGTCACTCATGTCAAAGCTTAGAGTGCGGACTTTACTTTTCACCAATAAAAGAATGTATAACAGTTTGGGTTGAGTGCCCTTTATCCCAGGATATTTTCATAAAAAAAAAAGAATAGAAACGGTGCAGGATGTGTTAAATTCTCGTTTGAAATTATACAAATAATTAATAAGCTAGAAACGTAATATCGATCAGAGAATGTAAGTACATTCCTTTTTAGGAAAGGCGAGTGTCGTCATTTCCCTCGGCCACGCCGTGTGCTTAGAATAGGGATGGCGTTATTTCGTATAGAAAATATCCGCAAATAAAAAAATAAAAAAATTAACATTAAAAACGAAACACCACACATGCGTCTGTCTAGGCGCAAAGAATAGAAAACTAACTTATACAAATGAAATGTTTAATTCCTAGCTTTTATATATCTGAAACATTTAAACACCGTTTCCACTTATTTGAAATATCTAGTAAACATTTCAAAATAGCTATTATTCACTTTAGAAAGCCAAGTTCATTATGAGATGTTGAGTAGACGTTTCACATATACAACCAAACGTCTAATACCAATTAGAGCAGCGGTTCTGAGCCTTTTTCTTCTACCGTACCCCTTGAACTCTTTCAAGGAATTTTCTGCATTTTCGAGAGGCATAGAGGATTTTTACTTTCTTTACGACCGTGTGACTCGTGGCCGTTTTGTTAATAGTATATAAAATTAAAAGGGTTATATTTTCAGGACTCTGTCGAGTATCCCCTAAGATTCCTTCGCGTACCCCTGGTTCAGAACCACTTATTTAGAGTAAAAGATAGTAAGTTAGCAACAAACAAACAAAAAAAAACAACCCTATACTCTTTTGCAATGAAATTATACATAAGATGTTCATAAAACAATAAAATTAAGAAGGATAAATTAATAAATAAATAAATGACTAAATTCTTAAAAATACTAAACCGTAAACGTCATTTAATGAACAAAATAAACATTAATGATTTATAAAACTGTAAGAATACTGTATTTGAAATTCACGCAAATTTTTTTTATAAAATTAATGAAAAAGAAAAAATGAATTGGCAAACCAACAGTTTATTATATGACGGATAGTAATAATACAAACTTAAAATAAAATAGAAGTACTAAAATTAGAAATACAACGTAGAAATAACTTTCTCCGTTACGTTCCTTTCGGATGGTGTTTTTGTTTTGTTTTTGTGGAATGACGTCACCTATTAATTACTTTTTTGGGGGTCATTAAATTCGTTCCCATTCGTAATGTTCTCTTTGATGTAAAGAGGTTGAAATAAAAGAAAATCATGGTAGCTACAGATTACTCGCTTTACGAATGAAACTGCAGTTTAATATTGTTCTGTAATATATTAATAATGGAGACTATAAAAAAAATGAAAACGGCCTAATATGTCGACGGCGCTGGTAGGCACTTGATTGCAACTGCTTCTCCTCAATCACAATTAACTCAAGGAGAGACAATGTAATTGACTCTGAAATACTTTAATTAAATATGATTCATATCCTTTCTTCACTATTACATCATTATGTAATTATTTTTTATGTACAAATCGTTTGTAAAACTTTGTAGCTGGAAGCTCTCTCTCTCGCTCTCTCTCTCTCTCTCTCTCCTCTCTCTCTCTCTCTCTCTCTCTCTCTCTCTCTCTCTCTCTCTCTCTCTCTCTCTCTCTCTCTCTCTATATATATATATATATATATATATATTATATATATATATATAGTGGTGCTCATAAGTATTCGCACAGAGAAATATTTGTTATATATATCCACGTTCTTATCTTTCGTACTATGCATAGGATAGTTATGAAAAGTGTACTGTTTCTTTGGAAAAATTTAACAAATACAAAAATTAGTTCAACTCCAATATATACTGGTCAAAAAAAGAAACGCAATTTTTGAGATTTATTAATAAACATGAGGACTCAGTATATAGTAAATGATTCTTTAACATAACAAACAGTCAATAACGCGTATGGCCACCCCTAGCCACAATGCAGGCTTGGAGTCTGGCCCTCATCGACCTCAACAGTCTCTGCAGGAAAGCAACAGTGATGGCCCTCCACACTTCAATAATTGCATTGGTCAGTTCCCTGATGTTCTGCGGCTGATGCTGACGTCTGCGAACTCGCCGTTCAAGTTCATCCCATGCGTGCTCTATCGGTGACATGTCTGGGCTGAAGGCTGGCCATGGTAAGGTCTGCACCTGTTGTCCCTGCAGGTACGCCTGCACTATCCTGGCTGCATGAGGTCTGGCATTGTCCTGTTGCAGGCGCACCAATTCTGGATGTTGCCTCATGAATGGAAGAACATGTGGGTGAAGAATCTCATCCCTGTAGCGCTGGGCAGTCAGAGCGCCATCAACAACCACCAGCTCAGTTCTTGAAGCAAAGGCAATTCCTGCCCAAACCATGACACTTGGTCCTCCCCATCTGTCATGCTCCACTACTGCAGCATCTGAGTATCGCTCCCCTGGTCGTCTGTATACCCTGACACGGCCATCAGAATTGGACAGTCTGAAGCGAGACTCGTCAGAAAAGAGGACTTGGTTCCACATTCTTTGTGTCCAGTCACGGTGCTGATAGGCCCATTGCAGGCGTCGTTGCCTTCTTGCATCAGTGAGAAAAGGACCTCTGTAAGGCCTGCGGGATCGGAGTCCTGCATTACGGAGTCGGTTTCTGACGGTCTGGTCACTAATTCTGTTGTTGTGGATACCAGGTGTCTCTCTGGCTGTCTGATGAGCATTCCGCTGCCGATGACGCAGGTGCTGCAGTACAATGTGGCGATCCTGGCGTTGGTCGTCACACGAGGTCGCCCACGTCTTGGCAGGTCCTGAACATTCCTGTGGCATTGTACCGTCTAACAGCCTAGAGATTGTGCTGGATGCACGTGCATTCGTTGTGCAACTTGGCAGCAGACATGCCTGCATCCAACATGCCCAAGGGCACGACTCTGTTGACCTCTGAGAGTCGTGGCATGCCTCAATCGCGGAAAAAGTTTGGTTTTCTCACGGGCAGTGTGTATTCTGTGAAGTCAAAGAAAAAATGCATGCCTTCATAAAGAATACATTCAATTTATCTCTGTTTATTGCTTGTAACAAAATGGCGTCTTAGCCGGGATTAGCAGGTTTAAAAACATGCACTAAGTGGCTTTAAAAGATTTGAACAAACATTTAACCATAATCTTGAAACTGTGATAATACCACTAACAACTTAAATTTTACACCATATGCAACTAATTGCGTTTCTTTTTTTGACCAGTATATAATGTAAAACCTCATTTGAGCAAAACTAAAAAGTTAAAATGCAAAAGTTTTTGTACATTTATTTACAAAATTATTTAATACTTTTTCCGTCCACTTTAGGCTTGAAGAATTTTAAATTTGTATCAGTAGTTCGCTGTTTATTGATTAAAGACTGTTGGCAATTCTCAATTCTAGAATTTTCTCTTTGAGTCTTCATGGAAGACGGATGACTGTATATTGTATAAGCCATTAGTAAGCAATGGGTCGTCGTGGGAAATACTGTCTACGGATCTTAAGAGATCTATTATTACTGCACACGAGTCTGGAAAAAGTTATTGGAAGATAGGAGAAGAACTTCAAATTCAGTTTGCGACGGTTGCTGCAGTTATAAAGAAATGGAAAGGCTTTGGAACAATCAAAACTCTGCCAAGGTATGGACGACCTTGCGAATTTCAGAACGTACACCTAGACGGATTGAAAGAATGTCTGCTGCGAATCTACGAGTAACTGCGGGTGATATTTGATAAACATTAAGACTGTCTAAGATCGATGTCCATCTCGCTGCTGTACAGTACGTCGTACATTGAGAAAGAATGGTCTGAATGGAAGAGTTGCACGAAGGAAACCTCTGCTACGAAAAGCGCGCAAAGAAGCTCGTTTAAAGTATGCAAAATGATGGATTTACATTCTGGAAGAAAGTCCTCTGGACAGACGAGACCAAAATTGAATTATTCGAGAACAACGAGTAACAGTATGTTTGGCGGAAATCAAATACTGTATTCGAGGAAAAATACATCCTTCCTACGGTTAAACATGGTGGTGGTAGTTTGCTTCTTTGGAGATGCTTTAGTGTTTCAGGTCGGGAAAACTTGTTGTCATCAATGGAATCATGAATTCGAAGAATATCAGGAAATTTTAAAAGAAAATGCGTGCCTTCAGTTCGGGAGTTGCGAATGGGTCGCAATTGGGTACGGTACTGTAACAAGATAATGACCCAAAACATAAAAGTAAGAGCACCAGGAAATGGCTTCAACAAAATAATTTAAAGCTTCTCGAGTGATCCAGTCAAAACCCAGATCGCAATTTAAGTTATCGTTTGATTTGGAAAAAGGTGTCCGCCAGAGAAACCCTTTAAATCTGAATGAACTGGAGGGTGTGTCACTTTTGGACTTTTTTGAAAAGTTATGGTGCTTACCTCTTATATTGTGACAAATTGACCAAAAACCATGAATAAACCAAAAACAAGACACTCGGGTAATATTTAGGGTCCCCGCCCTCCCCCCCCCCCCCCCCATTTGAAAATAGCCCCCTATTCACGCAAAAAATGGTGATTTTTGGAGATATTTTTGGTCATAGTTTCCTTACTAATCATCTTATTTCAAAAATTTTGCTACCAAAATGTAGAGAATAACGGTATCCTCTTATTGTGAACGTTTTAAAACTATTTTAGTTGTATATGGTGCTGATATTTGAGTGGACCTTATGAAATGTTCCCTCTGTTTTCATTTCTATAACATTTATTTACAGTATTTCCAGGTTTTATCTACAAAAAGTATGCAAATATAACCAAATGTATGATAAATTTGCTTTTTTTTCAGAATTCTATTATAGATTTGCTTAATTTCATAATTTATTAAAATTAGTCAATAGTCATGGCTAACAGTAAGCCAATATTAAGAACAGACCTAAGAAAATATGATTCTTTATTGGGAAAGTTAGTGGAAGACATATGCGCAAGAGAAGGAAGCATACTTCCAACGAATAGTGAAGTTCTCAGTCACTTTTTCTTCTTGAGAAGGGATCAAATGAAAAGCGACAATGTTTCAAAGGAAGAAAATATTTTGAGAGTATTAGATAAGGTAGAAAAGGTGTGGATTATGGCTGTCATACCATCAAAATCCGTTAGAAAGCAGAAAGGACCCAAAAAAATGTGGGATTTGATAAAAGAGCATGAGAAGTTGGGTAAAAATATAAAGAAGAAATGTTATTAAACCCAAAAAACATCTTTTCTGTCTCGTTTAGACTTTAGATAACTTATTTGATATATCAACTGAAAATGTATGTAATGAGATTCAAAATGATACATTGAGAACTATACAACAGAAGAATGAGGATCTTCGCTTTTTGGAATATCAGCGAAGTGCTAGAATATATTCTCTGGGTCCGATCGATAAATCTTATGTGGCCAAACTGATCAAAAAGACTGCTAGAATAGAAGGTGAAGAACGAAGAAAATTGAAAGAAAAAGAGCGAAAGGCATTAGAAGAAGAGAGACATAAACTTGAATCATCTGAAGGCGAGTTAGTGGACTCAAGTAATGAAGATGATTTTACTCCGAGCCCAGGCCCATCAAAACGTCCTAAGTTACTACAGTCAACATTAATATCTAATACAGCTGATCGTTTAGGACTATCATTCGGACAACGCTCGACATTTGCATCTGTGGTAGCAGCTGAATGTGGGCTAGATTTAAAAGAGATGTCATTATCGAAAAGTACTTCTGCGCGAGCTGCGAAGAAATCGAGGAAAGCTACTGCTGACACTATTAATGAGTCATTCAACCCACCTCAATATTGTGTAGTCCACTGGGACAGCAAAATGATACTGAATGTTTTAGGAGGAAAGCAGGATCGATTGGCAATACTTATATCGGTAGAGAATATTGAGAAACTTCTCTCGATACCTGATATCGGTGTCTCAACTGGATCGACACAAGCTTGTATTTTTAGCACAATCCAAGAATGGAAATTAGAGGATAAGGTTTATGGAATGGTATTCGATACTACTTCATCCAATGCTGGCTGGATAAAAGGGGCTTGTAAAGTACTGGAAGACCTCTTTGGAAAAAAATTATTATGGCTCGCTTGTCGCCACCATATGGCAGAACAAGTTTTGTCAGCAGTGTATCTAAAGGTATTTGGAAAATCTACTTCACCCGAAAACGAATCTTTCAAGACCTTCAGAGATGTTATATGGGAGAAGCTAGATACTAAGCAACCCTTCAAACAGCTATCTATCAATGACAGACATCTCAAGGACCTGAAAAAATGCGTCAAAGATTTTGACAGATTTGCTCAAAGATAACCAGAGCCTTCCCAGGGATGATTACAAAGAGGTAGCTGAAACAACTATGCTCGTTTTAGGAGAAATTCCTGCCAGAGGAATACACTGGATCAAACCAGGAGCTCTCCATCACGCCAGATGGATGGCTGTCATATTGGTCGGATTTTCAGACCAAGCTGGATATGATAATGTTACAATAAGAAAGCTGAAAAGAGTATGCTTGTTTACATCGCTGATCTACTCCAAGTACTGGCTATCAGTCACCAGCCCACTTGAGGCTCCTGAAAATGACCTCCTCCTATACAACGAATTAGTTCAGTACAAAAAGATTGACATGGAAGTAGCGGAAGCTGCCCTCAACACTAAAAGGTCATTACTGGTACCTATCTGAAGAACTTGTAACCCTTTCTCTCTTTGGAGATTTACCTCATAGTGAAAAGGACAAGGTGACCAAAAAACTTTCCTCTTTCAATCAACTACCAGAATCCAAACAGGGTAAGCCGATATTTCCCATCCTAAAAGAACGAATTAAAATTCAGCAATTAGTTGGTCCAAACTCATGGTTTGTATTCAGTCCTTGGTTCAACGGGAGATTGGATAAGGACTCCAGCTGTAACGTGGGACAGCAACAGTGATTTTCAACGGATGAAGAGAATACTCTCTTCAACTAAGGTTGTTAATGACACTGCAGAAAGGGGTATCAAACCTTTGCAGGATTTTCATGGCTCATGTAGGGATGAAGGTGAATTTCAGGCATTGCTTCAAGTTGTAGAGGAAAACAGGCGTGTTTTCCCAGTTTTCCAAACAAGGTCTCTTGAATTTGTAATTTCTTTCCATTTATAATTTCATTTCATTTACAATTTTTCATTATAATTTCAAGAATAGCACTTTGTTTCTATTTGATTAAAATTGTTTTGCGTTTGTATTTCATAATAAAAAAAAAAAAAACGATGGGGGCTTTGCATATTTTTTTAGATTAATAAAAATTTAAGTCTACAGTTGTCTTTTTTTTTCTTTTTTTTTTTTGCAAAATTTACTAATTTTAATCTACTAAACATGTGCAAAGTTGTTCCTACTTTGAATCTCTAAACCAAAAAAGTGTTGCTCATTTAAGCCCATCTGCTTTTTTTATTTATATTTTCAAAGCCCATCGCCGCAGAGCTGCATTGGGATGATGCTCTATGGATGGCGGTGACATCCAAAGTATATAAGATAATATTTTATTGCAGTTCAGATCTTCCAAAGATATAAAACAGCAGCATTTTTCTCTTAGAAAATGCATCAAAATGACCAAAGAGATATAAAAAATTTAATAAATTTAACTCAAAGGTTAATAAAAACTGTTCAGATTGAAGCGCATTATTATTCTCTACATTTTGGTAGCAAAATTCTTGAAATACGATGATTAGTAAGGAAACTATGATCAAAAATATCTCCAAAAATCACCATTTTTTGTGTGAATAGGGGGCTTATTTTTCAAATGGGGGGGGACCCTAAATATTACCCGATTCTCTCTTTTTTGGTTTATTCATGGTTTTTGGTCAATTTGTCACAATATAAAAGGTAAAGCACCATAACTTTTAAAAAAAAAGTCCAAAAGTGACACCCTAATGAACTGCAACAATTTTCTTTAGAAGGATGGGCTAAAACTTCCACTGAGAGATATCGAAACCTCGTAGAAAAATACCCAAAACGAATCATTGAAGTCAATCAAACAAAAGGTGAACACAAAGTATTAAATAATTTTGTGAATAAATGTACGAAAACTTTTGCATTTTAACTGTTTTATTTTCCTGAAATTCAAATTATATGTTGGCATTAAATTATTATTTTTTTTGTTAAATTTTTCAAAATGAACGGTAAACTTTTTCATAACTATCCTATGCAAGTATGCATGGTACAAAAGATAAGGACAAACCGCTCTGCGGCATCCCGTCTCATTTGCAGGGTTTGGTGAAGGAGGGAATTGCTGGCTGATCTTCTTCTGCCCTCGTAGCCAGCTACGCATGCATGCTGGTCAGGGACTTTACACAGGAATCTGTCCAGTTGGTTCTTGAAGTTATTCGGGTCGGTGTGCTGGAGGTTCTTCACTTCTTTTGGTAGGGCATTAAAAAGCTTTGGGCCTCGTATTCTGAGGGTATTTTCCATCTTCGTTTTCATGGACTCCTGTCCCACCGCAGTTGGGACAATACAAAATCTGCCTCTCTTCCCATTCCAGTTTGTTTTTTTCATTTTTAAAGTTAGGGACAAAGCCCTCAAGTATTTTCCATATGTATATTATTGTGTACCGCTCGCGTCTTCTTTCCAGAGAGTAGAGTTTCAAGGATTGTAGTCGAGACCAATAGTCTTCACCTTTCGTTTTTATATATATATATATATATATATATATATTATATATATATATATATATATATATATATATATATATATATATTAGGGCCTGCGAAGCTTCGAGATTCGATTCGATTCGGATTCTTTGGGATTCCCAAACAATCCGAATCGAATCAACTGTACACACACACACACACACACACACATATATTAGTGTTTCTACACACAATTAGTAATCAGTATACAATTAATTTAATCTTGTTGAGAACAAAGGCCGAAGTAAATCTTTCTAAAAAAATGTATTAAGTATTTGATCATGAGGAGGAAAAATGGTATTAAAGTATGATAAAAGTGTTATTGCACATGAGATTGGTCTCAGTATATGGACTGAATTGTAACATATAATTAAAAAAGTGACGACAGTGTTTATTAACGAAAGTGTTCTTCAAAACAACATCACTGATGTTATTGAACGTATTAATTTCGCAGCGAGGAAAATAACTCATCCCACGCTTCTTCAAAAAATCCGAATTCCGCTTAATCATCCCCGTACCCCCATTTTGACCAACCAGCAAAACATCCCTAAATCCAGTTATGATGATGAGGGATGGAATAATTACCGGAATAGTCAGCCTCCTCATATAATTCACCCAAATTAACTTTAAAATATTTACAAGGTGATCGAAAAAGGGTATTACCCCTATATACCTTGGTTAACTTAGGTTTTGCTTCCGCCTGAATTGTTCATTCTGACGAAGGTCAAGCTCCACCTTAGACCGACAGTTTAACGTGGAATCCGAACCACGCCCCACCACCAGCCCAGCGTCTTAACCACTAGGCTACCTAGGGTACCCATTTATCTACCAACCAATTAATTTTTTTATTGTGTGGAAGGGTGAATAGCTGGGTTTTGCTGCGCGCCGCCTGTCGTCACCGGGTCTCGATCCCGGGGCCGATGGATTCGTAGTCAGCGACGCTAACCACTACACTATTTTTTTTTTTTTTAGCTTTTGGTTTGATAACCTTAGATTACGGTGGACATACGATTTTATTCTTTAAACTTCTTCTCTAAATGATAATAAAAACTGATAATTACGACATCTTTTAAAAGTGTTTATCGAAATTAATTCAAGATTTTTCGATCAATTAGGACACAAAGTTTTGTACACTCTTGTTGTTCGAAGGACTTGTCATAATTATTTACGATTTTTGTGAAACGATACCCAGATACAATCAATATATTTTGATGAGATTAAATGAGCTTAATGGTATAAATTAGAATTAAAAAAAAAATATATATATATATATATATAGTTTTCAGCTTGAAACAGGAAGTTTTTAAAGAAACAATTATTTTTTTATGATGATTATTGCTTTCATTTTTAAATACCAAATTATTGACAACTCGATAATTCAAATGTAATTACACATAATTTAAATTTTATCATATAAAACTAAAAAAATTTTAAAACCAAATAATGAGCGCTGAAAACAATCAAATCTAATAATAAAATCACAGACGTTTAATTATGATTTAATATCTAAATGCATATTAAATATTTGGTAATGATTGTGACTAAATCATGAAAGCTAACGCATTATTTCTTTTAAAACTGAAATACCTTTTCGCATTTTTTAGGAAACTTAAATAAATTGACAGCATCCATTTTAATCTCCAGAAATTACTTAGATGACGGAATAATTTTTTCCCACACTTATCCATCCACCCTTTTCATGACTGCATCGGATAACCTAGAGAGCCCCTGGGGTCTTTCAGGTATCCTTATGTTGCTCGTTTTTACATTCTCACGCATGATTCTGCTCGTAGTTAGACAGTGTTAAAATTAAATACAAATTTATGCGCAATAAATTAGCAGTAGAATGCGGAGGAAAGTTTCGTGAATCTAGGAAGAATTTGACAATTTTCTTTCCTTTGTACTGTTTCCTAATATAAATGCCAGCTAGTTTAATCATGCGAACGACATCAGTTATCGATACTTCTCAAAATGTCTTCTCTTATGCCAATTGGTAGTCCAAAAAAGTAACCATGAAGGAAGTTCTACCAGGCTCCTAACCAGAGCTGGGCACTTCCGCAAACACTTCCGCAAACCGCAAATTCCGCAATTGCGGAAGATGTTTTTCGTTTGCGGATTTGCGGCAAAGTCATAGCAAATTAGTGAATTTGCGGATTTGCGTTTGCGGAAGTGATTTTGAGTTTGCGGATTTGCAATCGCAAATCCACAAACTCAAAATCACTTCCGCAAACGCAAATCCGCAAACGCAAATTCACTAATTTGCGATGACTTTGCCGCAAACGAAAAACATACTTCCGCAATTGCGGAATTTGCGGTTTGCGGAAGTGCCCAGCTCTGCCAGTCCTAACCATATATGACCTTCGAATGCATTACGTAAACGTAAAGTGCGACTTGGCACATCCTCCATTTAAAGTTTCAGGATTTTGCATGACGTCCTTAATTCTTAAATAGTCGAAGGTTGCGTAAAAAAAAGGCATTTCTACTAATGAAAAGACTATAAGGGTAATTAGTGAGTGGTAATAAGATAGGCCTCATACCAGAATAGATCAAATGGGAAGTAAAAGTAGTGTAATTTGTAAATGCTTAGAGTAGTATAAGAATAAAGTAGAAAAACAAAAAGCAACAGCTTCTATTTCATTTTAAGATGTAATTTTATCCTTTGGTGAGAAGGGATGAAGATAACATACTAAACCCATCGGTAATTTGACACACTGAAATCGCATACATACGTCCTCTCGGAACGAAATAAGAGTATTTGCAGAACAGAACTGCTTTTTACCTTCGTTCAATATATATATATATATATATATTAGTGCAAACCCAGTAACTTTAATATATATATAGCGACGCTTTGTATAGGAGAATTATCCGCGCAAGATGAGAGCGAAAGAACGAAACAAATGAAAAAATGAGGTACCCACCCGGGAATCGAACCCGGGATCTTCAGATTGCCGGTCAGATATGATAACCACTACACCACAGGCCTCACCCACTCACGGGTGGGTACCTCATTTTTTCATTTGTTTCGTTCTTTCGCTCTCATCTTGCGCGGGTAATTCTCCTATACAAAGCGTCGTTCTTTACGTTAATTATCTGCGTGTTTGCAGTTATAATGTATTTAATGTTACGGCATGCGGGAGGTGCCCCTTTGGGGCATTGGTTTCTGCGCGTATGTAGAGGAATTACGACATTTGTTTGGGTGAGGCCTGTGGTGTAGTGGTTATCATATCTGACCGGCAATCGGAAGATCCCGGGTTCGATTCCCGGGTGGGTACCTCATTTTTTCATTTGTTTCGTTCTTTCGCTCTCATCTTGCGCGGATAATTCTCCTATACAAAGCGTCGTTCTTTACGTTAATTATACTGCGTGTTTGCAGTTATAATATATATATATATATATATATATATATTTTTTTTTTAGTTCAGGAAGAACCGATTCGCCTCTATTTAAAGGGCATATCTCAGCGGAAAAACAAAGAAAAAGTGAGAGGAAAGACAGAGGAAAAGAAAGGGTGGAGGGGACAGTCGAAGTGGAAAAAGACCAAGGATGACAAGGACTGCAGGGTCGAGCCCCATCATCCTTGGGTGCTAGGGCCGGGAGGGCGCACGTGAAACCTCCAGGAACAAGCACGTACAAACGAGCACAAAGAGCACTCAAGAGCACGAGCTTAGAACCCCCTTGCGGGGATATATATATATATATATATATATATATATATCTATATATATATATATATTAAATAAACTGGTGTAGAATTTATATATATATATATATAAATAAACTGGTGTAGAATTTATTTTCTTCTAAATATTAAGCCCTTCTTATTCTGATAAATAAAACCTTTAGGTTAAATTTGGGCATGGTTAAAATATTTGGACGTTTTCCAGTTTATGTACCGTTTTCTACAGTACATTACATACAGCATAGTAAACATTTTTAGTGTAGTGACGAAAGTTATAATGTGGGTTAGGTTAGGTTAGGTTATGTTATGTTATGTTATGTTATCAAGAACTCATTTTGATCACTCATGAAAAACGGTACACAAACTGGAAAAGGTCCAAATATTTTTGTATGTATGTATACTTGCATATATATTTATATATGTATATTTTTATCAATCAATGCTGAAAGACATTCGTAATTGTATTTGGTGTTGAACACACAATATGTACGTTGTCACAGAGATCGGATGTGTAACTTATACTTAAAAAATGTTATTATTTAATTTTAAACCGAAATTTGCATAATGTTCAGTATACCCAACTCAATTATCCAACCTATCACCAGTCCTGTCATATGTCATCTAAGTATGGAATTTATGGTATGAAAACGTTTGTCCGTAGCTCTACTTAACTTTGACATTGTTATTTATTTTTCATTATTTCTATTTCTATTTTCAGTTCTTGTATTCTCATTGCATTTTATTTTCAGTTTATATTGTTACTATCTGTCAATAGACTGTCATACGGACTATTGGTTTGCCAATAAACTTTTTCTTTTTCAGTAATTTTATACGAAATTTGCGAGTTTCAAATATTATTACATTTATCGAATGTTCCTTTTTACACATTCTAATAAATTTTTTAAATAATCATTAATGTTTATGGTGATTAAATAATATTTAAGGTTTTATTATTTTAGGAATTTACGAATTTATCATGTTTAATTTCATTATTTTATGAACTTATCGTGTATAACTACTTATTGTAATACTTTCTTATTGCGGGAGAGTAAAGGTTTTTGTTTATTGGTTTCGAGCTAACTTACTGTCCTTAACGGTAAGATACGCTTAACCCTAATAATGTCTGTTTACAATTTCATCCGTAAGTTACTGTATCTGTTCCAACGACGCTATGATCTGTCCTGAGTGTTGGTTAAAGTATATAATTATATATGTATATATGTATATAAAATCATAACCGCTAATGAAAACAGAAAATGGACAATGCACTTTGTGGATACACTGCTTGTACAAAGACTGTTGAGATGTACCCAACAGGATATTGGTAAGGATATTTAGGCCTATGTTTATTCATTTAATGGATTATGAACTTAAATAAATGTTCTCTAGCGAAAAAAATTGGCTTGAATATTATTTAGTGATTCTTTGCTTATTGTACCAAAAAAATAAAAAATAAAAAATAAACCATTTTGTATGAAATAAATTTAAACTGCCAAGCAAGCTTTATAAGGAGCCAGAGAGGTTTAACCCTGTTACAGTGAACCATTTCACTCAAACGACAAAATACTGTGCTTGAAAAATATATATATCTAGATAATAGTAACCACTTATCACCAATCGTTGTTTTATATAACATACTTCGCGCTTTTTTCAATTTTAAAACTTATATAAGCGCTAATACTATAATTTCCTTACCCTGCATTTTGGTTTGCTACGGAGAGGCTCGTGTAACACAAACATTCTTACACACTAAAGACCGGAGATGAACTGACACTTGTGACCGCCGGCACCATGAGTTAGAAACTTATAGACCCACTCAACATTCACAATAGTAATGGTTTCTATAGTAACGCAGGACTTTGTTGTTAAGGTAGGCAAGACCGAGGTCTTACGTCACTAATAAAAAAGGCGTTAATTTTTCATTCTTTCGAAATGTTTCCCAGTTTTTATAGGTATTTCAACATTATTCAAGGAAAAGTATTTTGTTACTTTGTTTTCTCACTATTATGAAATTTTTAAAAGAATGTTATTATATGCCGCCGCTTTATTTTCATTGTTAAAATATCTTTTAATGAGAAGGAATGAAATAATAGATGTTCACGCTGTTTAGCCGACTTATTTTTATCTTATCATCACAGTCTACAAACTACATTATATGATAATGATAATGACAAGCTTTA
Organism: Bathynomus jamesi; assembly: GCA_023014485.1. Taxonomy (NCBI): domain Eukaryota; kingdom Metazoa; phylum Arthropoda; class Malacostraca; order Isopoda; family Cirolanidae; genus Bathynomus; species Bathynomus jamesi. The sequence continues at coordinate 966,724 of JAJOZX010000064.1, read as the reverse complement.
TTGGCAGGATATAAATCCCATAACATAGTACAATATTCTTGAAGGTAATGGCGGTAAGATAATATGAAAACTTTTTTTAATTTTGCAATGTTTAAATGCTAATGGGTCACAGGCCTACCAGTATAGAAATAAGAAAAACTCTGAAGTGGGTGTTTAAAGCTTGGGCATTCACTAGTTATAAAATCAATCACAAATTTATATATTCTGTGCGGTTAAGTGCTATTTAGCGTGTTCCTCGGAACACTCGTTCCTAGGACACCCGTTACTCCAAATCCCTTGTCCGTGCAACGTTCATGCTGCTAGTTGGTTGGTTGATCTTTTTAACGTCCTTCGTCCAATTGGGGGCACTGAAACCGGCCGTAACGCCACCAACTGAGAAAAATAAGTCCTTTTAAAAAGAGAATTGGGTCGAGCAAATACTCATACATTACGCGCAGTGGGCTCGTCCCTGCATCCTCCTCTCCATTTCTCAGACTGGTTTAGGATAGTCCTTGGCTGGGTTATTCACACTGTATTTTCCCAAATTACGGAACACCGAGAGTCAAATTTTCCTTGAAAGATTTTTTAAGGGGTAATTTTTATTTTTAGCTGTGCTTTGTAAAAAAACAATTTTCCTACATCTTGTGATGTTTTGATAATAATAATGTATTAGTTATAGGAATCAAATTAATTTTATTATTCATTACTTAAAATTTATTCTTTATACTATATATCTTATTTATATATGGAGGGGATGATGATGCTGTCTGTCTGTCTGTCTGTCTGTCTGTCTGTCTGTCTGTTAGGGTGATCTGCACCAAATTGGTATATACATTAAGGGAGAATCAGGGAAGGTCTCATCAACCTCATTGGTCACCCAAACAGGTCATAAGGATTACCACCTTTATTATTATTTATTATTACTAGTACAGTTCCCGTCGCTTCGCTGACGGTTAGACAGGCTAAACTACACAAAAGAACGCAGCCGTGAAAATTTTGAGCTTCACATTGTGTCAACATTTCTGAATCTGGTATCTCCCAAAACCTCCTCACCCACATTCATGCAACTTGGGGGCTAACCCCTTCCCCCATTACCCCACCCCTCCCCATTACCCCACCCATCCCCCATTACCCCTACCCCCACCCTTCCCCCATTACTGCCCGGGATAAATTTCACAAACAGAACAGACAAACAGACAGGCTAAACTACAGAAAAGAACACAGTCATGAAAATCTTGAGCTTCACATTGCCGCCCGTAATACAATTTCTGAATTTTTTTCTCACAATTTTTTCTCACAATTTCTGAAAGTGTGACGGACGGACGGACGGACAGACAGACAGACGGACGGACAGACGGACAGCTCTCTTATTATAGTATAGATTATTATTATTATTATTTGATTATTATTATTCAGAGTTCAAAATCCATCGCGAATAAAGCAAAATAACGGGCTTTGACAGTTTCACCGAAAACTTTGGTTATCTATAATAATAATAATAATAAAAGGACGTGTGTGTGGTGTGTGTGTGTGTGTGTGTGTGTGTTCCAGCCATAACTCCAAAATGGAAGCAGTTACAAACATGAAACTTCACACACATAGTGATTAGGTCCCGAGGTTGTTGTTGTTGGTTAGCCGATCAATCCACCCTGATCGAGCAAGCCGGCGGCACGCAGGTAACCGATCGCCCTCTCCGGAGTGGACCAGAGGTTCAGCGCACTAGTGATGTTGTGTTGTGGTCGTTGTTGTGCTAGAGTGGTACAGTCTGTCATAATGTGTTCAATTGTTTGTGGTGTGTCCTGGCACAGGTGGCAAGTGTCGTCTGTGGCGTTGTCTAGTCTGTGTTTATATGTCTATAAGTTGGGGTGATGTCCACATCGGAATCGTGCTAAGTTAACTCAATCCAATCTGCTCAGGCTGGTCTCTGACCTGTTAGTGGGTGGCGGTTTCGCACCTAGGACCGCATTCGGACCGAGTCGTGTCAGTGTTTTGTGGGTTAGGTGTGTGTGTGTGTGTGTGTGTATATGTATGTGTTTTCTGCACTGTGTGATGTCTGTGGGGCGTAGTATGGAATTGAGTATTTGGTTATAATGTCTCTCTGGTGTTACCTTATGGTGCGAGGTGTCGGTGCATGATTGTACATATAGTGGCAAGGGTGTTGTGGGTTAGAGGGTGTTGTGGGTTAGAGGTACAGTAAAACTAAACATACCTTACAAAAGAGAATTTAATCCTGCATTTAATGAGAAACAATTAAAACTTGGTGTTCCCGCCATTGGCTCCCAAGACAGCCTGAATTCGCTTTGGGTAGCTTGCCAAAAGTGACGTGAATAGATCTTGATCGTTACGCAAATTTGCTAAAACAGTTTCAATATGTTGCGTCATTGTATCCTTCGAAAATCGATTTGCTGCAGGTTCTTGAAACAAGAGACATTCAACCTTGTCCTTTATAAGTGATCCAATGTGTTCACAGACGTTCAGGTCAGGAGAATTTCCTGGCCATTCTTCATTTCCAAAGAAATCGATCTCATGGTTACGCAACAACTGTTGAGTGGCTAATGCCTTAAATTAGGGGGGGGGGGCCTTATCGTGCAGAAGTGTGACCTGATCGACATCCATAACATTGTTTGGGTTTCTTAGAAAAGGAATGACATGCTGGGATAGAATAATATCACGAAAATACTGTCCATCCCAACTCTGACCATTTGGCTTCAGCACCCACATGAGCTTCTTTGCAGTGAACAAAACAAACACACCAACACAGTCTGGACTTTTTAATAATTCGCGATAATGTTCATTGTCATCGATTTCATCTGGTGTTGTGGCCCACACTCGATCATTTTGGTAGTTAGGCCGACGTGTTACATAAACAAAAAATTCATCGGAAACAGCTAAATGCATGAAATCATCCACATCCCAATCTTCAAGATAATGGGCAAACCACATTCTGTCATCGATGTTAAGTTGAGTTTTTCTTGTCTTTGGAAGTTCATGCCAAGGCTTTAAACCTTGCCTATGACGGTACAGTCGAATGATCTCACCACTAACGATCTTTCCTCTCAACACTTCGATCTCTCTAGAAAGTTTAGCACAGCTGTTTTTCCGCTTACGTGTACCGCTTTCAATGATGTCCTTTGTTTCCTGAGAGAGTGACAAATTTGGGCGCCCAGATTTGGTTGTCCCCATTTCACATTCATCCAAAGTTTTATTCCAATTTCTTTTGACGAAGTCCTCACTTCCTCGCAACTTTTTGGCAACCCATGAACGTGTTATAAAGGTGGCTCCAGCATTACGAACTTCCCGAAATGTTATTGCTCGTATGCGATCTATCACACGTTGCCTCTCCGAATCACCAATTAATTGAGAAGCCATTATATTATGACTTTATCAGCTGGAGTAATTTTAATACCTGCAATAAATAAAGAATTTTATATATTTTTATAATCACTAAAAACTATTTCGATATAAGTAAACATGTAAGCTGCAAATGGGGGGGGGGCGGCTAAGGTTTTTTGGAACCCCTTACATCCTGTAATGATACGAAGTGCGTTGTTTTGTATTGTCTGTAAGGTGTTTATGTGTGTGTTTGAGATAATGGGTGCCCAGCATGGGCTAGCATAGTCCATAACTGAGCGAATATATTGTTTGTATATGAGTGATATTGTTTCCTGCTGGTATCGAAAGTTTGTGCCTGTTAGTACCCTAAGCGTGTTAAGTCTTGACGTACATTTGTTTTTAATGTCCTGAATGTGGTTTGCAAAAGATAATGATGAATTGTATGTGACCCCAAGTATTTTGGCCCTGTGAGTGTGTGGAATGTTGGTGTTGTTTAGTGTAATCTGTGGAGTTATCTGGTGTTCTTTTGTGTTGCTTGTGAGCAAGGTGATGGTTGATTTTGTGGGCGCTACTTTGAGTCTATTGTGTGAGAGCCAGTCTTGTATACTGTTTATGTATGTTTGTAGGTTATTTGTAGCGGTGTCGATGTTGTTGTGGGTGGATGTTAGAGTGATGTCATCTGCATATGATGATAAAGTAAGCTTGTTATCTATGGATGTTGGAATGTCATGCATGTATAAGTTGAAGAGTGTTGGTGAGAGAACAGAGCCTTGAAGGACCCCGTTTGGAAAAAGTTTGTGTTTGGATGACTTGCCATTAAATGTGACATGTGAATATGTTCCTGAAAGATAGTTGCTCAGCCACCTTTTGGTGTTATTGTGCATGTTTGTGTTGAGTATTTTGTTTATGAGAGGGAAACGTGGGATAGCATTAAATGCTTTACTAATGTATATTGTTGCTAATAGTGTACGGTGAGCTGGTCGTCTGGAGTTGATGTCATCCATGATGTGCTGCGTGAAGTTAGTGAGTAATGTCGTGGTTGAGTGGTGAGGTCTGAATCCATGTTGAGGAGGCGATAGTAGTATGTGTGGGTTGGTGATTTGTAAGATTAGTCTTTCTGTTACTTTGGAAGGTGTGCATAGTAAAGTAATGGGTCTATAGGAAGCTGGTTCTGTTGGATTTTTGTTTGGTTTGAGTAGTGTAATAATTTTACCTTGTTTCCATATGTCAGGAATAATACAGTGTTGGTATGAATATGTGCTGATGTTTGTGAGAGCTAGTATTCCCTGTGGGACCAAGTGTTTAAGGTGTATGTTAGATATATTGTCTGGTCCAGTAGCCTTCGAATTCTTAATATTTATGATGATCTTGGTGGTCTGGTCTGTATTGAAGGGTGTAATGGTCGTGTCGAGTCTGTAGGTTTTCTTGTGTCTTGCTGTTTGTCTGTCTGCGCGTTTCTGGTTGTTGTCTCTGTTTAAGTGACTTAGCTTTGCGTAGTAATTAACTAGAATGTTAGCTTGTTGTGTATATGTTGGGATATTATTTTGGCTGCGACAGATAGCCGCGTGTGAGGTGTGAATGCCGCTGTTAGAGTGGGTAATGCTGTTTATAGTCTTGTATAGCCCGGATGTATCTGTGGAGTGGTTTAGTGTTGTTATGAATTCCCTAAATGTTTCTGTTTGTTTTTCTTTAAGTTTGATGTTTATTTCTGTGTTGAGCTGTTGTATCTGCTGTTTTATGGCTTCTGTGTGTGGTGTTTGAGGTTGTTACGTTGCCTTATGAGGTGGGTTATTTCTCTAGTGTAATTTGGGTTGTATTTCCTAATGTTGCCCTTGGGTATGTATTTGTTTGCACTATTGATAATCTGATTAAATGTCTTGGGTGTTGTAGTGATGTTTATGATGGGTGTGCTGTTTAATGTGGTGAATTGTTCCTCAGTCTGTATTTTGAACTGTTCCAAATCAGCTTTCTTGTAATTTCTGTAAGTGTGCCTAAGGCTGTTGGGGCAGAGTGTAGAACGTATTGTAATGATGATGGGCAGGTGGTCTGATGACAGTTGTTTTGCTGTTCTCCAGTGTGTATGTGTTGCTAGTGAGGGGGGACAGAACGTTATGTCTGGGGAGGAGTTTGAGTATCCTGCTTGATGTGGTATGTGTGTATATTCTTCTGTATTGTTAAGAATGAAGAGGCTGTTTAGTTGTGTGGTTATGTTGGCGCTTCTGGTGTTGCTTTGGTTGCGCAGGTACCAACTAGTGTCTTTAGCGTTGAAGTCTCCTCCTAAGATGACATTAGTGAGAGAGGCCAGATTGTATAACTGTGGATTGTAATTGGCTGGCACCCGAGGTGAACTATCTGGTGGGATGTAAATGTTGATGAGTGTGGTGTGTTTTGCGTGTGTTTTAATGTTAACTGCCTGTATTTCTATCGTGTTATCTGCTTGGATTGTGTTTGTAATGTTTTGGGTGGCATCAGTGTAGCTAATGCTTTTACGTATGTAAGTGATGAATCCACCCCCTTGACCCCCAGTACGAACTTGACGGATCGCCGTGAAGTCAGGGATGGTAGGTGTTTTGTGTGTGCGTTTTAGTTTTGTTTCTTGTATAAGTGCTATGTGAATGTTTTGTTTGTGTACGAATTCCCTAAGCTGCATGATTTTGTTTGTGAGGCCATCTACGTTGCTGTAATATGTTAATATTATGCTTCTGTATGTGTCTCATGGTCCTATTGTATCTCTGTCTTTGTGTATGGTGACATGTGTAAGTTGTAGTGGGGCCTGGACTAGTCTTAATGTCGCCGGAGAGTAAAAGTAGTCCGGGGAGCACGCAATTGCTCCCCGTAAATGAAAAAAATAGCACGCTGGTATAGGTCCGGCCCCGGGAGCCGATCGGCACTCTGACCCTGCCACGCAACAGGCCGTCGACTGCCAATCTGGCCAACCATAGACAGCCCGCTGCACGGAGATTTGAGGAAGTTTGGCCACCAGCGCGTTGATGTTTCGGTTTGACGTCGCCTCTTCTTCGCGTTGATGTGTCCCGCGCTGGAGGATACAGCCACTGTTAGAAGCTTCCTCGTCAGATGCTAACTGTCGACATACGTTGAGGTTTATAGCTCCTTCCTATCAGGTTCTTATTATCTTTGGTCAAAATGTACTGTTTAATACTGTCATTTCTTTTTGTATCTTATTTTCTTTATTAATTTGTCCAACAATTTGGGATTGGAAGTATATAATGAAATTATTTCCGGTCCTGTCCTTCAAATGTTTTGCTAAAAAGTTCTTTTAGGATTTTCATTCAATCAAGAAAAATAGAATGAATTCTTTACTAAATTTTGCTTTATTCTTTCTATCTCTTTACGAAAAACATCTCAGATGTAGTCGTTTTTGGATGATAAAGATACTGTTTAAACCGTTGTTAGCGGAATTTCCCCATACAAAAGTGCAGTACATTACATAAGGAACAACAAATCGCTGCTCATGTGTTGCTTTGTATTGTTGCGATCACCAGGTCCCGAGGTTGTGCACTTGGGTGTTAATAAATTAAATGATTAATTTAAAAAAATTAAATGACGTCATCAAGACATCACGTCATTACGTATATATATATATCGAAACCTATGGTAAAATTATTGAATACCGGTTAGGTTCAGTGAATGCCAGGTTAGGTCATCTGTACGCCCTTGACGATTGGTTAGGTTAAGTCGTGATATTTTCGTTAGCTTTAACGAAAATATCACGACTTTTCCTAACCAATCGTCAAGGGCGTACAATGAACCTAACCGGGCATTCAATTAACCTAACCGGGCATTCAATTAATCTAATCGGGTATTCAGTTGACCTAACCGGGCACTCAATTAACTTAACCGGGCATTCAGTTTACCTAACCGGGTATATATATATATATACTGTATATATCGTTCAACATCCACCCCAGCAAAGCCGGGTCGCACCGCTAGTATCAATATAAAAAGAAATTAAGCCAGTTTCATCGGCCATTACAGGCATCATAATAATAGATAAATGTAAAATACTGTAGTCGGTAAGTTTGGTCAATGTCATGCATTTGTTTTTTGGAGCTAGCAGACCCGGTTTGCTTTAACTACCTAAAGCATCTTATCTTTTTAAAATTATTAGGCCTACTTCCTCCTTTCATTTATTCCTATCTCGCTTTTACGTGTATAAACACTTTTCAAAATATTTCTTGAATTTTATTTCCATTTGCTTTGAATAACAGATTGAAAAATAGTAAAATATGATCAAGTTTTTATTATCAGTAATGTTTGGGGTTGTTTAAATAACCTCCATAATATCTAAGGTCATATAACCAGTGGTGTAGTGCTGTGGGAACGCGTGGGAACGGCGTTCCCTTACTTTTTTTGGTAGACGGAACGGCGTTCCCTCACTATTTCAAGTAAATCCGAACTTACAAATCTCTAACGTCATGAAATTTTAATTCCCACCCCTAGAAGAAATATGAGAAAGAATCATTAACTGCTTCATTTCTTTTAGCTTCGACTGAGGCAATGCTAGCCTATAAAGATCTGGTGAAACAGTCACTACGGCGTACCAGTTGTTAACTTTTTTTAGTTAATCATTCCAGTTGTTAGCTATTTTTATTGATCGTACTGGATGTCATATATCTAATGACACTGGAAATACTGCATCTTCAACCTTGGAATATATCCTAATATCCAGTGCATATGACCTCAAAATATCCCTGAAATTGGTCAGATTTCAAAAGATTTCCCGGGGGGGCTTACAGTGCCCCCGGACCCCCAGCTGTATGGGCTCGCCGCGCTCGCCATTGTCCCCCCTGCATCTGAGTAACACTTTCAAAATGCGTTCCCTCACTTCTTTATTTAGCACTACACCACTGCATATAACGGAGGGGACCTACATCTTTTCGTGAGATCCGAACCATTACCCCTTCAGGGGAGACGCAGAGAAGCACTTTAATCGCTGAAATCTGAAGTCCCAGGTGGGACTCGAACCCAAAACCTTTACATTAATGACCTGGCGTTCTACCACTAAAGGCAACCTTGGCAAATCTAATTAAGTATGAGAGTATCTTCAAGATGTCCACGCGTGTATGTAATTTACTCAGCCTATATATCAACTACTTTGTATTATGTTTTTAAGTACTCATTGTTCAGAATTTTAAATTTCAATTCCAGAAACAATTTTCTTGAAAAGAAACACTTCGTTAGTAAAATAACTACCGAAGTAATTATAAAATAGGGTATACAAAATTAAATATTTATTTATTTTGTCATATTCTGACCCTTAAGTTTATTTTACCGCTCGAGTTTATTTTTGTTGCGACAGCAGGAATTTAGGTCTGAAGGCGAGTGAAAATAATAAAAATCTGTTTATCGCATATTGATATATAATAGGAATAACATTTTAACATTATCATTTCAAGTTATTATAAAAATCGAGTTTGGAGTTTTCGTACAACATTTGGCAAAATACTCTGACCAAATAGGTAGGACGGATCTTCCTAAAATTAGATTGGGATTTGTTCATCTTTTACTTTACTTGTTTAGAAAACAAATAACGTGAAAAATAAATACAGCGAGTACAAAATTAGGAAATTATTTTATAGTGTCTATTCAAAATAAATAGTCATTAAATAACAACAACAATGGACCAAAGTTTAAATTTCACATTAGTCAGATACCCCTTGACCACTATATTAAGGATACTAAGGAGTGGGGGAAAATCTGTTTTAAAAAGTTCGGTCTTCTCAAGCGGCAATTTTGACAGCATGTTTTTTTCTGAAGGCAGGAACGGAAGGCTCGTTTGTGATGGAGGTTGGGCAGACTACCCCATAGGCGTCTCTCAAAGTCGAAAGCAGTTCTTTTTTCTCATCAGGGGGAAGAAAGCACTTTGCAGCAGCTTCGAAATTCTGAGTAATAATAATAATAATAATAATAATAATAATAATAATATTATAATTATTTTTAATACTTAGCTGTTTGCATTTCAAAAAAGGCAAAATTGTTTACAAACGCCAAATCATATATGTAATTATGTAGTTTCTGGTATCTTTAATACTTAATTTTCTTTCTGAAAGATGAAATCTTCCTTCATATATTAAAGGTACCAGAAACTACATAATTACATATATTTCAATACACAAAACCCCTCTTTTTTCCAGTTTTTATTTTAAGTTCAATATTTCTGACTGGCCAAATGCAAAATGCATTGTGTGGTCATCACTTCGAAGAAACCGATGACGTGATTGGCTTAGTAAATATAACAAGGAGTTTTAGAGAATCGCCACACATGCCCCTGTTCAACAGTGGAAAAACTGTTGTGCTTGTGATGGGAACTGTTCGGGGAAATAGCTAGGTATTCTGTATGAATGGATGAATATTTATCCATTCTGCCCCATAACGTTTGTAGACATATTTAATGAGCAATAAAATAGGCATTACTGTACTTTCGTGCCGATCTTCGTACTGTAGGACTGCTCTCTTTCCCCATGGGGCAATTGTTCGCTTAAATTTACCACAGTGTGTATAATGCTTTTAGTCTGTAGACCACAATTATTTTGAAATTAGATCTGTAACTTAATGCCTTTTGGCTAGTTCTACTCCACTGCTATTATTCTAATGAACTTTACAGTTCAAAGTCTTTGGTCTGACTCCTCCTGATTTGCATAACTACTCGTATTTTACTATTATAGTTGTGGCTACCATAAACAATAGCTGTTTAGCTTACTTTTATTCACAGAGCACAATAAATGATTAAAATAAAACTTTGTTGCAGATACTGTTGAGTGATTGAATAAATATCATTGTATTTCTTAATAATTTTGTAAAGTATTAGCTGTTAAAATAAAGAATAGAACAAGAAACGAGGTTTAAGAAAAACCTGTCCCTCAGGTTCTTCATTCTATAAGGCTTTTGGAGCCACTCATAAGTATCGCAGAAAATCTTATACAGATGCTCTTATACCAGCAATCATCACTATTCCACACACCTAAATCTAATCACCAAGAAAGACAACTCTGCATTCAAATTTGAGAGAGTTTTCAAATAGTCGTTAAAAGGATAGCTCGTTTTTCTTTAACGGAACTATCAAAAAACACTTTTGACTTAGACGTTTTCTTGTCTCTGTGTATCACTGCATGAAAAGACAAATACTGATCATTCTTTTGGATATTAGCAGCCATGGCACATCTCACAAGCCTGTCGTACTCCATCGGGAATATTGAATCAGTTACTTAATTCATCACTAGTTACATAAAACTTACTGCCTTTAAAAATAATAACTAACCACAGACACCATTCATTTGAAGCACTTGACACAAGGCAAATTTATTCACTTTATCATACGCATTTACCAAATCCATAAATGCCATATACCCCTTTTTCTTCTTATAGCTTACTTCCTCAATAAAATGTTTCACCACAAATCCCTGATCAACACATTCTCTGCCTTCCCAAAAACCTCCTTGTTTATCTTTAACCAAAGAATTTGTAATAATTTTTCACTTTATGTATCAACACTTACGTGTACTTTTCCAGCAACATACTATAAAAGAACTAAAGTATCTACACCTTTTGTTTTAGTGTGCTACAAGGACAGCTTTTGTTCAGTCGCCTGGTATATACGCTTCGTCACCTTCCACAGCCATTCAACTCTTATTATACCTTCACATTTTCTAATTTCTTTACATTTCCCATCAATTCATGCCGAATTTTCTTTCTTCAGCTTTTCTATTCCTCTAATTTAATGTCTTCTACTCCCCGATACACAACTTATACATAAACCAACAAAACCAAATTCGTTCACATTTTTTTAATTTTCTTTTAATTTCTTTGAAATAGTCCGCTTAAAAGAACTGCACTGAATTTTGCTGTCAAACAGAACACTGATAGTAGTCTTGCTGTTGCCTAGCTAATACCATTGTAATGGTTTGAAAGAACACACCAGTGGTCCTCCCTCTTGTGTAGCAGTAGCGTAATTCATTAATCCCTTAGATTCACTAGTATGTGTATATATATACACACCCCATTTCACATTGCTTCACATTTTACAGTGTTGCCTTAATGCTTAAAATAGTTTAAACGCACAAATTTTGCCCTGTGACATTTAAAAAAGCATTTGAAAGCTGCACCAAACTTGCTTATTCTTTCCTTCCTTTCTTCAATAGCCAGGACTTAATTTTTTTACATTTGTACCAAACGTCTGATGATCTTCATCACAAATAAAAAGACGTCTTCTTCTTGAAGTATTTATAGAATAAGGATGTTGCACGGCTACTCTTAGAATTACATTTTTGGAGAGGTCCTTTCTTATTCTGTCTATTGCTACTCCTTTGCTTAGTATCAAAATTAATAAACTCAGATTTTTCTTTTCTTGTAACTTCATACTCTGAGAAAGATAGTTTTTTGTAGAGGAAGGAGGAGCCAAGAACGAACGCCCGCAAAAACACTCCACCCCTCATAGAAGGAGAAGAAGAGAGCCGAAATCAAGGTCCAAAGTTTACAAGATGCCTGGACACTTAAGAGTTGACCGGTTGAATAGATGAAAGATTGAGAATACCGATTAACCTTTTCGTTAGAGAGTTGAATACAAAAGGAATGAACAAGTGTTGAAAGTCTGGTGCTGCGTGCTTTCCTTAAAGGAGGCATGCAGTTAGAGGGTTCAGAAGAGCAGTGTCCATTATAATAGCGATAGTAAAGAGAGAGTTGAGGCAACATTGCGGCGAAGAGAGGATTGAAGGCAGTCAGTAAGAGGCGAGTAATTGATGAGACAAAAAGCGTTCGATTTCACCCGGTCAAGTAGAAATGTGTGGGTTGAGCCACTCCATGCATGAGAAGCGTACTCCATACAGGGGCGGACAAGACCCTGTACAGAGACAGCAACTGAGTGGGAGTGAAGAAACTGTGAAGGCGGTACAGCACATCTAACCTCTTAGAACCTATTTCAGAAAGATAGTACATGTGATCTTTTCAGGAAAATCAAGAGAAAAGGAAACAACACGAATGTTAAGAGAAGAGGAAGGATTGAATTTTGTATGTATTGTTGAAGATAAGGAGATAGTCGTGTGGAAGATTGTAACGAGTAGACAGATGAAGGAACTGGGTTTTTGAGGCATTGGAAATAGCGAGGTTTATTCTGCCCAGTCAGAGATAATGGAAAGACGAGACGTCAGGTGCGCCATAGCCTTCCTTCGCGAAGCATGGAGTGACTGTTGAGAAGGACGCTTTATGAGGCGGGTGGAGAAGCGAAGGGTGGAATCATCAACATAGGAGTGAATAGGACAGAGGGTGTGACTTAAAAGATCATTAATAAATAAAGGAGAGAGAATGGGTGACAGAACAGAACTCTGAGCAACACCACTCTTAATATCTTTAGGAGAAGAACAGTAACTATCTACAACCGCAGCTATCGATCGGGCGGAAAGAAAATCAGAGATCAACTCATCTTCATTCACGTTTATTCGGTTGAATTCAAACGGCATTAGCCGTATGCATATTTATTCCATCAATTAGAATGTCCAAAGTTTCTGTATAATTATTAACAGTCATATGTAACAAGTTTAACACTTTAGGGGTGCCTAAATTTCTGTCCAAGTAGTCAAATGAATAAATAGGCCTTAGGCCTACCTCGATGGCCTAACTTAAATTAAACTCGGATTTGACCAATTTTTAACCAAATCTTAACCAAATTAGTACGAGGGTACTGCAACGCCAAGCTCCATCCAGTTCAAGAGATCAATAAAAAATATAAGCCAGGCTTGCAGACATCAACCAGATTTTAGTTGTCAGTTGGGGATTGAATTTTTACCTCATTGCTGTATAAACTGGTCCTGGTCGAATGCTCTGAGTTGCTCTTTCTGACTTGAGTTGTAGGCAGTGTTAATAACTAAATTCACCAAAGTCAGATTAAATTACAGTTGAAATGAAGTGCTCTAGATTAATCAATATAGAATTCATCCCAAATTTTAACACACCGTAAAATCAGGTGACACTAGACAGTTAAAAAAAATTAGTGAAATATCTACCGATAATTTTGGCTTGTTTTCTTTCTGTACCTTCATTAGTTATTGTTTAATTTTAAAAAAAAGTCAGGGCAGTGTCCAAAGTCACCCTCGTTGCACCATAAGGAATCATCCCATTTTACGGAATGACTTCCTAATCAGATTAAAAAAAAAAAAACATCTTTATTGCGGATCATTCACAATCCATAGAAACTAAAGCTAACATACAAGTACAGTCTTACGTATTATACACTGAAATAAGGATTATAAACAAAAAGAAGGCCAACATAGCTACTTAACCTAACATACAAGTACAAAAATAAGGCCAACACAGCCATTCACCTAACATACAAATTACAAATACAATCTTATTATAACACAACTTAATATGCATATATAATCTTTGTTATATTACAAAAATAAGGTATTGTAAACCAGCAGTTGTCTAAACCAAGACTGCCATATAGGTGAGAGGTACACAGTTTCTGAAGACAGGACATTGCACAATAACACATTAGAGCTGTTTTGGACCCTAGTAATGAAATTATATATATTCTTGCGGATTAACATTTGACAGGTAGGTAGGCTACGCGTAGTAAACATAAAACTGGCACTGCACCATTTTGGTTCCCTACATAGCATACGGAAAATATTATTATAAGCAACAGAGAGTTTATTCATAGCAGTTTTTGTATACTTCCACCACAGATGGGATGTATACAATGCAGTACAGTAAGTTCTAAAAAGATAAATTTTAACTGATTCTGAACACATACCAAATTTCCTTACTAGCATGTTACCCTGTACAATGTACATACAGCTTTTTACGTTGCCTCTCAATACCGAGTTTATCTCGCAGCTCGTGAGTAATTACATGACCTAAGTATTTACACGTGTCTTTGACAAGTATTGTCTGACCATTCATTTCAAAAGACCCACTGATACATGTTTCATTATATTACACCTAAAAATTAAAATACAGCTCTTTGCCCCATCATAGGTGATGCCATTTTCTATACCATATTGTTCACATATCTCTAATAGTACTCTCAGACCATGGGGAGAGGATGACAGAAGAACAAGGTCATCAGCATACATTAAATGCTTAATTTTTTCCTTTCCAATGACACAGCCAGTATGTGCAGTTTTTAGTTCATTGGTAAGGTCATCCATGTATATACAGAAAAGATAGGGTAATAATATACCCCCCTTGCCTAACACCATTAGTTACCTTAAAACCTAGTGAAACAGTACTTTTCCATCTTACAAACATGGTCTGCTCTGTATACCAGAATACAAGTATCTTAAGTATATATTTAGGTACCCCTCGACACAAGAGTTTCTTGAAAAGTTTGTGATGGTTAACTCTATCAAATGTTTTTGATGCATCCTTAAGCGCATAAATACACATGTCCGTACCATGTTTCACTCTAAAGCCAAACTGATTGTCATAAGTCTGCGAGTAAGTACTTATCCTATTATAAATGACATATTCTAACACCTTAGAAAGTATACTGGCAAGTGCTATTGGCCTATAATTATTCTTATCACAGATACTAGCACCCTTATTTTTAACAACTGGCAACAATACATCTGACAAAATGGACTTGTGAAACACATTGCGAGCATAAGTATTATACGAGGGCTACAACATTTTAAATGTTCTGCTTGTATGCCATCTAAGCCACAACTTTTGTTATCATCTAACTTATGAATAACCTGCGAAATTTCTGAGTCATTAATTAGTAGCTCCTCAGAGCGTTCTACATTTAGGCATATATTTAGTCTATCCTCCCTGAGACAATTAAATAGAGTTTCATAATGGTTTTTGCACAGTTCTGCAATATTTTTTGCACCATGTACACTAGGGTGTATCATGCTCATTGAAGCGCGAATTTCAAGATTGGCAGTATGTATTCCTATGTAAAATTAAATTTTAGGAGGGGTTTGTTTTCTTGAACTTTTGCTAAAAATCACGTTTAAATGTTCAAATTTCCACTTTTTCGTTTTCTGGTTATGTCCAGAACAGCTGTGCAGGACATACACTGTAGTACAAATGTAACAGACCGGTTTCTTACCAAACAAAACCATTGTAACAGCTGTTATAGGCTACTAGAGTTTCACTGTGATAATTTTCTATGTTTCAGATACAAAGCTTGGTGAAGATTGTGTAGCCACCATGGCTAAGCAAGGACGAAAGACCAGAAAAAATTCTGGTTCAAAGCTGAGTGATCTGGTGGGTCCAGGCAAGCAGTTATTTCCCACAGAAGTTCTAACCTGGAGAGCTGTGTTTCAGAGAGAAATCCTCCTCCAGGAAGAGAAGCTGCTCCTGGATGATATGAAGAGAGCTCAGTACCCTCTGCAAGATTTGGCTAAGGACTTGGCATCACTGGTACTGGCAAAGTGGCGCAAAAGCAATGCCAAGTTCACTCATCCTGTGATCATTCAAGAGAGATCCATTGCCAGGAAGATTCTTGTCAGGTGGAATGAAATGATTGACCTAGTGAATGGCAGAGCGAAGGCTGCAAAAAGAGCGAAGAGAATATCTGAACGTGATACATTGTTTGACACCATAACCTGCAGACATGATATCACTCTCTGTGGAACTGAAACATCTGGCTGCTCTGGCTGTGCTGCTAGAGTTTATGTCAATTGTGACTGTCCTCTGCCTCAGAAAATTCCAAAGCTAGAGCTAGAGTGGCTCCATTACCAGAGGATCAAAACCTCAGAAGTTTCTGGCTTCCGGATGGCATCTGTTGATGTGAAGGAAACAGTGAAGCAGGTGAAGGCTGCTAAGAGGAAGGAGGAAGAACAGAAGGCAGCTGAGAAGAGAAACAGAAAAGAGGAAGAAGAAAAGGAGCTACTGCTTAGAGCTGATGATGGTGATGATGATGAAGATGAGGTGACTTCCTTGCAAGAGTCTCCAGGCAGAGCAGCTCCTCCTGCTGACACAGATTTTCCCAGTACTGCACCAGGCACAAGCTCCAGTGTCAGCACTGGCAAAGTCTCCACCTCTGCCAGGAGGAACTACATGGATATCTCAAGCACTGCTGCGGCTGCAGTCAGGTTCAAGGTGGCAACCACTCCTGCAGCAGCCATTGCAACTGGTTTCTTGCAAGATCTCATCAAAGCTGGCCATCTATCTGCTGATAAGGCATATCTAGCTGTTGACAGGATGAAGGTGTGGAGGGGCAAGGAGTCTGTAATAGGTGCCTCGGTGGAGGCCCTGGAGAAAAAGACAGAGGGAGAGGAGATCAAGGGAATTTTCTTTGATGGAAAACAATATAAGAAAAAAAAGATCATGAGGTACAATGAAGAAACTGGCCGCTTCCATCCTGATATTACAACTAAAGAGTACTATAGTGTTACTCAGGCTCTGAGTGGATTACTGCTCATGGTGCTAAAGATACTATTGTGGTCCTTGGTGGTGACTCCACCAACACAACCACAGGACCTGATGGAGGAGCCATCACTCACTTGGAGAGACTGCTAGGTCACAAGTGTCACTGGCTGATTATGCCAGTTGCATATTAATGAACTCAACCTCAGGCACATGATCATCAAGCTTGATGGTCCCAGCACGCACAAGTCTGGGTTCAGTGGCCCAATAGGAAAACTTTTAGAGAAGATCAGTGACATACCTGTCAACTTTAGCTTCGAGGCTCTGCCAGGAGAAGAAGATATAATTGAACTGCCAGAAGACATTGTACAGAACCTTAGCACTGACTAGAAAAACTGCTACCTACTGATCAAAGCTCTCAAGACAGGAGATTTGAGCAAGGAAATTGCTGGTCTGAAGTGTGGCCCACTGAATCAGTCACGCTGGCTGACTACAGGTGAGGCTCTGTTGATGCTGTGGATGAGGCAGAATGGTCTGAAGGGGGAGGTGTTGAAGAAGCTGGAGGTGCTGCTGAAGTTCTGCCTGGACTTCTACTTCAAGATGTATTTTGAGATCAAGGTGAAGCACCACATGAGGTATGGACCTCACCATATTGTGACCGCTCTGGGACTGCTGAGAAGCCAGACCTCTGAAGTCAGGAACATAATCACTCATGTGATAGTTCGTGGAGCATATCATGCTCACAGTGAAAACCTCATTGCCTCTCTCTCCTGTGCAGTGAGGATGAGGAGGAGAGGGCATGGGGGTTGAGATGATCAAGAAGATCAGAAGTATGTCTGAGTATGGAGACATGAGTGTGAGAACTCATAAAAACCCTAAACTGAATTTTGATGCCACTTCTCCAATTACTCTGATTAATTGGAATAAGGAGAAACTGTATGAACCACTCTTCACTTGTAAGATGTCAAGAGGAGAAATTGAGGAGCTTCTCAGGTCTCCACTTGAAGTTGAGAACTTGTCAGTTCACACTCAAAGCTGTGAAAGAGCAGTCCAGGAAGTTTCAGCTGCAGTTCATGCAGTGTGTGGGCAAGAGAGAAGAGATGGTTTTGTTCGTGCTAGGATCGATCACAGAGAATTGTTGCCGGTTTTCAAGTCAAAGCAAGACATTATGAACATGTTTTAGATCTCTACAAGACCTGCTAGACAAATCAAGATGCTTTCAGAAGAAAAAATCTCAAAACATTCAGTTGACCAGCATATTATTACAAGCTGGGGGTGGAGAAGGGACTTATACAAATATTAAAGAAGAATTGCAATTGCAAAAAAAAGGTTGAACGTCACAGCAGCTTGCGGAAAGGTGGGGGCAGCTGCCATCACACTCAGTGATGCCGAAAAGAAAATAAATAAAAATTGGTGGAGGCGTTTCTAACAAAAAGAAAATGCAAGACCAAGAAAGAAGAACAAAAAGATTCTGCCTGATGAAGGAACAGCTGCGAAATGTGGTGTATAGGAAACTAAAAAATCATACAATTCCTTAGTTTTGGGCCATTTTGGGTGATTTTGGTTATTTTAGGGGTTATGAACCACTTTGGCTGATCTTAAATGGGTCCAAGCCTGCCCCTAGAAATGCTTAAGGGTGTATGTGAGCAATATGGAACATATGGAGGTCATTTGAGGCTACCAAGTCTTTGAAATTGGCTAAAAATCCCATTTTTCGACAAAAAAGTGGGATTTTGAACACTTAAATGTGATTTTTCGCAAAAGTTGCAAAAGACGAACCCCTCTTAAAATTCAATTTTACATAGGAATACATACTGCTAATCTTGAAATTCCAAGTTTTTTTTAATATTCGACCTGAACATGATGCACCCTAATGTACACCCTCTATTACATTTGGCAAGATAAGATTACTATTGTTAATTTTATTAACCTCCTTCCAGAATTCCTGCTGAGAGTATTGCTATCGCCTAATTTTCTGGCTAGAGATTCTCTTCGAAGATTCTCTTCATTTTTCCTCATAAATCTAAGAGCACTCTTGAATCTAGCACGAGTTCTATTTTTCAGTTGGAAGAGTTCCCACTGCCTAGGTTTCCCCATAGCAACCCATTCCACGAATCCATTATTAGCTACATGATACAAATCTGCACAGTATTCTGACTACCCTGGATTGACATTTACTTTTCCTAAAAGCCTCAACAAACTTTCATTCGACTCCAACTGAGGCAAAAGTGAAACAAAGAAAGATGCAAATAACTGCATACAAGGTGATAACGTGGTACTATACACACTACACAGTCATACTCGAGCGCCCTGGGACAACAATGGCTCTTCACCAGTTTTTCTTAAATGATTAAGTTTTTATAAAGGAGTTGAGGTTTGAGATTGTAATTGGAGGAAGACCAGCCAGAGATGACTATATCTTCCCTCCACGTCAGAATACGATAAAAAAAAAGACCTTAATGGTAACAACAACAGAATCAGGTTTTTATAATTATACTTAATTTTAGGAATCATCATCACCAGCAATGATTAGTAATCATCGAATGAAGGACATAAAGGCGTTATATTGAAAGTATTATTATTATTATTATTAGTTAGTAGTAGTAAAAACAGTTTACGAGTCTCGGGAGGAGAGAAAAAATAATTATCTTACCGCTCTAACAAAATGGCCCTCCGTAAATCCCCATTTGCGAAGGAGTTCATATTCATCACCAATGCGAGTCCCAGTAAGCGAAGGAACGTCGCTATTAATGCTAAAACTCGCTCGGTCTTCTGCTAGTCTAAAAGAAGAGAAATTAATGACGAATGGTGTCCTTTATTTTACTGGTGTTATAAAGGCCCGAATACCAATAAATGACAATTAAAATCATGAACATGGCGAACACAAATGTAAGAGATAGTTAAATTAAGTCTACGAAAAGAAAGTGAACATGCGTGGAGCTGTAGTTTCTAATGATAATTAGAAACTGTTCCGCATTTTAGTATAATATGTCACGTTCTCTCAAATGACTTACAAAGTTTGTCTGTATTAATCTATAACAAATTTTTACTTATTAAATTCATATGGAATATAATCATGCATTACGAATCAAAGGAGCATAATAAGTATGTGAAAATAGTTCGTTTATAATTTAATATTTTATTATCTGGTATATCATTAAAATAATGAGTGGCATTCGACAAAGTATCTGACCAATAGAAAGAGTTAGTAGTAGATATGCCCACCCGACGTTATTACTGGGTTACCTTAAAATTGGATGCCGTTTAGATGGTAACTTGAGTCCCTTCATTGATCCAGTCATATAAGAGGAGTGTGGACACATTTCAAAATGAATTCGGTCTTGCAAACATTTCTGATAAAACTCTTCGTTCTCAATCACTCTATATCCGTGACCAATCCTCTCTGCTCCTAATTTAGAAATTGCCTGAAAAATTACATTATTATGTAAACTATGCGAAATATCACTTATCAAAGTCGACTTTGTGAAACATTTTGTTGAGGAATTTGAATTAAGCGAGTGTTAGACATTTTAGCGACAAATATTCTTTGGGTTAGATTAATTTTAATTAGGTGATGATGGATTACGTTGTTTAATAGATTTGTCAGTAAAAGTAACAAAATGAATATATGATAGATCCGAATTAAGTGCAAACTAGTTAATTTAATACAGAAATGACAGATTTGATATATGTACGTAGAATGGGCGAGAGCCGACTTCACAAACTTGATTGTATCTCATGTTCTTCCCCACAAACAGCCACCTTTCTGTGGTAAGGGGGATTGCATGCCCTTGTGATGTGTGACATACTGGATAGGATCATCCCTGACCAGAGGTCACACGACGGCGGAAGGGCCAGAGTAAGTGTTGTCCCTGCCCCCTCGGTTTTGGAGCTGAAACCAGGAGACTGCGTCTTCCAACTTTTCGTGTTTGCCGTGAATGGAGACGCATATACTCCCCGTTTCCCTTCATCTGGAAGTTGAGCCTGCCTTGGAGACTCTGTTATCTGAGCTGACGAACCAGCAGGTCACAAATCGAGGGTATTCATAACATCAGTGGTGTGCCTACTTCTACTCCGACTCGTATTTTAATCCTCGATGGGGTCAACTGCTGTCTTTTCGGCAGCTTTTCTCCGGTTCAAATTTAAGACGTATGTGGCGATATGTTCTCTCCCCGTCTTTCGGCCTCGGTTACTACCACCAGCGGTTCGGTCATATCGGCCGTAATTGTCATCGACAATCGCGACGTTATCCCGCGGTCTGTGCGTCTTGTGGTATCTCCCATGAGGGGACTGAGTGTCAGACCCCTGTTTGGTGTGTCAACTGTGGTAGCAGTCATGCAGCTTCTTCAGAGCTGTGCGACTGTTACTTATTTGAAAAAGAAGAGCTCGCAATTTGGGCAACGGAGAAGATTAAAATTGCAGAGACAATGGAGGGGGAGTCCTCCCTATTTGTCCGACCTGTAGTCTTCTTTGCCTCTGTCCTCTCCCGTGCTCAACTCCCTTGACCCTCCGTCCTACTATCGTTTTCTTCCTGTCCGTCTTCCAGTGTGACTACTTCCCTAAGTTCTTTCTGCCTTTTCAACCCCACCACGAAAGTGCTAAATCAGTGATGGAGTTCATTGGTTCGACAGTCTGTCGGCGCTGGGGAACCACCTCCAAAACATCCGTCAGTAAATAGACATAAATATATATTGTACATTTCTGAGAACCCTTATAAGATAAGCGAAACAGCGCCATCAGCACCTGAGATCATGATCTGGTGGGGTGTTTCTTCAGATACCATCTTGGGCCCTTTGTTTCTCGAAATTACGGTCACTGGCGTGTCCTATCTGGAAATCCTCAATCACACCGTGCTTTCTTGGTTTGAGATCAGATTTAATGTTGATGAAACGTATTTTATGTAAGATGAAGCCCCCGCTCAGTTGCAAACATTGTGTGAAGCGCGCTTGATCCAAACCTTCCAGGGTGATGGACTGGACGTTGAGAACCAGTCGAGCAGCTGCCACGATCCTCCGACATTTCGCCCTGCGACTTTTTTTTTTAATAAGGATACTTAAAATACAGTTTCTAAAACCAAATCCCGCTCCATTGCAGAAATGAAAACTGCAATTCGGATGGAAGTTGATATTCTCAGGAAAGATAAGGAATTGTTCAGCGAGTTATTGAGTTAACGAACGCATTCGAGAGTGCCAGAAAGCGCACGGTATTCGCAAAGAAAAAGTTTTATTTCACTAATCGACAGCGTCATTCTTGTCTAATAAATTCATTTTAAGTTTAAGTTTTACCTGTTTTCATATATTCATAATTTGTAAACAAATGGTTAGTCTCTAACTAAATATTTTGAGTTTAGTACCGAGGAAGGAGTTATCTACAGACTAGGTAATCATGCTTTTCCTCGTATGACTGAGGTTTCCGCCTCAAAAATCATTAACTTTATATATACGGTATATACTACCGGAGCGACCCGGCGTTGCCCGGGTGGAAGTTGAACGTGTGTGTATATATATATATATATATATATATATATATATATATATGCACACACCTTTGGTTAGCTTCCGCCCGAATTGTTTATTCTGACGAAGGTCAAGCTTTTCACTCCACCTTAGACCTACAGTTTAACGTGGAATCCGAACCACGCCCCACCAGCAGCCCAGCGTCTTAACCACTAGGCCACCTAGGGTACCCATTTATCTACCAACCACTTTCTTTTATCGTGTGGAAGGATGAGCAGCTGGGTTTTGCTGCTCGCCGGCTGCAGTCACCGGGTCTCGATCCCGGGGCCGATGGATTCGTAGTCAGCGACGCTAACCACTACACCACCGAGGCGCATTTTATATACAACTAACCTAACCGGGCATTCATTTAACCTACCCGGCCATTCAATTAATCTAATCGGGCATTCAGTTGACCCAACCGGGCATTCAATTAACCTAACCAGGCATTCAGTTAATTTAATTGGGCATTCAATTAACCTAACCAGGCATATATATATATATATATATATATATATATATATATATATGCCCGGTTAGGTTAATTGAATGCCCAATTAAATTAACTGAATGCCTGGTTAGGTTAATTGAATGCCCGGTTGGGTCAACTGAATGCCCGATTAAATTAATTGAATGGCCGGGTAGGTTAAATGAATGCCCGGTTAGGTTAGTTGTACGCCCTTGACGACTGGTTAGGTTAAGTCGTGATATTTTCGTTAGTTTTAACGAAAATATCACGACTTAACCTAACCAATCATCAAGGGCGTACGCCGTACAGTCATAGGCGTATGAGGCAGGGGGTCTGGGGGAGCGGCAGCCCCCCCCCCCAGGACTAGGGAATTGAGCAATTTCAGGGCAAATTTAGAAATGTTGTAGCAAAATTTTATCTTATTTTTGTAAATTGTAATGTTTTTTATATCAAAAAGGCTTTAATATACAGTATGTTACTCATACTCCAACCTTTGTGTTATTTTATGCTACAAATAGTGCTTATGCGGAAATCAGGGCACCCTGAAAATTTTCAGGGCAAATTTGTTCTGCCCCCGCCCAGTAAAGTGCCATCCCATATATATATATATATATATATATATATATATATATATATATATATATATACCACCTCGGTGGTGTAGTGGTTAGCGTCGCTGACTAAGAATCCATCGGCCCCGGGTTCGAGACCCGACGGCAGCCGGCGCGCAGCAAAACCCAGCTGTTCATCCTTCCACACAATAAAGAAAGTGGGTGGTAGATAAATGGGTACCCTAGGTAGCCTAGTGGTTAAGACGCTGGGCTGCTGATGGGGCGTGGCTCGGATTTCACGTTAAACTGTAGGTCTAAGGTGGAGTGAAAAGCTTGACCTTCGTCAGAATGAACAATTCGGGCGGAAGCTAACCAAAGGTTATATATATATATATATATATATATATATATATATATATATAAAGTGGGGTAAGATGGGCCACCCAACACATATTTCAAGAATGGAGCTAGAGATAAATAACTAGAGTTAAAAAAAATACACCGAGAAAGATTCATTAATACATTATTTATTTAAAACATTTAAATTTGTTTATATGCCGAATTATAGCCGAAATAGATACTTAACTACTAATAGCCTACAATGTATAACTAAAGAACCTATTCTAAAAACTTAATTACTTAATTTTTTAAAGTGACTATATTTTAGACGATTTGCTAATTTTGTCTAATAGCACCTGAATTTTATAATGTTCATAATTTCTCATAAATTGAATTTTTTTTGGCTTTAAAAATGGGGTAAACCAAACTAGTTTTTCCCACCCGGGGTGTCTCGAAACTTCATAGAAATGATCAAAATAATTGAAAAACTCAAAAGTTATTAGTCATAAGGCAGTTTCAGAATAAAACATTGTCGATTTATTACCGCCATACAGAAACTGTACAGGCTCAGTTGCGTGTTCCATGGTGTTGGGTGGGAGGAAAACTGGATGTTGGACAGTGTGAAACGAAAATTCTTTTGGGTGCCGCGGAAGAAGAGCAAATGGTATTCGGGTGCCTCGAGTGAGAAAAGGTTGGAAACCACTGATTTAAAACCATCCACCCAGATAGTATGTTTTTACTTCATTCAAAATAGTACGCTCGGAAGTGGATATAAACATTATCAAAGTACTGTACATTAGTAATAGTAAGGAAATTGGATATAATATTTCAGGGTAAAAATAGTCTTTTACCAACATTTAAAGATTTGCTTTCATGCATTTACCGTAAAAATTGATAAATTTATAAAAAATAACTGATAATTTGTATTAAAAAACAAATTTTGTTTACATGTTTGACGCTTTCCCAACCCGCATCCTCGCCTGCATGAATGGTCCGATGAATTCCTTTCAATTTAGCTGCTTCAAATACTTCAACTTTTGCCACATTTAGGGACTCTGAATTAT
The DNA here is from genome assembly GCA_023014485.1 of Bathynomus jamesi. Classification (NCBI taxonomy): domain Eukaryota; kingdom Metazoa; phylum Arthropoda; class Malacostraca; order Isopoda; family Cirolanidae; genus Bathynomus; species Bathynomus jamesi. Next base: position 942,162 of record JAJOZX010000064.1, on the reverse strand, counting down.
ATATATATATATATATATATATATATATATATATATATATATATATATATATATATATATATATGATGAATTTCACAATTAAGCACGTGAAATGAATGAATGAATGATGCAAACCCACAGGGAAAAAGAGAAATGATTCCAAGTCCTTTCGTGTATTCAGAAGTACACCTCGTCAGGGAATGAAGGGAGAAGGCAAGATGACAAAAATATATGCATATGTATAACGGGACAGAGAAATAAAAAGATTAGCACCTGATTAACGAGAGTTAATTAGAGGCAAAAGGTATTTTAACAGGATATTGTCAATTTTATACATTCCCGCACTGTTATTGAAATTATTTTTAAAATGGATAAATGCACATTCTGAAATATTCCTTTCATTTATATCTCTGTTTTTAACGAGCGCTTTAGAACTATCCCATTTGATACTATAATTACATCTGTACATATGGTTAAAGAATGCATTAGAATTATTTGCTATTCTACACGCATATTTATGCTGTTTTATCCTGATATCTAACGTTTTTCCCTGAGTTACTGAGTTACATTGTGTACATCCGATCGAATACACGCAGCCAACCGCATTATCAGGGCTATTCTTCATTAGGAGTGATTTAACAGTATTATATTTAGAGACTACGTTGATACCAATTGCTTTAAGTAAAGTCGGAAGATATTTAAAATTAACATGGTAAGGATGGCTAAGGATAGTTTTACGCTCAAATTCCTTTACAGTTACACTATTGTAATACCTATTATTGGCTTTCCTAAGGCAGTTATCTAGAAATAAAATAGGATAACATAATTTAGTACCAATATTCACGATATTGCATAACTTGGAATCTAAAAATTCAGGACTGACAACTCTCAATGCTCTAAGAAACATAGCAGAGAAAATAGAAGATTTAATCGAAGGATGATGGTCAGAATAAAAATGCACATAAGAGTTATTATTAGTCGGCTTACGAAAAACTTCAAATTTGAACTGATTCAAGCATCTTCAAATTTTTAGATCCAGAAAAGATAAGTATCCATCATTTTCTTTTTCAATAGTGAATTTAATAGATGGGACTAAATTATTGAGCCTACCAAGAAATAAGTCAACATCCAAATTGTTAGGCCAAAGGCATAAAACATCATCTATATGCCGGTACCAAACGAGGTTAAAATAACAAAATCCTGCTTTAAAAAAATTCCATACATAGATTAGCTAATACAGATGAGAAGGGATTTTCCATCGCCAATCCAAATGACATAGCATAAAACTTATTTTCCAACTGAAATTTACAATCTTTGACGCAAAGCTTAATTAACTCAATAAGAGTGTTGTGTTGAACAGGGAAAGCATATTCAGAGCTCTTATCTTTTAAAAAAATCAAGTAGGTCATCAACAGGAACTTATTGACAAATTGAAGTTTCCTAATGACCCTAATTTCAAACTGGTAAGTTTTGATGTATGCTCATTATTCACAAAAGTCCCCGTTGATGACCTACTTGAGAGTTTATTCATAGCAGTTTTTGTATAGTTTCACCACAGATGGGATGTATACAATGTAGTACAGTAAGTTCTAAAAAGATAAATTTTGACTGATTCTGAACACATACCAAATTTCCTTACCAGCATGTTACCATGTACATACAGCTTTTTACGTTGTTTCTCAATATCAAGCTCATCTCGTAGCTCGTGAGTAATTACATAACCTAAGTATTTACATGTCTTTGACAAGTATTGTCTGACCAGTCATTTCAAAAGACCTACATGATGTATGTTTCAGTAGATTACACCTAAAAATCAGAATACAACTCTTTGCCCCAATATAAGTGATGTCATTTTCTATACCATATTGTTCACATATCTCTAATAGTACTTTCGGACCATGGGGGGAAGGTGACAGAAGAACAAGGTCACCAGCATACATTAAATGCTTAATTTTTTCCTTTCCAATGACACAGCCAGTACGTGCAGTTTTTAGTTCATTGGTAAGGTCATCCATGTATATACAGAAAAGATAGGGTAATAATATACCCCCTTGCCTAACACCATTAGTTACCTTAAAACCTAGTGATGCAGTGCTTTTCCATCTTACAAACATGGTCTGCTCTGTATACCAGAATACAAGTATCCTAAGTATATATTTAGGTACCCCTCAACACAAGAGTTTCTTGAAAAGTTTGAGATGGTTAGCGCTATCAAATGCTTTTAATACATCCAAAAAACAGGACTATATATTGCTACTTGACATCTTGTACTTTAGGACAGCTTCTTTTGCATATAAATACACGTGTCAGTACCATGTTTCACTCAAAAGCGAAACTGATTGTCATAAGTCCGCAAGTAAGTACTTATCCTATTATAGATAACACTTTAGAAAGTATACTGGCAAGTGCTATTGATCTATAAATATAATTATTCTTATCACATACTAGCACCCTTATTTTTAACAACTGGCAACAATACAACTGACAAAATGGACTGTGACAAGTACCCATGTATCATACAGCTTGTGAAACACATTGCAAGCATAGGTATTTATTATATGAGGACTACAACATTTTAAATGTTCTGCTTGTATGCCATCTAGACCACAACTTTTGTTATCATCTAACTTATGAATATCCTGCCAGATTTCTGAATTATTAATTAGTAGCTCCTCAGAGCATTCCACATTTAAGCATATATTTGATCTATCCTCCCTGAGACAATTAACTAGGGTTTCAAAATGATTTTTCCACAGTTCTGCAATGTTTTTTGCACCATGTACATCCTCTATCACATTTGGCAAGGTAAGATCATTATTGTTAATTTTATTAACCTCCTTCCAGAATTCCCTACTGGAAGTAATGCTATTCCCTATTTTTCTGGCTAGAGCTTTTCTTCGAAGATTTTCTTCATTTTCCTTATAAATCTAAGAACACCCTTGATTCTAGCACGAGTTCTATTTTTCACTTGGAAGAGTTCCCCTGCCTAGGTTTACCCATAGCAACCCATTGCACGTATACATTTTTAACTACATCATACAAATCTGCACAGTATTCTGACCACCTTAGATTGACATTTACTTTTCCCCTTTTTTTTATTCTTAAAGCTACTTTCACTCGCAGCCTTAATGGCATGTACAAGCTCACAGTAATACTTATTTAAGAGGTCTATATGTTTTACATCATCACAGGAGGGATTCCTACAAGCCAAAGCTTCCGCAGGAATCCTCACAAGCCTTAGCAGTGCATCAGTCTGCACTGTATGGTAATCTACCTCAGAGTGGCTAAGATTTGACCAATTAACCTTATAGTAGTCAGTATTATCACAGTCATTATTCAAGTCAGGTGCTACCATACAATGAAGCCCTACTACAAATGAGGGATCTTTTCCAAATGGACGACCCCACTGGATTTAGCTGAAAATTTGTATACTAATAAATTTTTATATTCTAATAACGAAAATGACATTATTTTCCTGGAGAAATATGCGCAACATACGAAAAAATTGCATTTATACGCGCACTAGTTTGCATGGCGCATGACCGTTATCTAAATTATGTAGTGTTATTTAGTGGGTTTTACAAAATAAAACGCGGATAATATCCTTTATTTATTAAAATTTGCAAGATTTAATAATATTTTAATAAGTAAATCTTCATTTGCATACCTTTTTTTCCATACGAACTCGCATAAACAGTAATTTTTGTTGTTGTTATTAATGTTTATTTGTTGCCTGCTTAGACTTAGTTTAGTCTCAATATTATTGTTGTAGTGTGAGCATATGATAATGCAGTGCTGTGATCTATCTACTTGCGAGTTACCCCCGGTCAACTGAATGCCGGTTAGATCAATTGAATACCCGGTTAGGTCAACTGTACGCCCTTGACAATTGGTTAGGTTAAGTCATGATATTTTCGTTAGTTTTAACGAAAATATCACTACTTAACATAACCAGTCCTCAAAGGCGTACAGTTGACCTAACCGGCCATTCATTGACCTAACTGGGCATTCAATTAACCGGGGCCCACACAGCAACCTCGTATCCGGGCGTCATGAGCGGTGTAAACTAGATAACGGTCATGACTCATGCGCCATGCAAACTAGTGCGCATATAAATGCAATTTTTTCGTATGTTGCGCATATTTCTCCAGAAAAATAATGTCATTTTCGTTGTTAGAATATAAAAATGTATTAGTATACAAATTCTCAGCTAAATCCCGTGGGGTCGTCCATTTGGAAAAGATCCCAAATGGGATGTGATTAGATTAAAAATACATCATAAAGTATTGACATGCTATTGATTATACTATAACCATCATGGGAGGCTATACAGTGGTCTAGCCACGAGTGAGTCCTCCAGACATCACCAACATACGTAAATGAGTCATTAGGTAGTGGCAATTTACTGGCAAGTTTGTGGTCACATGCCTCACAGTAAATGATAAAAAGGTTAGCAAAATCCGAATCACGTTTATTGATATTGCTATTAAAATCACCACCTACTATTATGATTAATTTATTTTTTTGATATTACCTAAAAAAAAAACAATGGTTTTCATAAATTTTCTAAGACAAATTCCTTAAATTAAAGTTTTTTCTGGCTCATCTTATCCTTATACTCCCTTCACGTTACTCTTAGAACAAAGATTTCTAAAACAAAAGAAGTTCCAAGAAGTCCTTCTACGAAATTCCTTTCGTGTGAAAGTGATCCATGAATTATTCCTATTTCTATTTTTATTGCGTTTATATGAAAAAAAATAAAAAATGTAGAAAAATCTTTTCTTTCTTTCATGAAATAATGAAACCTTTAAATTTTTTCTAAAGGACTCCGACACATTACCTTCCGCAAACTCATCATTCCCTGAAACGTCAATGCCGACCACGCCTTTGTTTCGGTATTCTTCACATAAACTTAAAATCTCCCACCACCACTCTGAAACAATACATTTTGTAAAGAAAATACGCAAATTCTCGACTGTCCTATGCTTACGAGTATTTTTAAGGATTAAAATCTCTTCATGATGCATAGTTTAAAAATACCTTTATTTAAAATCATTTGTAGAATATATAAATTGTTATGTTTCAAATATATTTAATGAAGTTCTTTTAATTATAATAGAGCTGACAAACATTGAATACCATACTTCTGACACCACTAATTAATTTTTATTAGTTATGCTTTGTGGGTTTGCTGCAATCATGCGCGTATTTACATATGGGCCAAATGGGCCATGGCCCAGGGCGGCAAATTTTAGGGGGCGGCAAAATTTTGAGGCAGTAAAATTCTGGAGGAAAAGTCGTAACAAGAAAGGTAACAAGAAAGCACTTTTTAGGTTGGGAAAAAAATCCAAAATTTCTGGTATTTTTTTAACTAAAAAAACGGAGGAAAGTTAGTACCACTTAAAAAAAACAAATCTCATATTTAATCTTGTAGTTAATATTTTATGTATTCAGAGAGCACAGGCTCAATTTTCTGCGTTCCATGTCAGTTATTTGGTGGAACTACTAAAATTGGTAAGGAAGGATTTGATGACTGGAAGCATGGCAGTGAAGCATTAACAAGCCATGAAAATTCCTCTGAACATGTCATACATGTGTGTTAGCTATGAAAATGAGAAGTTCAACTCTCGGAAGAATTGATAGACAACTTTTCTATCAAATTGATGAGGATAAGAAATATTGGAGGAATGTTTTACAACGAGTTGTTGCAGTGGTCCGGCCACTTGCATGTCATGGTTTACCTCAGTTTCCAGCATATTAAAAATGCATGATCTCGACATTGCAAACTGCAGAGGACAGTCGTATGATAACTCTCCCAACATGTCAGGGACTTACTCTGGCTTGCAAGCCAGAATAAAAGAAGCGTCCCCAGTAGCAGTTTACGTACCCTGCTCTGCACACTCATTAAATTTGATTGGACAGTGTGCAGCAAGTTGCTGTAAGGAAGCCATTGATTTTTTCGCATTTCTCCAAAATCTTTACGTGTTCTTCACTGCCTCCACTCACCGTTGGGAAATACTACAAAATCATTTTACCAAATCTGTAAATGTAATGCTAGAGAGCTTATCAGACACTCGATGGTCAGCCCGAGAAGAAGCGTGTAGGAGTCTCAATAAAGACTGGGAAGAGGTTATAGAGGTACTTATGTCCATTGAAGAAGATGAATCAGAAAAGCCTTGCACACGCAGTGAAGTATCAGGCTACCTCAATCAACTGCAACGCCTTGAAACTACAATTCTTTCTTTAATGTGGGGTGACATTCTGGAAAAGTTCAATGCTACTAGTAAACAGCTCCAAGCAGTTAACATTGATCTTGGTGTCATAGCAGAACTGTATGCATCATTGACATTCTATGTAAAAGATGCAAGAGACAACTTCGACTTTTATGAAGAAGTAGCAATTAAGAAATCATCTATTCGTGAATAGGAAGTTACAATGAAAAGAAAAAAGAAAAGAAAACTTCGAGTCGACGAAACTCTCGAAGGCAAGGTGGAATTAGATGGACGGAGGAACTTCTTCATTAATACTTATCTTGTGGTACTTGACAGATCATTGTCGGAATTAAACCATCGCAAAGATGTGTATGAAAACCTCCATGCACGGTTTGCATTTTTTACAAAAGTCACCACCTTGAATCCGACAGATATAACTGCCGATGCTATTAAGCTTTGGGAATTTTACAAGGATGACTTGGCGGAAGCATTTGTTAATGAGTGTCTTCATTTCCGTGGGTTTCTTCTGAATTTGGAGAAAACTCCTACCAACATTCTTGAGATGAGTGAGATGATCCAAGCAAAAGGATTAAAAGAAGTTTACCCATATGTTGATATTGCGTTCAGGATCTTCCTATGTACGCCGGCTTCCAACTGTTCTGCCGAAAGATCTTTTTCTGTACTGCGACGACTAAAGAACTACCTGTGGTCAGTGATGTCAGAAAATCGTCTCAACTCTTTAGCTATCCCTGGTATTGAATCGGAACTCGCGATAGCTCTTAGCTACTGTATACAGATCTCATTGACTCCTTCGCTGCTCAGCAATCTCGACGGAAACTACTTTGAATATTCGACAATGGTCGATTTCGTAACGAAACATAAAGATCGCAAAGATAACCTACAATGCATTTCTGTTCACACATTTAAGGGATTGTTATATATATATATATATATATATATATATCCCCGCAAGGGGGTTCTAAGCTCGTGCTCTTGAGTGCTCTTTGTCCTCGTTTGTACGTGCTTGTTCCTGGAGGTTTCACGTGCGCCCTCCCGGCCCTAGCACCCAAGGATGATGGGGCTCGACCCAGCAGTCCTTGTCATCCTTGGTCTTTTTCCACTTTGACTGTCCCCTCCACCCTTTCTTTTTCCTCTGTCTTTCCTCTCACTTTTTCTTTGTTTTTCCGCTGAGATATGCCCTTTTAAATAGAGGCGAATCAGTTCTTCCCGAACTTAAAAAAAAAAAAAATATATATACACACACACAGTGGTGGGCACCGTTAACCAAAAAGTTAACTTCGATAACGATAATCCGTTAACCCCAATTTTTAACTCCGATAACGATAATCCGATAATTTTACTACAAAGTTAACGGAAGTTAACGATAATCCGATAATTTTACTACAAAGTTAACGGAAGTTAACGATAATCCGTTAACGATAACTATTTCTTTACTAACATTTAAAAAAATCAAGGAAAAAAGCTTTAAAACCCATAAAAATGTTTATTTATGCAAAATCCAACAATAAATAGGTATTTAACTGTATTTTTATCAAGTTTTGCAACTTTTTTGCTTAATAATTTATTTTTTTATTTTTAATAAAAAATGTACTGATTACATGTTTTGAAACCCTTGTGACCACTAACCATTAACTAAATTTTAATTTACCAGAGAATTATTATGGCGGGAACTGAAAGGTAAAATTAAATTTTAGGCACATTTATTAAAGACTATGACACAATGTGCTGGTTGCCCTTCAGAAAGACCAACTTCTCAAAGTTAGGCCCAACTGCCAGTCTTGACCTCTTGGGCCTCCCCAACCTCCCCTTGCGAGATCTGGAAGCAGACTGAAGTTATGGCGGTTTGAATTCATTCGCGGAGCGGTGATCTTCCGTGAATGACTCCTCGCAGTTAACGTGTTAACGGACTTTAACAGACTAAATATCGAGTTATCGGAAGTTAACTGGTCCGATAACGATAAATGGAAATTAACTTCCGTTAATAGTCCGTTAAAAAAAGTTAACTTCGTTAATTAACTGTTATTGGATTAACGCTTTAGTGCCCAACACTGTGTGTGTATATATATATATATATATATGTGTGTGTGTGTATATATATATATATATATATATATATATACACAGTGTGTATATATATATATATATATATATATATATATATATATATATATATATACACTCGTGTGTGTGTATGTGTATATATATATATATATATATATATATATATATAATATAAAAACATCTTATATGTTAAGATATATTTTGCTAGAGTAAATGCCTAAACCATTTGACTGCATTTTACTGAAAACCCTGATATCAAATAACTATTTATTGCTAAATGGTAACTTCGTAAGTGTTCGAAGGGCGACTAAATCAGTATGGCCCTTGACGCCAGGAAACCTAAATCCGCTCCTGGCTACAATTGAATCTTGAGACAGACGAGACTATGTTCAACTCTCACAATTAGCAAATTAGCCAGTATGTATGTTAACTTTAACGAACATGAATGACCAATGCCTCACCATTCTTTCCTCTTATACAAGAAAGAACGAGTCGCACTTTCGTTCCAAATTTTTCTTCTCCCCTTTTGAGGCCTCGTAGAATGGCCTCGAGAATACCCTTAGCAGTAACTGAAGTATCTGAAAATAATTAACAAGTTAGTAGGTTCATATAGGCCTAAATATTCTTATACGAGGTCCAGTCAATAAATTCGCGGACTAGCCATTACTGTGTTTTTAATTAAACATTTCCTCGAATTTATTGACTGGCCCACGTATAACATTTGTTGAGTTATGCAATGCTTACAATTACACGTCAAAAAAAGGCAAATAAATTTTTAATTTTATTAGGACTGTTCTCAAGGAAGGTTACGTCATTTCGCAATATCGAAATGAAAACTTTGGTTGTGTAATTAAAGATTTACGTGAATGTTGTTTATCGATATTCCGACAAATAACGAAGTTTTACGACCAAAAGGAGTTAATGAATTCCTGTATAAAATTGTTTTTGACTTGGATGCATATGACAGCACATAAGTCTTTAATAAGATTCATTGTAATATTAACGCAAAATGTCGAATGTTAACTCTGTTTAACGCCAACGTCTCGTGTGAACGTTTTTTAAACTTTACGGCAGAAAAGGTATAAAATGAATGCTTGCAAGCACGTTCTGAATATATTAGCTGAATAATTTAATATATTCAGAAAGTGCTTGCGAGCATTCATTTAGAATAAGGCCACATTTGGAAAAAATGTCAAAGGTATATACAGTATACTGCACCTATATAGGAAAGATATGGTCTTACCCAGGGCCGTACAAACCTGTGATGGCGCCCTGTGCAAGGCATTCCTTATGCGCCCCCTCACCCCCATTAAATTCGGAACATATACAAATTGATTATGATATAAATACATAATTACATAATTAAAATACATAATTAATACATAATACATAAACAATACATAAGACATAAACAATACATTATACATAATTAATACATAAGACATAAACAATACATAATACATAATTAATAGACTACATAATACATAAACAATACATAATACATAATTAACACATAATACATAAACAATACATAATACATAATTAATACATAATACATAAACAATATATAATACATAATTAATACATAATACATAATTAAAAATCCAAATTTCATTCTACGTGGTAGCTCTAAGACCAACAACTTGGCGCCTCACCCCCACCCACACGTCGGCGCCATGGGCGGTCACACCGCTCGCCCCTGCCTTGGTACGGCCTTGGTTTTACCAATGTACAATTTAATATTAATATTCGTATACATAATGTCTGCGACCCAAACAAAATTCAATTAATTTCACGCATTTCAAAATATTATGCGCCTTCTTACCTTTTCCCTTTATGCCTTCATCTAGTTGAGGATTTTCTCCATTTACTGAATTATTTAGTGATGGAAGAAACATATGAGGGCAAATTCTTGCTTCGCAATAGGCAACACTCTGAACAGATTGGTCTTCCACAAACTCATAGGAAAACCGCTCAATGGCTTCTAAGTCTCCCCTTGCAAGAAGAATTTTTATATAAGAATTTAAATTCAATATACAGAAAACTTTCTTTTTATTAACATTGTAATTATTGATATAATTTAGTGACATGCTTCACGTACTGATCAGGAGTATTTCATTCCGTAATTGGTAAAATGAAAAGTTTTCATTGAAATAATGCTCGTGTACATAATTTAGATCGTAATAGTAATAATGATAAGGTTTAAAATGATTGTTTATACATAGCTGTTTTTTGCGAAGCTTTAATCCTCACTGATGATAAAATTACAAAGTACAGCTTGAGAACCTTTTCAATTGTAAAAATACTCAAAAGTTTTGCGAGTCCTCAGAAGTAGTTTCATGGTGCTAGAAATAGCCTTTTATGAGTCTTTTAAGTGTGTTTCATAGCCCTTTAACACTCTTTAAAGTGTTTTTTTATAGGATTGTTGAAGAGTGAATCTTTCATTTAGTTAAGACTTTAAAATTTCTTATTTCGAGGTTCTTTCAATAATCGTATTAGAATTCTTTAAAATCATTGTTAAAAAAATTCTTTGAAGAATATATTAGCAATTGTTTAGTCTTATGCATATTTTTAACTAACCCACAAATTTTGAGACTGAATGTAATTATATCCCTCAGAATTAAATGATTTGATTAAATTTTCATTATAAAAATCTGCAAATGCGTTTATTTTATTTTCTCATTATTCTGCCTTAAAGCTCAGTCTATCTCCTATGTCTAATCAATCATGTATGTACATTTTTAAGCCACATTAGTGTTTCATAACTGAGAAATTAGTTACGTGACTACGGGTGGGAAAAGAAAGAACGTCTTTCATAGCGGACAAGCTTGCAGTTTCTACTATTTAAAGGAGACAGAAATGCTTATTGCGTATACATTTAAAAACATTTAATTCATTTGAAAATGCATTTTAATACTGATATTATAGGCCCTTCATGCAGCACTTCAGCATTATTATTTAGCTGTTTCTAACTTACTACAAAAAAGTTTCTTATGGTCTTACTTAAAGGCAGGCATGTATATGGCGAATGCTTGTAGAAACAGAAGAAGATTGTCAGGTTCTTTAATTTGGAGACTCTCCTTTAGCTCCCGCAGAGAGCCATCCCCTGGGAGTTGAAGTTGTTTCCTCCTGCAATCCACTTCAAATTTAATTCCACATTTGTCAGCAAAAATAAATGTTGGAATATCCGTTTATCACAGCATAAAATAATTTTTAAAAATCGTGTAGGTCTAGCAAACAACAAGGTATATCAGGGAGTCTAGCAAAGCAGTGTGCATACGGCTTGTATGGATGAAGCTGTCTATATAGCCAAGCCTATAAATAATTAGCCCACGATAATGCAATACTTTACGAGATACACACACAACAAATAGCTACTAACAGGCTGGACAAAGTTCTGAGTACACTCAAGGTTTAAGACTATCCCCACATATAACATTATTTAAGAATTGGTTAGGCCAGTACTTCGAAAATTATATTAAAACGTAATCCTGCAGGAGCTTGTTTAAACATTTACTCCTACCCTTAGTCTTCTCCTCCACTTTAGAGAGACGTCTCTGGTTGATTGTGCCCCACATAGCATGGTCAACCATCGAAGAACTCATTTTTTGATCACTTGCCTCATAAATACCTCTAAGTGGGAGACTCTTGAATTCGCCGAAGCAACAGCGGGTGATCACCCATGAAAAACTTTCATACTCCATAAGGGACAAGTACACGGGGATAGATACAGCAACTAAACCTCCCGTTGACATTCCTTGCACAGCACCGCGAAGTACGAACGACTCGGTATATCACTTGCCACATAAACACCTTTCAAGTTGAAATTCGGCAACATTCAAGTAGTTTGCAGATACATACACATGGCAGACATCCACTTACAGAAAAACACTCGCACACTTGCCTGCCTTGTAAATAAACTAAATAAGTATTTTGTAGAAATACACAAGTTCCTACTGAACAAAACACTACATAAAAAATGCATGGCATGGATTAGATGAGGTTGCGTTTCTGCCGTCACTTATTTCTGTTTTCGCTTCCTTCTCTTGGCTGACTGGGTGCATGTGAAGGGTGAGGGTATGGTGTGAAAATAGGATTTCCATTCTCAATTCCTGTTTCAATACCTTTCCTGTAGAAGCATTTCATCATCTTGACGGCGTGATGGCTTTGCACGTACATGGGTGTAGACATGGAGAATTTGCGTAATCCTTTTGAGACTAGCCTGGAATGGGCCATGGGGTATGCATAGCGTAATTGTAGATCTCGTTTATATATTTTCCTCTTTGCTGTAAAATTTCTTTGGTTGCTTTTCCAGGTTCAAGGTATTTTCTTCAATCTTCTTCCATACCCGCCTCTGGCGGAGAGGGAGCGGAAGGTGGGGAGAGATCCTTATACTTTTTATCTAGTTTTCTATGACTGTTAGAATAATTAAAAATTAACTAGTTTAATAACAGGGACCCCCCCCCCCCCCCCCCGAGTGGACCGAAAGGTCTATGAGGCTTCCTCTTGTCCTTGTAACTCTTTGTAACTCCTTGTAACATGCCACAATTTAAACTTTCAATGTATTATGGTCAAGTGCCTTTCTGGACACCCTGTTTAACACGATGTTAAAAAGAGTTCATTGTGGACACCGAACGTATCCCTCCTCAATTCCACTCCCAGATTCCAATAGAGAGAAAGTGCATTTTATCAATAGGCCGAGGCTACAGTATACAGGGTGGGGCAAAAGTCAGGACACATGGGAACTATGCTTTTCAATACAAATATATGTGTATATTTGCATCGAAAAAGTATAGTTCCTATGTCTGCTGACCTCTACCCCACCCCTCCCCACTGTATAAGCAGTCATAAGGTCCAGGGAATAAAATTCATATATATATGTATATATATCGTATTGTGTATATATATATATATATATATATATATATTATGTAGGCTAAGGAAAAGGATTCGCAACTCCGTTCAAGATAATGATCGATCACGACACCGTAATTTTTATCTACATCTTCCAAAGAAGAGATCAAAATAACATGAGGGAGAGTGGCGTTCTCTCTCTCTCTCTCTCTCTCTCTCTCTCTCTCTCTCTCTCTCTTATATATAAATATATATCCTATATATCCTTTATCTCCTTTTGATAAAATTTTAGTTTTAAATTAATTACTATGCAAAAGCATGCACGTGAAATAGAATTTGGGGTACATTTAGAATAAAAATTAATTCAGAAGTGGATTCGGAATTGAACATTTCTATGCGACTGGAATCATCGTTAAAGACTTTAATCATTGGAATCATTGTTAATTAAAGATTTTAATCAACGTATCGTAAGTAAAGTTAAAATCGAACAATCTCTCGTAACACAAATCCATATATAGGAGAAAGTAGTTTCCCTCTGAATTATTATTTTTTTCAAGTAATTCTATTTACACAACAATAATTGAGAAACGCGGATTGGAACTTTCAAGGATAGGAATAGAAACCAATGAGTATGTATACATTTCATTTATAAATTTACATTAAAATCAAGTAATAAAATTAAAGTACATTTAATATTTTATATAATATAAAGTCCATATCATAAGTAAAATGCAGTGTATGGATGTACTCAATACCGAAAGTTTTCCCCATCAAAAGGAATGTGTAAACAGATGCCTATATTTTCAATTTTTGCTTCTGAACGTGTCTCTGAATGTTAGAAAATCTAAAAGAGGAAGAGCCTTTGTTATCCCAAAGCCATACAATGACTGGGCTGATTAATGCAGCATTGCTTGTATATATTAGGTTAAGGTATATAGTGTATATCCATCTCATAATTGTAATGTTAATGAAAAATTGTTATTTATTTTAGAACCAACTTTTTTGGGCTCTTGTGGCATATTTTTTTTTGGATGCTGGCAGCGTCCTTTCTACTCTTTTGTTGAAAGTAGCACTGACAGGGCCTGGTCTTATAGAGAGCCCTCTTGCAATTCAGTTTGGTAGTTGTACCGTGCAATAGTGCAGGTTGTGTTGTTGTTGCAAAGTTTACAGAGAAGACCATAACTAGTGCCCCCCCTTCTTTTTTATTTATGCTAAGACCTAAAATAGGCCCGCGTCGAGTCGACATCCCTAAGGTAGGACCGAATAGGACCCCCCCCCCCGGTCCCTAGAGTCTGCTTTAGTCTACTTTAACTTAGACTATAAGTTAAGGTAACCCTTCAGAGCTTGGCCGTGCAAGGCTCAGCTGGGATTCCGAACCCAAGCAAACAAAAACTAACATGTGAAACTTGCCTCTGCACGTATGAGGGGTGATCAAACATTTCCCAGTGTAACTATACTTTGTCATACGAAAATGAATTAAGGTGCATTCAAAAAAATATGCTAAAGAGTTTATAAGTACTTGAGATTTCTTCATCAAGCCAAAAAAAAAATAAGTGTAACAATTCCTTAACTGAAACTGGAGTACATGTACATCTAAACAAAACAACGAAAAGTACTCATGGAATTTACCTTAAGAGTGAAGAAAAACATATTTGTAAAAGACCTTACAAACCACTGTTGTAAAGAAAACCTAATGAAAACTTACGCACATATTCAGAATCGGGTTCTAATTTGCATAATACCTGCGCTCATGTATTTTTAATTCTACTTAAAATCGTCTATGGCTATCAGGCGTAATCTTTATACCTTTGTATTCACCTTTAAATTACAAATTTACTTGTCAGTAAAATAAAAATAGGTAAACACTAATTTTAAACTGAAGCAAAACTTTGATGGGACTTTCATATAGTTTATTCATTAAAAAAATATGAGTATTAGCAGGTACAGTTGCGGGAAAATGAGAAACAATACACGTATATTTAAAAAACTCGGAAAGAATTTATAACTGAATGGGTAATAGCTTTATGTTATGATTTCGCTGCTTTATGATTGGTACCGAGTACACTGGCCTTTCCACAAAATAAAAAATCCCACTCTCAACCTAATTCTCATTTTACTACTCCCGTTTATACATGACAAAGAGTGAAATAAGTGTATTATAAATGTTTTATATACAGTATATTATATATACTGTTTGGCGCAATTTAAATGCAAATAGGATTTACCCTTCAAAATAGAATATTATATTTACTTGTTTCCTTTTATTTAATAAACAAAGATAACTGATAACTCGATATTCAATCTGAACATGGAGCCTCCTTCCCCTATTTCAAATAATAAACTTTAGTTTGCTCTTTGAAATGGGGAAAGAGTGTTTTATTACATTTTTAAAACGGCGCTTATCTAATGCTGTTTACTTTAGCTGCTAAGGGAATTTTTAACTATTTGATATACCTGAAATTTAATACGTGAAGACGAAAGTATAAGGATAGCCATTGGTAACAGTTAGTAGGCCATTTTAAGCAAAATTACTGTAGATACAAATGAGCAGAAGTCAGAGTTGTAAAGTAATGCAAGTAGCTGAATTGCTGGCAATTAATTACGTTTTGACTTTTGAGAAATTGATTACTAATTTTAATTACTTAAGTCTAGTAGTTGTACTTGTAATTTAATTAAAATTTTAATGTAATTAATTCAAAATTAATTAAATTTTTAATTACTTTCTTATGTATTATGCCAGTGAGGGAGACGATATGAGATAAGAATTCAAAGTCTTGGAGTACATTTGACAACACTATTCCAGTCTAACGTTCCAATTACCATTTTCAGCTACTCATTGAAAGCAGCTGTCGATATACAGTATTTTGTTAGATCACTGTTTACGAGTTAATAACAAAAACGAAAAATTGGAAATGAATGAGAAAGAAACACACGTAGTTAGTTCTGGTTCCCCTTTCCCTTGGCCTCGTGTGTAACGCGAGTGTTTTGAGAGGGTGAGAAAGGAGATAATATTTTCACTTTTCTTTACCAATAATAAATAATTATTGAAAATGTAGTCAATCATTAGTTTCCGTAAATTATTTCATCATAACTTTGCATTAAAAAATAGGGACATCTTTTCATTTACAGTCTGATCATAAAGTAAAACGTTGTCGACTCCATATTTCAGTTCATTTTTTGGGATCAAATTAGTAAGTGAACGGATAATTTTGCTCATACAGAAGATCACTGGATACGACTTAATTCAAAGAAATGAGTGCTTCTTGCCACGACAAATTATTTACCTTTAGTCACAAGATATTAAATAAGTAATTGGAAAGTAATTTAATTACTTGACAAAGAAATAATTAATTTAATTACCTTAAGATCAAAGTAGTTAATTTGTAATTACCTTTAATTACTATTTAAAAGTAATTTTTACAATCCTGGCAGACGTATTATATAAAATTAACGGATAACGCTGAATTTGGGCGTAAATTTTTAATAGCGTTAATTATTTGCAAAATTAAATAATTTATAAAGTAATTTTAAAATATTTACACATCTCTTCCCTCTTAAAAGAAAAATGCCACGAGTTCTTTTCGAGGTCTGAAGACAGATTTTCTTGGATCCTGCATGCAGAAATGGAAGAGGTCTTACCGCATTATTTCCCAAATGGTTTCTGGTCTGATGGTTCCCTCCATATGAATGTGGAGTTCGACCTTTAAAATAGCAGAAATAAATAAATAAGTAAATAAGAATAATAATAATTGTACTATTTTGTGGGATTTATATCCTACCAATAAAGTTTATCATTATCATCATTATCATCATCAATACTACTAATAATAATATTACGTTTAGCGTTAAATTGTATTTAAATATTGTTTTGTAATTCATCGGTATAAAAGAAATTTCAGGTTTCTTCCCACCCAGTCATTCTATTTCATTCCTCGGGCAAAAAATGAGAAATTCGGGATAATTTCAAAGAAGGCAATTTTCAAATAGATTCCTTCTCATTTCCACTCAAGTATATTTTCACCTTAAGTTAGATTTTTCATAGAGAATCCAAAATCTCGAGTCCAAAATTGTGACACTGGTTCTTTTTACCCTTTTTCCAAATCAAAAAACTTTTCTCACATATGGAATTCTTTCTTTGAACATTCTCATTGCGGACCTCGGATGAGAGGTCTAGTTGCTATAATCTATGGTGTCAATTTCTGTAAGCGAGTTATCATACCACCCGTACGAGAATTATGGTACTCGGCTAATAATTATCGTGCTACGATTTAGATTCCGTAATTGCGATAAAATATGACGCATAATAAGTAGACATCAGAGTAAATAAAGATTAATTCTTACTCGCTGTCATTCCTTTTCTCATTAAGTCTGCAAATTAGAATGCCCGAAGTAAAAATTCCAAATTTGAGAACGAGTTTCTTGGGTTGGGAAAGGTTGTAAAAACGGAGGGTGATGCAGTTGTGAGTCGAGGTGAATTTTCTATGAAAAATCTAACTTAAAGTGGAAGATCTACAGATCTACAGAAGCTAAGGCTAACAAGGATCCTAAAATCCACTCTAGGGTTAGCCCGAGAGAAAGGAAAGAGAAGGGGGTTAAAAACGGAGAGTAAGTGGCAAAACCTATCATTCGTGGGTCAACATTCATTCAGAAAAAGATAAAGAAAGACCCCATCATCATCCGCCGGCCACTGCCGACAAGTCGGAAAAATAGTCGAAGAGAATAGGAAAGGGGTGAAAGATGAAAAGAAGTAAAATAAGAACGCTTACAAACCATGCAAACACAGTCTTAACTCACTGTCATACCATGCAAACTACAGACATGCAAGTAGAGAGGATAAAAAAAAAAAAGTAGGTAGAGTATAACAAACGGTGGGTTAGTTTACGCTACGAGCTACATCTACGTTCGTGTTAGTTTAATTTTTTTTTTTTAATAATTTTATTGCTGCATCACACGCTGGCATGTCACAAGCTGGCATTATCGTCAACAGACTCATCCTCGACCACCACCCCCAGAGCTCCTGTTGCTAATTGTTTTTTATTTTAAACAACGTTAATATTTTTAAAATGCCTATCTAAACGGTTCTTAAACATATTAACGCTGGTAGAGTTCACGACTGCGCGGGAAGATTATTCCATTTATCAATTACTTTAAACGTAAAGAAGTTTTTAGCGATATTAGTAATGAAACGTCTGCCACGCAACTTAAATCCGTTATTACGAGTATTGCTATTATCGAAAGTGAACAGTTTGTCAAAATTTACGTTATCGATGTTATTAACGATTTTGAAAACTTCAATAAGCTCCCCCCTTAATCTCCTAGTTTCGAGTGAATGCAAGTCTAACTCTTTAATCCTATCTTCATAAGGCTTGTTGCGCAATGACGGAATTAGTTTCGTGGCACGACGCTGAACCCTTTCTAACCTATCAATATCCTCACGCAAATACGGGCACCAAAACTGAACGGCATATTCTAAATGAGGCCTGACTAGGGACTTGTAAAGGGGCAAATAATATCCTTCGATTTAAATTCGAAATTACGCGCTATGAAGCCTAACATCCTATTAGCTTTTGCGCAAGACTCCAGGCACTGGTTCCTAACTTTTAAATCCTTAGATACGCGTACGCCTAAATCTACTTCCTCGTCAACGCTCGCTAACTCTCTATCATCCATCGTGTACGTGTAATTATTGTTACGAGAACCTATATGCAAAACTTTACATTTGTCTACGTTAAATTGCATCTGCCACTTATCCGTCCACTCCATAATCCTATTTACATCGTCTTGGAGCCTATTTCTATCGTCCTCGTTAACAACCTTACCGCCTATTTTAGTATCGTCCGCGAATTTTGACACGTTACTAGTCAATCCTACATCTATGTCGTTAATGTAAATTACGAATAGCAATGGGCCTAACACTGAACCCTGTGGGACACCGCTACCTACATCCAACCACCCCGATTCACTACCATTAACAACGACCCTCTGTCTCCTAGCACGAAGCCATTCCTCTAACCAGTTAGCTACCTGACCGCGTATACCGTGCGCTTTAACCTTCGCAATTAATCTTCTATGCGGAACTGTATCGAACGCCTTTTTAAAATCTAAATAAATAACGTCAGCCGCTCTATGCCTATCGTATTCGCGCACTATTTCGTTATAAAATTCTAACAAATTAGTTAAACAAGATCTATGGCGTCGAAACCCATGCTGACTACTATTAATCAAATCTCTACTTTCTAAGTGATCGATGATACGATCCCTAACTACGGATTCCAAAAGTTTACCGACAATTGACGTTAAGCTAATGGGCCTATAATTGCTAGCTACTGTGCGGTCGCCTTTTTTAAAAATAGGCGTGACGTTAGCTAATTTGAAGTCTTCAGGAATAATCCCCGTTTCGAGTGACTGATTAAAAATCTTCGTTAAGGGGCCTACGATAACGTCTTTCAAATCTTTCAAATGTCTGGGATAAAAAGCGTCAGGGCCTGGAGCCTTGCTAACTTTTAGCCTATCGATATAATGCGCAATCTCACCCTCGTAAACAGTTATTTCATCCAAAATAGTCTCGCTACTAAATGGAACGATATCGTCCACGTCGGGGACATTATTTACGTCTTCTACGGTAAAAACTGTCGCAAAAAAGTTATTGAAAATACCCGCCATCGCCTGAGCGTCAGAAGCCAAAGCGCCGTTAACATCCACTAGAGGGCCTATGTTATCTTTTATCGGCTTACGATTATTGACGTATTCAAAAAACTTTTTTGGATTATGTTTACTATCCGCAGCTATAAGTATCTCTAAATTACGCTTAGCATTCCTAACTGATCTTTTAACCTGACGTCTAAGCTCGATATATCTATTAAAGTTAGCTGCCGTGCCATTGCGCTTATTAAGTCTATACGCTCTGTTACGCTCGTTTATGAACTCGCCTATTTCCCTAGTCCACCACTTGGGCCTACCATGATTTCTAGCGCGCTTGGGCCTACGAGGAATAAACTCCCTTTCAATATTCATAAAACTTTCTTTAAACGCCTCCAATGCAAATTTGTGTCATTACCCATAAATAAGTTATCCCAGTCCACTACTCTCATCCTATCCGCAAAACTATCAAAATTAGCCCTACGAAAATCAGGGACTTCTATTACGTTACTATCCTTAGTGTTTTCTATCAATAACTTAAACCTAAGAATTTGATGATCACTACATCCTAAACTCTCGCCTACTTCTAAACCTTCGACTATATTTTCGCCGTTCGTCATCACCAAATCTAAAATATTGTCACCGCGCGTTGGTTCGGTAACCATCTGTCGTAAAAAATTATCTTCCATGAACTCAATCAATCTCAAACCCTCCTCATTACCAGTAAAAGTCTCGTAATTAACATTAGGGCAGTTAAAGTCTCCGACAATTATACTATTCCGATTGTCAATAAAGTTACCAAGAAGTGAGTAAAATCTAGTATCGGTATCGAGGGGTTGAACGGGAGGTCTATAAACAACAACAAAATTAAAACTAATACTACGCGCCCTAACTTCAACGCATATCGCATTAATTGCTGCCGGAAAATCTATCTTAACCTCGATAGCCCTAAGGGAATTACGAATGTACAGCAAAACGCCGCCACCAACCTATGTAACCTATCATTAGTAAAGAGTTTAAAACCCGGTATATCAAGTTCCCCCAACAAGTCCCGAGTCACGGTATTTAACCACGTTTCAGTGATAGCAACTATATCGTAGTTGCCGGAATAAATTATCGCCTTAAATTCGTTTAATTTATTTCTAATACTACGCGTTACAATAAAAGACGTTTAAGTTATTTTTTACCACGGGCCGCGTTTTAAACTATTTTTCACGTCGGGCCCGCGTTCCCCGGACCCACAACGTTTAAAGAAGGCTTCGACCTATACAGCTTTCGTACGTTTTCGTCAATTAACCTACCTAGCCTAGCATTACCTATTTCATTAAAATGCACCCCATCTTTTATAAAAAGGCTAGGATCACTGAATTCTGACCACAGCTTTACGAAGGGTACATTTTCCTCAGCACAAATCTCTTCTAATTTAGTATTAAAAAATATGTTTTAGACGTAATCCTAAGACCCAAACCGTGCCTAGGGGTAATACCTAGAACTAAAGACCTATCTGACCTCGCCTTTAGGGACCTAATTAACCCCCTATATCTCTCCAAAAGGTCAGGCACTCTCGTATCGGGCCTATACGAGTCGTTGCCCCTACCATCGTCACCAACATCGAGTGACGGGAGGCAACGTCAATCCTATCCACTTCGTCTCTAACTCTGTCAACCCTGGCCCCTGGGAGACAGACCCTCCTCCTCTTGGTTGGATGCCGTTCAACGAACTCTTTGTCCATATGGCGCACTAAAGAGTCCCCAATTAAAATAGTTTCCCCCTCATTCACGTCCCTTTCCAAATGGGCGAAAGGGTTCGAAACCTCGATAGGGGGGGATTCCTATCACCTAACGTACGCGGCCTAGCTCCACCCTTAACTTCTCTAAATCCCTCCCCATCTACTAATCTCGGACCAACCTTAACCCCTTCCTCAACTCTATCCAACCTTCCCGACAAGCTACCTAAACTAGAAACTAGGTTACGCACCTCACCCTTCAAATTACTAACGTCTTCAACGTTAGTATTGGTTCGGCTTTCGTCAACCGTAGCCCTACCCCTGCCCTCATCAAGCGTTGCAAGTCTTTCCGTTACCTCACGTACACTGCGTTTTATGTCAACTATTTCCTCCAAACTCGCAAAAGAAACAAACTGATCTCTCGGTAATCGCCATAGGACCGCCGTTATAATCTTTAAATCCGAATACCACCGGTTTACCCCACACCTAACACACGACGCTTTCTGCGACGGCATCGCGCAGTTAAAAATTAGTTTATAACCGTCACAAGTTTAAGTTAAATTAAGCCGGCACGCTATGAAAACTTCTAAATCGCTAAAAACCACTAATATTCAATTACTTAACTATAACAATGTGAATATAAACGCAAGTATATAAAATTCAAAACTTTCCAAAAGTAAAGTTATTAGCAATATGCAAAAGTAGAGCATTATCAGAGAGCTCAGGAAATGCGTCCGTTCAGTACAGAGTCTGGCTGACGATAACAGAAGATAACAGTAATCTGGCACTGACTAATGCTGAGAGGGTACTTTTTATTATGAAAAATCTAAAACTTCTTAATTTTGATTAATAAAGTTCTTAAATTCTAAAAATGAGTCGAACAATTAATGGATAGTACAAAATATGTATTTTTATAACAAATATGTGGATTTTTAAGAAGCCAATATTAAGACCAACCTTGATAAGGTTGTGAATTTTAAGACAGGTTTTTTTTTTTTTTGTTTTTTGTCAAACTGTCATAAATTTCTGAAGTCTGAGGGTTTTTTTTGTTAAAATATTTATACCTAAAAAGCACAATGAAGCAAAAAAAAATAATAATAAAAAATTGCGCTTTCAACCAAGAATAAATAAAAAGACCAACAAATATTATGAACAACCAAGTTTATCCCTAGCTTAAGAAGATTGGAATACAGGGAAAGATTAAAGGAACTGGGTATGTTTAGTTTTGAGAGACATTGATTGAGGGGAGATATGATTCAGATGTTCAAAATGTTTTCAGGTTTGGACAATTTAGATGTAAGTAACTTTTTCTTATTAGAGTCTGATGGAAAAACTCGAGGGCATAATAAGAAAATTAGAAAACAGACTTGTAGACTGGATCTACAAAAATACTTTTTCAATTATAGCGTAGTAGATTTTTTTAAATGACTTGCCATATGATATGGTAAATAGTAGCTCCTTCGTTTTAAGAAAAATTTAGACGCTTTCATGAATGAAAGAGATAGTTTGTAAATTGTAAATAGTATATATTTTTATGTTAATTAGTTGACTTGAGATTGATATTTTGCAAAATTTTATTAGCTATAAAATATAGCTTGTGACTTGAATAATCTCGATAGGCCCAAGTGGCCTCTTGTTTTCCAAATTAAATATAAAGTAATGTAATGTTACTGTTGCTTCAGCATCACGTATTTCAGATAATTAATTAAAAATATATACGTCGTGTGTGCACTTCATGCAAGGAAAGTATTTTGGTGTAGCGAATAGGCCTTGGTTTCAGTATGCTGATACATGCTACCAACGTGTCCTGGATATTAGGTTAGGTTAAATTAGTGCAGGTTAGGCCTAGTTATGTTACACCAGGTTAGGTGTTGACACATCCGTATTTAAGACCAATCAAAGTCTTTATTGTGTATCTACGTGTATGTAAATTAAACACGAAACTCAGGCTATACAATACGAATGTAGCGTCTCAATTTGGCAGACATAAAACATTTAATTAATTATATTGTCGCAGCACAACTTTTGCAGCGTGTCCTTTTCAATGCACAACAGTGTAAGATCTAATGTTCTTTGTTTTGATGTCGTGCTTCTGAGATGGTTTTTTAATCTGCACAAAACACTAAATGATCGTTTAGCGCTGGATATGCTAATTGACAATGTAACAAAAAGTCGGAAAAGTAGCTCTGCATTTGGAAATACATTACCAATCCACTAGCTAACAAGATATTCCAGTTAGCCCAAAATGCCGCGGTCAAGACAGGCATTATCTTGAGCAAAGTAGATATCCTTTAACTGCACTAATTCATCAGTTAAACCAGGTGATAGAAATTTGAATTTTTCACATAAACCCTTGGACTTCTGCATGATATCAGCTGCTGGAATGGATTTATATTGCGATAGACACAAGAAACCAAAGCAATCAGTCACTTCCTGTAGCCTTTTTATATAGTATGTTCAGTCAACTCAGTTGTCATTCCATCAACAGTTTCATAAATCACATATACCTTGAAACGTGTTGCAATATCAACAACATATTCATCTTCTGACGATTCACCAGCCATTCGTTTCTTCCTACGAACTTTTGTTTCTGAACTTTCTGGAAAACTCATCTCCTTTTCATCCATTTCTGACTGCATCCATTTTGAGCATACCGCTTACTTAATATCACTGAATATGCTGTCGGACCTTAATGACTGTAATTTTTCTTAGCTCTTTCGGGAGGGGCTAATATATATATATATATATATATATATATATATATATATATATATATGCTACAAACCCACAAAGAAAAGAAAAATGATTCCAAGGCCTTTCGTGTATTTATCATAGAAGTATACCTCGTCAGGGAATGTACTTCTGAATACACGAAAGGCATCGGAATCATTTTTCTTTTTCCTTGTGGGTTTGTATCATTTATTAATTTATATTCAAGTGTGTAAATGAGTAAAAACACACTCCTAAATGCATTACAATAATTAAACATGTGCTGAAGGTACTTGGCATGGCGTACTTACTCATAAGTAATGCATAGAAATATCAAACCTATGATTTTATTTCGGGGGCATCAGAAGCCCCCTGTAGCCCTCCCCCCTGTCTACGTCCCTGCCATTCCAGAAAACTAAAGTTAGTAAAAACTCAGAATTTAAGTTTCGAAGCAGAGCTGTTGCTGTTGAGACTTATACATTATCATGCTTTAACTCTATAAAGTCTTCTAAACAGCTGACAACATTTCCGAAATTCATAAGTGCAGTTGTTTTTCTTGCTCTAGCTGACCATCTTGTTATTGACAGACCTTTCAACATAGTTCCCCGATTTTTTTTTCTTAAAATTAGGCCTATGATCGAGTTCACTTGTGTCATCATCTTCATCTTCGTCTGTAAGAATTTCATCAAGAATTTGAGCATTTGGTTCATTGGTACTACAATTGTAATTGTGGAGAATCAGCTAAGAAAATGTAACAGCTTTAAATTATTTCAAAGAAATTCAGGACTTGAACTGATGCATATTTTTCAGCAGCACGACTAAGCAAGCACTAAGTTGGTGAGATGGGCAGTGCACATATGGAGCATATGATTTGCAGTTTTCAGTACTAATTTTTTCACGTAACAATGTGTGAACACCACCATCCTCACCACTCATAAAGCTGGTGCCATTATATGCTTGTCTAACTATGTTCTGTGTGCACATATATCGTTTGAAGGAATTAAGCAAAGCTGACACAAAAGTACGTGCTGCGTGATCTTTTAAGTTAAAATATTCAAGAAATACTTCCTTGACTTTAACTATGTTGTCTGAATAGTTCAGAGAAACATAAAGAATCATCAAAGCTACTTGATCTGTTTTTGAAATATTAGTGATATTATCTGCTATAATAGTCCACAGAACAGACTTCATAATATCTGCTAAACTCTCATCTCTGACAAAAGTAGCTAGAAGTCTGACTTGCTTTTCCATAATAGGTGGACTCAGATACTTTATTTTGTTCTGAGATTGTAAGTGTTCCAGGTTCCAGAAATTGCTTGCTTGATCCTGAGGATCAGCACACGTTTCCGGTGCAGAGCCTCTACACTGTATCTCTTATTATGTACTTAAACCTTTACTGTCAACAGAGTCTTCTTCTAATTTCCATTATTTTTACAATATAATTTTTGATACTTTCTGTTTTTTTTATATTCTCTACTCCCATCATCTCCCCCACCATGTTTCTTAGTTTTTCACAATGAAATAAGTGTTCTGTCGCATCATTCTCTCTCCTGCATACTTCACACTTCATGTCTTTATATTTTCCTTTATAGTTTTCTTTCACCTCTACCATAGTTAATCGGATTTCCATTATAATCTTCATATCCTTTTCTTTCATATTTTCAATATATGATTTTCTTTTAAATTCATCAATGAATCTTAGTTTTTTTCATTTTAGTTTTCCTCTTTATTAGTTCTTCCTGTAAATATTCACTAATTTTTTTGTCCTACACTTTTCTTTAATTCACTTTTTTTCATAATTTTCAAGTCCTCTAATGTTACTATATAATTTACACATTTCTGCCACTTCCTTTGCCCAACATCCTAGGTATGGATTTTTCAACTGATCTTTGGTTATCATTTTAATTAATCTATCTTTATTTGAGTTTAATATATTGTTCATTAGCATTATCTTCTTGTATCCAATTTTTTCTTTGACTGGCCACACTCCTAATTCAGCTAATAATCCCCAATATGGGGTACTACATTTCATTCCTGTTATTTCCCTTAGAATTCTTCCCTGCATTTGTTCCACTTCTTCAATATCCTTTGTCCTTGTTCTCGTCCATATTTCCATTCCATAAAATATTGTAGGTACTATTATGGTTTCATACAATTTTATTTTCACCTTCATTGACCAATGGCCTACTGTAGCTGGATCTCCATATCTCTTTAGATCTGCTATCATGAAATTTATCTTACTTTTCTTCTTTTCTATATGTGTTTGGTGATCACCTCTGCTATTGAACCATTATACCAAATACTTGTATTCTTGCACTTGTTCTATACTTCCCATTTTCACTTTGTTAATTGTTCTCACTTCAGGTACTTTTCTTCTCATCACATTTATTGTCATTACTGCTGATTTCTCTTTTTTATTATTAAATGTAAATTTTTTTAGTATTTCCATTGATCTACAATTACTAATTGCTTTTTCTATTACTCCCAAGTTACTTGATGCCTGCATTATATCATCCATAAATATACATGATTGAATTTCTATTTCCCTTATTCTTGTCAGGCATTTACCCATATTATTTACTCTATCTGTGTCCACTGAGCACAGTGTGGGTCCCAGAGACGTGCCTTGTTTGACTACCTCTTTTATATTTCTTGGTCTTGTGTCACCTAAAGGTGTTTTTATTTGTATTGTGCCATTTTTGTTTAAGTTGTATATTAGTAGTGCTTCTTCCGGGCCTACTACTTTTGATGCTTCTTTGATGCAGTTCTTCAACTCTAGCTTGTCAAAACATTTTACAGCATACCCAAACCAAACATAAGTATTGTTACCTAGATATTTATTATAGTCAATTATTGCATTCAACGTTAACACTGTATGTGGTCTATTGTTGATTTCCCTTCTATTCCTCCATATTAGTACATACTTAATCCCCGATTCCAGTCACTTCTCTTCTTATTTAGTCTAGCTTTCTCAAAAATTTACTAACTATACTTGTTATGAATATCCCCCTCCTATTACCTATGTCCATTCTATCACCTCTTTTGTACATTGATATTATTTTCATATTGTTCCACTGTTCTGGGATATTGTAAGTCTTAGGAATTACATTGAATAGTTTTGTCAGACTTGTTATTACATCCCATCCAGCATTCTTCATTATACTATTGCTCCATCCTTGTTGGTCTGTTGGTCTTCAGCTTTTTTCTCTTCCTTATTTGTAATAAGTAGATCATGGTAAAAATCTTCATATACTTTCAATACTTCACTAGTTTCTTCTACAATTTTTCCTTCTCTATTTTTTAGAGCTCCTCGTTCCACCTTTGTATTTCTGTCCATATCCTTTTTAAATTTCTAAAATGCTCCATTATCCAGTCCTCTTCTACCTTTTAACTGTTCCATTGTCTTAATTATTTTCTTTTGATTTTTGATTTTTTCCTCCTCTATCATCCATTCCTCTATCAAACTCACTCGCGTTCTTGCTTTCTTCTTTTCTTCTTCACTGTTATTCCAGTCATAACTTCTTTTCTTATAAATTCTTTTTATCTTTTTTAATTTCTTTACAATTATATTTTCTGGTACTCTCTTCCGCTTAATAACTGTCTTATATTCTTCCATTATTTCTTGAATTTTTTTTTCCCATATATTATACATTTCTTGTAGATTTTTGTTTAATGATACAATTTTTATGAGGGCCGCCCCTTGAGTTAATCTATTAAATTTCTTTAGTCCTTTTCCTATTATAATTTTTTCCTTTTGCTGATTTACTTTACATGCTGCCTCGTACCACTTGATAGTACACATCATTGCAAGGTGGTCACTGTAAGTAATTTTATCAGTTACTGAATAAAGGGGCCAGATTTTCTTTTCATCTATATACACTTCCTTTACGTGTGAATCATCTTCCTGTTTAATAATAATTAAATAGTCCAATACAGATTTGGAATCTCCTTCTCTTCTTCCCTTCTTCTTGTAGTTTCGGATGGTATTTTGACAACAATTTAATAAATGTAAAATGAACACCACAGTCTGAATGTGCAATATCAGCTGACTTTCCCATCAACGATAAACTTAACCCAGTAATATTTCGTAAAAGGTCAAATTGAATAGTCAAAACTTCCTTCCACCTTTGTTGTTCTTCATCATATTCGTTTTTTAAAGAAACATCAACAAATCTATCTGCCAAATACGCCTTCATGTCAGTTGCTGTGTAAAATATAATTTACTTTTAGCATGTTATTATATTCGCGTGAATAAATGAACTCAATCTCTCCAGAAAATTACATTAAGTTGTCTCGTACCACCACATTTTCTTTGCCAAAGACCCAACGATTGTGACAATATGCGGCATCCATGCTAGCTGAATAAGAAAGCCACCAGTGATTTCGTTGTTCACCGAAGTGTATACATAGTATTTTTCAGAGAAGTTACGATTAACAGACTTTGGAAACACTTCTACTAGGCTAACAACATCCTAATCTTGCCATCAAAATACAAAATCATCATCATCATCACCATAATTACTACAGTAATTACTTCACCTATTTTTTTTTTTCTTTGCATGTCTGTAACTCTCTCTTCTTGCATGTTTGTAGTTTGCATGGTATGACAGTGAGTTAAGACTGTGTTGCATGGTTTGTAAGCGTTCTTATTTTACTTCTTTTCATCTTTCACCCCTCTCCTATTTTCTCCGACTATTTTTCTGACTAGTCGGCAGTGGCCGGCGGATGATGATGGTGAGTCTTTTTTTCTCTTTTTCTGAATGAATGTTAACCCACGAGTGATAGGTGTACCTCCTTACTTAAGCCCTTATTCTCTTCTCTTAACCCCCTACTCTTTCCTTTCTCTCGGGCTAACCTTAGAGTGGATCTTAGGGTCTTTGTTAGCCTTAGCTTCTGTAGATCTGTAGATCTGAGTAGTATAGCCGCAAAAGGGGAGAGTGCAAGAATGTTGCAGGTTATTATGTAATGTTGCAAAGGGGGGTGGGGTTGTTGCAAAGGGGGGTGGTTGCAAAAAAAATATAAAAAAAGGAAAAAAAAGAAAAAAGAAAGAAAAGAAAAAAATTCCCCCAAAGGGGGGATGCTGCAGGTGCAACAAGGGGGGTCATGAAACTTGGAGGCGGCGTTATCCCCCAAGAGAAAGAAGAGAGAGAAGGAGAGAAAGGAGGAGAGGTGTTCACCTGGCAGGAGCCAAGTGCACACTAAGACTTCAGCCGAGTTGGCGTTGTTTTATAGGCTCCTAATCAGCCAGAATCAGCCAGTTGGCTGAGCCAAGGTGAGAGAGACGCCTGAAGGAGAGAGAGAGAGACAGCTGAAGGAGAGAGAGAGAGAGAGCGCTGAAGAAGAGAGAGATGCCTGTAGGAGGGAGAGACGCCTGAAGGAGAGGATAGGTACACATGCAGGAGGTACACATGCAGGAGGTACACACACACATACGCACACATGCAGGAGGTACACATGCAGT